>JAWLRI010000847.1:301758-615843 GCA_034781795.1 Crypturellus tataupa | reverse complement strand
GTGCCATGTGCTCTAGGTGGCCCTGCGTGTGCAGGGGGGTTGGACTAGATGACCTCTAGAGGTCCCTTCCAACCTCATTCAGCATTCTATGATTCTATGTCCATATCCATACTGACCCTGTTGCGGCTGACAGTGATCTTCTCACAAGAGGTTGCCTCTAGAACCCACGTTCCACTTTCAGCAATACATTACATATTTAAGACATTTTATCTTCACATTCATTATGTTCATTCCTTACAGAAGAAATGCATAAAAAGCTTTGAACAATGTTTAAAAGAGAAAAAAAAACTAAAAAGAATGATGTCTTTTCTGTAGTTAACCAGCATGATGGCCCTGTGTTTACTTCCCTCTGATGTAAGGTAGCAACACATGTTAATTAAATACACTATCCCTTGTTTCTTTCCCACATTTTCCTGTTTCCTGTCCTTAGATCTTCCATCTCCTGCTTTTATTTGCTTTTATCCTCTTTTATTTTCTCTTTTACTTCTGCCTATCATTATTTTTCTATGTCTCTCTCTGTTACTAACTATTTGACGCTACCTACTCCTTTCTTTATGGTTACTTCGTTTTGCCAGCATATCAGCTCTCTCACTAGGGTCTCTCATTTTCCCTTTCTCACATTCCCCCTTTTTTTTCTTTCTGGCTTTTTTATGGTCCCATCTCTTTCTCACTTTCATCCTTTCTCTTTCGAATAGCTTGGGATTCAGAAAAATAATATTTAACCTTTGACTTCGTCTTTTTATTTTTTCCCTGTAGTGGACTAGGCTGAATGTCTGCTCTTCTTCTGGAAAACAACCATGGTCAAAATGATTGGAAAGATGAGGAATGCCAAGATGACACATAGATGAAAAATACTGTGTTACCTCATTGTTCCCATAGGTATTGTGTAACATAGGCCTCTGAAAAAGTGATCTTTCTAAAATAGTGACTATCCTTCTTGCGCTTCCTTAAACTTTTTATTTTTGAGCCAGTCAGGAGCTATTTTTTACCTTAACAGAGAAAGGATCATAAAAACACCATATAATGCATGCAAGAATGAAAATGGCATTTTCTCTGGGTTATTTTTTCAGATTTCATCTATAATTGAAAAGTGAATTTGGAAGCATCATTAGTGGAGTACAGTTATTTAGACTGGAAATTTGTATAGGATAATGCTAACTCCTAGGCACATTTTGCAGGAATTATCAACTGAATTATGATTCATAACTATTTTCCTTCCTAAATACAACTGTTTTTGAGGCCGCTACAAACTAAAGAATATGAAATAAGGCATAGAAAACTAATAGGATTTTGACGAGCTTTTATTCTCTCTCCTTGCAAATGCCAAGCCATTTTGACTCTGTGTCATTCAGTTTCTTCAATAATACTTCACAGATACTTGCACTTTGAACAGTGATGGGTAATGATTAAATGTTTTAATTTTAATTTTAATTTAGAGTAGTCATAGCTCTTTGCAAAACTGACTGGCCATGTCCTTACAATCTGCTTTCCTGAAAGGCTGCCTGTTCACGTCGCTGAGCAGAGCAGGTAAGGTAATACAAACTGCCGTTCCTGTCGGGCCTTGCCTCTTTGGGGCAGGGGCCTCTAGGTCAAGCTCCCTGCAGTACCTGTCCTTTCTCTCCTAGGTTCAGCACACCTCCCTGTAGCACCTTCTGGTTTCCTCTAGTCTAAGGAGCTGACAGAATCCATGGAAACTCAACGGATTTAAGTGCTTCTCAATCTAGAGCAACACGAAGGGCAGCTTTTTCTGGTTTAGTAGAGCTGACATGCAAAATCACAGCCATTTTTCAAACAAACTATGAAACGACCCAGAGAGCAAGTTCTGCTCTTCATTACGTTGCCTTCCTTCGGGTGCACTGGCTTGCTTGTGTTTGGTGGGTAAGTGCCCCCTTTGCCCTCCCAGACTTGCTCCAAACCCAAGACTTGGGGGAATGTGCTCTTGGGAGAAGAAGGACTAACCTACTGTGCTGGGTCCTTCTTCCTGGCCTCCAATGATGTCTCCTGCTCTTGGATACTGCATGGGCAGCAACACTCCCAGCCCAATCCAGGCATTCCAGTGCTGCCAAGAGGATCTGCCCAGAGAAAAGAAATTTTTGAACTTGTTTGTTTGCTCTTAGGGGAGTTATGGTTGTTCTCAAGTGCAAGCAATAACAAAATATCTTCAGCATTTATTCAGTTCTAACTGAACTCACAATTTTGACATTAGCTTGGCTGAGATCAGAAGGTAACATTATCTCATAAAATATTTAATAAATCAATTTTCTCCTTCTTCCTCTCCTGCCCACAAAATGCTCGTTGCAGTACCTGAGAGAGTGTAACTATAAATGCCGCTAAAATACAATTTTATAAACGCACATATACTTGCAGGTACTTTTCTCCATAAAAAGTCACCTGACTTTTCAGGATATAGAAATTTTTCACTGAATGAAGCAGGACAGGGTAAAATAACTACCAGTTCTTCCACATGCTGTTTAGGCACGTTAGGAATGTCATACTGTTGTGAAGTTTTCCATAGGTACTTAGAGCACTAGATTTGGGACTAGAAATGTTTCAAGTTGACAGTTGTTTGTCTTTTAAGAAGTTTTGCACTCTCTGATGTATATTACCCACCAGTACATGAAATAGAAATATTTCCAATTAATTTTGTTTTAATCTGTTCATCTCCTTAAAATAGGTTCAGATCAAATATATAGTGTTGAAGTAGAGCAAGACAGTAAGACATTGCCAAACATAACAGCCTATCTTTCAAGGTACATATTTCTTTAGCGATTTTTCTGCAGCCAAAAATAAAATCAGAAGAATGGAAGGGAGAGAGAGAGGGGGGGAATTAGTACATTTGACTTGAATATAAACAAGTCACAGAATATGTTATTAATCAGGCAGATTCCCATCATCCTACTTATCATCCTGGGCCAGACTGCATGTGGTTTCTCCCCAGATGTACGGGCTGGAGAGGAAGCTGCTCTAGGACTACACAGAGCAGTAATTCTTTGAGGACATACAAATGGGACCGGAGAACCATCCTGGCAAAGGCTGTGACTCACAGCATGCTGCATTTCACACAGCACATAATTAAGTTGTGGTACTCACTGACACTGAACGCTGCAGAGACCAAAGTGGATTCAGAGAAGGATTAGACAATTTGGAGACGATAGATCCATTCCTGGTTATTAAATATAGTGGTCAAGATTAATCTGTTTCAGGAACTCCCTGAACTGCTGACAGGATCTGGAAGGAAACTCTGGGGAGGGAACACAGGGTATGTGCTCTGGTCTTAAATTTTTCCCCAGGCACCATCCAAAATCAGTAATAAGACACAGTTCTGGATAGGCTGTTGGTGAAACATAGCAATGTGTCTGTGTAGAAGCTGTTCACTAAATTTTTTTTTGTTTAATGTCTTCCTCTACTTGCTGCCAGTTTTGACTGCTCTTTCTTAGCTTTGGATGCATGCAAGGTTTTGCTAGTGGTAAAGGGTTATCAGCTGTCAGTTAGCTATCAAAGATATTGCCATTCATGGGACAAAAGTCTTGACAGAAGAAACAGCCTCACTAACTTACCCCAGCAGAGGAGGTGGGATAACAGTGGGATAACTCAGGGCTTAACACAACTGCTTCTTTGAGATGAAGAGGTCAGTGATTTTATTTCCAACTTTTCTACATGTTTTTCCTCCTAAATTCAAAGAAACTAAGTTACAGGACAGCACCATATTTAACTTCCCAATACCGAAATGTCTGAAAGTTTTTTGCAGAGGCTCTTAAAAGTTTATTTTGTTCCCCAATCTAACTGTTAATACGGCATGATTGGCTTGTTAATATAGCTAACTCACCAGCAGTATTCACATTAATTTTCACCTTTTACTGTGTAATGGTAGTGCTATTTATTAGCCAGACAGGCCATTTTTAGCAATGTTATAGGAACAGTGTGCATTACACAACAGAACCAGGTTACACCTGCAGCTGACCATTTCTATATTTATGGCTGTCTGACATCTGTAATGAATGGCAAATGGAAAATATTCGTGTGCTGTTTTTTGTTTTGTTTTGGTTTTGGCTTAGTAATTATATTTTTTTCTTATTTTAGAAACAGAAAGTGAAATGAAATACCTGGCATTAATTAGGGGTTTTAAATATCTGCAAGTCTCTTGCCAAGGTGCCCTGGAGAAATAAAATGGATTTTTAGGGCAGTGCACAGGAAAGAAATCGTTAGCCAACCGCAGCTTTCACTGGAAAACTTGACTGGAAAAGCCCAGATTACATTACAGTTTAATTTGTAATCGCATCCATCCCTTTTGACTTCATGTGTCAAGTACCATAGCTTTTCATTGTATAGGGGTACGCTTAAGATGGGCAAATTACCGTGTGTTTTGAACAGAACAAGATCAAATGTTTTGCAAACTTTGTAACAATCTGGTGAACTTCAAAGTGAAATGAAGTTAGGTGACTGTCTTCCTGCTGTAATATTTCATCTAACAGTTGTCATCTAATTATTATTAACATGTAGGACCTATTTTTTTCTCTTCTCTCTTTTCTACCAATCATGTAAAAGTTTCAGTGCTCATACAAAGAAATCCTTTGAAAAAAAAAAAAAGAAATTCAGGCTGAAACTGTTCTAAGTGGACTGCTGTGAAATATTCTTATCACTTAGAAATCTGAGAATTTCTGTTTAATTGAAGGTGTATTTATGTAGCTAATCACTGACAAGCCTGAAAAGATAAAATGATAAAGAATAGTATTTCAACAAAATCAAGTTAAATTGCTTACTACAGATTTGCAGATAATGGAAATACAAATAGACATTTTGTAGCACACAAGAATCCAAATCAAGACAAAGTCATTTGACACAAAGCTGGAGAAGCTTAGAATAGCCCAAGAGCAATGAATCTATTTCACTGGTCACAGTCTCCTTTTGACTTGAGAGTGGATATTCTTTTTTTATGATGCAATGAACCCTTGGTCAGATATGAACAAAATGATTTTAAGGCAAGATCATACTGACTCAACTTGCTTAATATTTTTTCTTACATCCAGTCAAGTATTTCATACCAAAACATGGTTCTGCTGCAAGCAAGGGAAATTTTACTATGGAAAAAGTCAGAGTGAACATGACTTTCACATGAGGTGTATAAATCTTAAAATGCCAAGGTTTCCTTAAGAGAGCTATAATCTCTCTATGGCACTAGCCTTGTTCAGCCACAGACCAATATATTTCAGGCAGGCTAGAAGGAAGTTTCTCCATAGTGCTGGAGAGAACCCAAAACACTTGTAGTCAGTGGAATTTCACATCAGTTCTCCAGGATCAACTTTCAAAATGAATCTCCCAAACCTCTGTATTTGGCTTTGCTTTTTGAAATTGCCAAAATATATTCTTCCTGGAGGTAAAACCAGGGGGATTTCCTCTCCCCACTCTCTTATACTATTCAGCAAAGGGCTTTGTAACCTCCTGACAAGGTATATATATTACCCTCTATTTAGCTGCTGGTACTACAGAGATTGCAGGTTAACCATCAGAGTCTTTCAAGCACACTGTAACTTGGATATACTTGAAATAAAACAGAAAAGAACATGATCAAGCTACAGGTCCAGATTAACTGCTCCTCAAGAAAATATTTAGTTTCTTCTTGTATTCTTTATTTTAATAAAAGGCAGATTAAGTGACTTATCTTAGCCGATTTTAATTTGAACTGTTCATAATCTGCATTTTTAATGACTCTTTTAGTGTGTACCTTCATCCAGAAGATTTTAATGTCATTCTAATATACGGGGAAAGTATTATTTTCCATCAGCTTCCTTTTAAAGCATCAGATAAATGTTTCCCTTTGGTGTGTCTATAGCATGGTATGGGGATTTGATAGATGAAGTATTAGCAAGGCTAATCATAATTTAATGAATGGAAACTCTGCCTTCAGCTCATCCTGACGGGTTGGTGGTAAGGCTGTTTCTTTTGTTACTTCTTTCTGACGTTGTTGGTGAGGACATTCTTGTGGGTGCAATTAAATCGGTGCCAAATTACCTGGAATAATTTGTGGTTATTAAACAAACCAGTGTCTGATGTGGAAAGCGCATTGTTCTCCTGCATTCCATAGGCTTGCATTTTTTTTTCCCCGAGAAATTGTAGTGACTGATCTCTGACAATAATGCTTTGTGTATTCTCTCTCTTGGGTGGTGGAAGAAAAGACTGAGCTGTGTCACAAAACTGCACATATGATCTACAGCTGCCCTGTCACACTCTAACCAAACAAAAATGATCTCATGACTTACAAAGGCTCTTTAAGGAGTCATCACTTACAAGGTTAACTATAAAGGTTGATGAAAAAGACAAGGTGCAAACTGTCGTCCTGTTTTCCTGACACTGAAGAATGTGCAAGTGCTGTGTTTGCTCAGGGTTAGTCTCCTTTGAGTATTTATTTATATTTACTTTATTTCCAACATTGCAATACTAGAATTACTTATAATCAGTTTTCACTATCATTGCATCATTGCATTCAGGTGAGTATTTTTTTTCTAATATATAATGACTTTAAGAAGGGCTCATTTGTCAAAAAAGTGGGTTTTTTTTGTTTTCCTAAATGTGCAGTGGAGCTCATAAATTATATTACCGTGTCTCACAAAACCTGCCTTTCTTGGTCTTTCAGTGTGTAAGGATCCTGTATTTATACTCGTAAGTATTCTTCATCTGTCATATCTGACAGTTGTTCATAGCTCCTATTGCTTAGTCTTTTGAGGTTATTTAGCTATCAAATTTCTTATTCCCATGGGTCTCACCACTTAAAACATGCACTGGGGAAATTCTATACTCACCAATTTGTATTAGTTAGGGTAAACTGAGGCACGTCTACAATGGGCAGCCATCCTAGATATCAGGGCTCCTATCTGTCCTCATTTGTATTGCTGTGAGTCATGAGTAAACAGCATTAAATTGGTATAAAACTGATATAAATGAGAGAACTGGGACCCCCAAAGCCTGCATCACTTCTTTTTATGTATTATGCATTTATAGCAGCAGCTATTTGAGCAAGTTTACACTAGTGCAAAAGAGAATTAAAAATTTGCACCACTGCAACTCATTTGTCTGCTTGACAAAATTGAATGGAGGAAAAAAAAATAGTTAGCTTGTCAGATTTTTTTGACATTTCCCATAGGAAGTATCCATTTTAACACTGTCAATGCCTTTCCTAGACACTTGTCAGTCTATTCGGTAAACAACATTTACAGAGTCAGCAAATTAAGATGTAAAAGAAGCTAATCAGGACCTCTCCAGGTACTTTCTTTCCACAAACAATGTACAATGCTTAATTTCCTAGCAGGAAATTATAGCGTCTACTGAGATTTCAAAATCTGATTAGTTTCAGAGGCTTGGGTTTTTTAAAAACCTGTAATTCAAAATAGAGATATAAACATTACAACCACCCTATGCCTGCAATCTGGAGAAACCTGGTTACTGAAGCCCCTTTGGGGAAAGAATGGGACCCTTTAGATTTTTACTGATAAGGTATGAATAACATTCTCATAAAGCTCAAAGATTGCCCAGATATACACATTTAAAATAATTATGGTAATTAAATAGAGTTGCAAGCAGCTATAGCTCCAGGCAACACGAGTTAAATGTAAAGAGAAAACATCTTCTGCATATGTTTGTGATTTATGTAATTACATGCTTCTACAAGCTACACACCATTCACTGGCAAACAGCCATCTCTTCTTTCATTACAATTTAGCCACAGTAAGTAGCATACTTGGTCTGTTTGAAAAGCTCCACTTTAATAATGCCACCGAGGACATATACAACAACACAGCATGGAGTGAATGCAAAAAAATGAAATGCCATTTGGTTGTATATTTTAAAAATAGCCTTTGTGGGCTTGTTTCTGACGTAAATCAGGAATGACTCCATTTTAGACAACTAAATTATAGCTTATGTCAGTGAGAACTAAACAAAACACAAGGTGTGTTTCTTGTATGAGATGATGTGTTTGCTCTTGATAACTACTGTTTTTCTGAATGTAGTAATTTTGGAAAATTAATCTGCACTGGGCCACACTGAGGCAAGTCCTTACTGAATTCAGGGTGAGGAAATTAAATTAATATATTACCAAAGGGGAAAAAAAGAGGAAAAAAAAAGGATTTGAAACTCAAGAACTTTCTTTAGTGCACAGTCTTCCCTCTGCCAGTGGAAGTGCAGACAAAAGATTTCCCTAGAATTTCAGAGATATAACTACTCACTTGTAGTACATTTGTAGTCAAACTCCAGTTAGCATTTACAAGTAGTTAAGAGAAAAATGAAAACAAAAACTTTGTACTTTTCCATATTTCAACATACTTCCAGATTTCAAGAATTCTTTCAGTTTTCATAGACAAAGATACTGCTAACCCGTTCACCACTGCATTGGAGTCCGTGGGATCACTTGCAAAGTAAGATTTTCTTCAGAATGAAAAGCATCAGGCTCTTGTTCTCAGCTAAACTGATTTTGCATTTCCTTGTAAAGTCTACTTTGTTTGCATAAGAGGGATACACTAACTACCAGACGCTGCTCAAGCAGAACAAGGGAATGCAAATGGGAGAAGATATGTGTAATTACTGAAAAGAAGCAATGTGCTTTCAAGAAAGATGGGTGTGCTTATAAAATTACACATATTTTACAATAAAACTGATATTTTGTTTATGCAGTTGCTTTTCTATTAAAGAACACAAATGTATGCTGACCTATGTCACATTTAAGATGTGAATAGTCTCAATAGATTCAATAGTTGCTATTATGAAAAATATTTCTATATTACCAGTGACTAGGTCCAAAGCTACTAGTTGATACTCTGTACTATACCATGATATTTGACACTGAGCTAAAAATACACATTTCTGCTGAGTTAGAAAATAAATAATGAATCAATCATCAATATTTGTCCTTTCTACAACACTTCCATTCCAGTGTCAACAAGCTATTATATGAAATGTACTTCTGGCTTTCCACTTCATCTGCTAAGGATTTCAAATTAAGATCTTTTTAACATCATTCCCTTCACTGCTGGAAATGAGGAAGCTTAGCACTCAGGGAGCCACTAAACTTCAAAACAGCTCTGTAGAGTCAACTTTCCGCTCATGGACTAAATAGTTATTATTTTACAATGTGCAACATCTTTAGCACTAAACACTGTGAACATCTCCCCAAAGAATGGCAGTCTCCAGATTAGTATATTTACCTGTGACAGGAAGAACAAAGGCTCAATTCTTGATCCCAATCAGAGCATGTGAGCTGAGACATGAATCAGCATCTTCCATAAACTGGGGCCCTAACTTTGTGATCAAAATGTTTATTTTACCATGAAAATAGACAAAAAAGAAAAAGAAAAAAAAAAAAGAGAGAAAGAAACAAAAGGGGGAAAAAAAACACCTTGAGTGAAGATAACTTCTTATAGATTTGCTCATTCCTGTAATTCCTAGATACTTCCCCAAATCTGGACTGAATCAGAGGGTAATGATCCAATCAAAGGATGATACCATGTTCTCTATTTTGGCCAATAGCTGGACACACAGCAGCCGAGAGGGCAAGGCAGAAAGAAATGTAATCACCTGGCCTCCAAAAACACCCGTTCAAGGCTGCATGAAGGTAGGAGCCGCTGCTGAGGAGAGACCCTAGCACCCTGGCTTCAGACAAGAAGCTGGAGAACCAGGAAGGCACAAACTTTGGTGTAAAGTGCTCAACATCAGCTGCAGGAATAAGAATCATTGTTATAGCCATGTCCCTCTCCTGTGCTGATTTCAGGAAGCTGCTAGACCAGAATCAAACTTAACTAGACCACTCTGTACATTTTGGATCAAAATCACAAGCAAGTTCTCCCCATGCTAAACTGTTTGGTAGCAAGAACAGTTTTTTTCCCTCTGTGTACTGGTGTATCCCACAGTACAATACATCCTCAGTCTGTTGCTGAGCTCACAGGCACTGATATAACAAAAGAGTAATTGAAGGTCACTACAAATTTAACTAGAGTCAAGTCTGTTACATGTAAGCTTGGAGTGTTGGCACTCCTTATCTGCTAGCTCACACAACAGGATCTGCTACTTAAAATCTGAGCCACTGCTTAAGGGTTCCCATGTACAGTAGTACGGTGAAACTATAAGAGACAGCTCACGCTAGAAGGATAGAGGGATCCCATATATCCAGAACACAAAACCACACTATGCAATGTGGTCAGGCATGTCTTCAAGTTGCCAACAAAACAAAAAAAGAATAAATTGATAATAGAATTTTTAAAAATAATTAATGATTCAGGAATTTAATAAGATTTAGACCCATAACTCTCTTAGACCCCAAGAATATTTTGTGACACCCTTCTCTGGACTTGCCAGAGAGAAGAAAACTGTTAAGAAACCTGCAATCATAACATGCCAATCTCCACAAATATCATGGGCAGTTCCTGAGATATGGGCCATCCCTAAATCTAACAGGAGAGGAAGTTTCTCTATTAGGAGACTGAAGCCAAGAAGGCAAAGTAAGCCTAGGTATGTCTCAGTTGACTTCCAGTTTGTTAGAGTTAGCCAGCAAAGACCCTGAGGAGTGTAGTTTGTGGACCCTGAGTGACCTATTGTTTTCTTATTGGAGAGCATTCATCACTGGATTCTGCAAGTGAGAATAAGGCTTGGTAACCTTGGGGCAGACTGCCATGGTTTTGTCTCTGTCGTAGTAAGAGCAAGGCTGTACTTAGTTTATTTTCCCTTTTATTTTTGAGTTTGGTCTGTTATAACATTTTACTATATCTCTAGGGATCGGAGTAATCAGGGACTTTCTGTAAATTAAGAGTAGATAAATAGAGGCTTATAAAAGGCATTTCCCCATCATTCTTTCTAAAGGAAAGCAGGTGTTTGGCTGAAAGGGACTTGTTCTCTTGATAGTGCAGTGGGAGAGTAAAACTGCATTGTCGCCTGAAGCAAAAATAAATAACTTCAGCAAACATGAGAACTGAGCCCTTGGTAAGGAGGTGAACTGGGTGTCCACCCTTGTGAGCTAATTTATAACACCAAAGATGTCAAGCGACATGCTGAAAGAAGAAATGATTTGTGACTGAGCAAAGCTTAGCAGAGATCCCAGAGGCTTGGCCAAAGGCAATTGTATCTTGATAGAAGTGATCAGCTGCCAAACTAAAAAGTACTGTTAAGAATCTCATTTGGGAAAAGGGAGGGAGCTGCATTTTTCAACTGTGGACCTACGTTAACCACGGCCTTTGCCAGATTGCACAGCTAAAATGAAAGTTTGCCAAGAATTTAGCCTATTTATTGGGTGTCCTTTGGAAGGACACATCAGTCTTAAGAAAAGCTTTCAGGACTTTAAATACATCACCAGCAAAATAATATCAGCAGTCCAACTTTAGAAAGCATGCAGTAAACAGGCATCTGGCTCTTCAGGCACTTGGCACAAAGCAAAACTTGACGTGAAGATTATTTAAAACTTGTACCCATGACGTGTCTTACCTATCAGCAAAGCTTCCTTACCTTGCTATTCTTCTAAGAACTTTAATTTGAGTGATCAGAGTTCATAGTTCTCATGGGAGAGGCAACAATGTCACAGCCAGCTCATACAGCTGATCTGCACCACTCCTCTATACACATTCCAGTTTAAACATCTGGATACGACTTGCTGATTCAATAACTAATCCCTGCATGAGACTGGCACTTTGTGGGGTCTGATCCTCAGAGCCAAAATACATTGGTAGGCATCCTGCTTTACCTTAGCAATTGGTCTGTTGGGTCAAGGCTCTGTGACACTCAGCACTGTCCACATGTCCTCCTGCAATTAGAACACCAGAGAGATGCTGCAACGCAGCACAGAAACATAACCTGTAATTCAGGTTGCAAGGTGTGAGCAACAGATGTCAGCAGTGATATAAACTGCCAGTTGTGCGATGTGATGATTCTCTATTCAAAAAAAAGGTTAATATTTTCAAGTTAAGGATCTAACAATTCCAGTTTACAGGGCTATAATTCAGCCTGGAGCAACATGTTGCACACAAGAGGAATTTAGCCTTTGACCTTATTAGATGTTAGAATCCTCCAGTTTCATTTTACGTGTGAAACTTCACACAGCTCTAATTATGAAAGCCCTGAAGAAAAAGGCCAGAGGCGCTTGGAAGCTGGCAGGTGTGAGAAAAGTCAGAAGGAGCTGCTCCTTATATTACTCCCTACCTCCTGAGAAACAATAGGTCAGAAATCGTATACATTTTCATAGGAAGGCTTGCTAAAGGTAAAGCCAAAGAAAGGAGAAATATTGGATGTCTGAATCCTACCTGTGCCTACGAAAATCCTTCCTTTGTCTAGAGTTAACAAAACACATGAGAACCTAATGAAACTAGATTTTAATTATGATATTTGGAAAATTACTTACAAAGTTCTTTTTACATCTGTTGAGAGCAACTCATTTTCTAATGATGTTGAACAACAGCACAAAAAGAAAAAGGTAATTAATACGAATGTTAGTACAGAAATGATCAATGTCTTTTACTACATCTACTGTATTAGTACTACATGCCAGGAGAAGAATAAACCTAGTCCCTCTATTTCACATGGGAAAAGAGTAATTTCAGCAGCTATAGGTTGCTTGGACCTACAGTTATGCAATACACAAGAACTTATGAAGAAGAAATAATGTTAAAATAAAGACCATTGAAGATAAAAGGGGAATAGGATAAAACACAACTGGAGAGTGCCAAAGGCAGACATGACATGCTAACTCCTGCAACACTCTGACAAAATCCTTCATTGCCTAAATGAAGAAGGAAATTACCTGGCTTTCAGGAAACCAGATCCAAAGGCTTTCAGGAATCTTTGGATCTTTTATCAAAGGAGGAAATTAGTTTAATACGGAAAAGACACATTTAAAAAACAGAATTTCTATATGCTTAAGAAATTGAATGACAAATGATCGTTCGGAGACCCGAAAGACTGAAAGGTTCTTAGATAAGTATCTAAAGGACTATTAGTCTGGAGCAGATTTTAATACTTTCATTAAAGACCTCAGTAACAAGCAATAGAAGTGGGCTAATGAAATGTACTGGTCATGTCCAGCTGGGAAGCCTTGTCCATGCTGACAAAGACAGGAGTATTGCACAGGGATAACCTTAACAGGATACAGCTGGATTGTAGGCAACAATAAACAAAATAAGGGGAAAAAAAAAGAACAGAATTTCTCCTACAAGCAGAGATGATCATAGTTTAAGTAAAAAAGGTGGGAAATGACCGTAATACTTTAAGAGCTGATTCATTATGCTGCCTGTGCTTGTCATGAAGCATCCAACCAGGGAATAGAATGTGCAGGATGTGCTTGGTTAACAATCAGAATCCTAAACTAAAACTAGAAGCACAGATCTCGATCCAGTTTTCCACTTTAATCATCAGTTGCATATGACCATGCACAATTAATAAATAAATAAAGGGGCTTACCTTAATTATGGTTTCAAAACTGTCATAGCCTTTGAAATCTCACTGCTTTATTCAAAGAGAGGACTAAGAAAGAGTTACAATTTTTTGTACTGTTTTAAATACACAGGAAATCTGTTTCAGTGCGTCAAATGCCCTGCCTCAAGCCCCCTGTTCTGCTTTATATTCCACAGAACTGTTCTACAGTCTTCTCTGAGTTCTCAAATTCTGTATGATAAAAAATGAGAAAATGAAATAAGATGCTTTTTACCAATTGTACAGTTTTAAGAATTAAATTATTACTTTTACAGCTTCTTTATCAACTTTATGGTAGAAGTGAGTTTTGTTTCATTTCCTAAGAATGACAAGTAAAGATAGAGGGAAAATCAATAAAAATGGGTAATTATTTGGAGGATGTTTTTAAACAAACGTTCTGATAATTATCATACAACTCAATAAGTGCTAAAAAAAAGTATCCTTACTCCGTCAGGTCAAGTTGAGATTTCTCACAGCACAGCTGAGTGATTTACTAGTTAATATAAAGCTCTTAAAACCTGTACCTGACTTATGATGGTTTAGTACCATGCTGGTTATACCCGCAGAATGAAATTGAAAGATGTATATATGATGAAACAAAATGCTAATCTAGTTACATGCAGTAAACGAGTAAAGTTGCATTTTCAAGTTTTGCACCTCTTGCAAGTCTGGAGAATTTTATACTCTTGAGACAATGAGGAAAAATGCAATTTTTTTTTTTCTTTGAACTACGTGTAGGAGACCAAGTAGATAAGCGAACTACCAATCCAAAAAGCCAAGTCCCTTCAAGAAATGAGCAATGCTTTATTATACCATGTACTACATATTCTCTAACATTTTATGAGTGTAAAAACTCATACATGACTAATTTGGCAAAAATATTTTAATTTCCACCTACTTTAAACATATTGGGCTTATATTCAGTTTCTTGAAACCAAGGAAGATAAGTAAAGAAAAAGGGAGAATCATACTAATTTCAGTATTTTGATTTCTCCTGAAGATTTCTCCATTGCTAATTAATTCTAGAAACAGAAATGATAGAAAATATAATAAAAGTTGAACTGAAACAGTCTACAGCATTATTTTTTAATTTTCTTCATATTTTATTGATGCTTCAATTTACAGTAGTAACTTCAGCAATTGAATACGTGGAAGGCTTTTGTTCTAGCCTTAAGCTCTGCTTAGTTTTAAGATGGATAAAAAGTAGATCTTCACCCCAATTTATTCAGGTCTTTTTTTTTCTCTCAGATGACTGGATTTATTTCTTTAAACATGGAATCTTACTGTGAAGGTCTTAAGAACTACTAGAGTAACAAAGTAAATAGCACCTCCATGTTCTACTGGCTTAATGGTATTCTGCATTTGGAATTTGATTATTACTTTTTTCATTCTTTTTGTTCCTCTTTTCTAAAGATACTGTGCCAAAATAGCTGTAAGTAACTGGTTAAAGGAAAAGGCTGAGAGCTGTACAGAAATATATTTTCTTGTTGGCAGAATCAGAAAGGAATAACAATTTGCAGTTAAATACTGCAATGCCAAATTTAATGCTTTTTTAAAAGGTGGAAAACTTGATTCACCACATAAAGCTCCTTTGCTCTGAAAATGACAATGCTTGTCAGTTATTTCTACATCAGTGGTACTTTCTGTAAGAAAGCAAGCTGTAGACACATGTATTCAGACATATATATACATATGTTGTTCTTTGTATTTAAGGGAAAATACCCTATTTAAGAAATCCTATTAATTTCTGTGGGCCATATCATAATTTCTTGAGGGGGATCCCTTATGAAAAGTCAGTTCTACCATAGTGACTAGCCATAAACTTCATAGGCTTCAAACACAAATAACCAGACACAAAGTAACCAGTCTTCAAGCAAAAACGGTATAACATCCTTTTGTATAAAAGGTAAAAATGAGAAGGTAACCTCTAATACCTCTTGGGAACTGGCACGTGGGCTGAATAACCTTGCCTCCGTCAAAATAAAAGGCAGTCATACTCTATTCTTTATTGTCAAATAATGGGTCATCAGCATTTAGAAAATGGAGGATATTTTTACTCATGCTCTTCTGCCGGAGACAGTTAAACAGTTGGCAGCCTGTTAAAGTTTTAATTCTGTTTTAATGCTGTCTTCTATCTGACTTATGACAGAATGTCAAAGAAATGTGCTTGAGGAACCCATTCTGACAATATCAAGACATTGCATCTAACTTTACAATGCACTAATGGTTTGCAGACAACTTCTCCTTCTTTGTTTATTATGCAAGGAAGTGGCTGTCTCCTCATGGGACACTAGCTCATCTGTTAGAAAACCAGACAAGATCAGCAACAGTGCTGTTTTGTTAGATGAAAAATGGCAAGATCCTATTTTCTAGCATTGTTGCTTGTGTCTTGTAACAATGATTGACAATACCTCACCAAACTGGGTCAAAAAGATGCCAGAAAGTTAAAAATATACAGGGCATAACTACCACACCTATGAAAATATAATACAACTAATTTGTCAAACCAATAAGACCATTACAAAAAGGAATTTACTAAGACTACATTGCAATATGAAGTGCTTACATGAAGAAAATAATTAATTTATCAATTAAGAGATATTTATAAAGTACAACTGTACAAGATTTTAAACAGCGAGTCATTCATTGCTAAAAAAAACTTGAAAGAGAAGAGTCTTTTAGCAGTGAGTGGACTTCCAAAAGATCAAATCTCTTAACATGAGAGTGGAGCTGCAATCACTCCGTAAAGCTCTATTGACTCAAAAGAAATTATCTATCTTCATTTTCAGGAGAGAGTATGCGATGAGGAAATTAAGGTGACCTGACAATTCAAGCGGTAATATTGAACTGTATAACCCCAGTTTTCCTTTTTTGAGAGTGAAAAAGTTATTCAATCTCTCTGTAACTCAGAACATCATTTGTAAAATGAGAATCCTGATACTATCCTCAAATCAAAGGTTTGGGAGACTGTATTAAAACTCTAGAGGTAGCAAGATAGCAGTAATGGATCATTCAAATAATTGAGAATAATTTATTGCAGACGACATTAAGGTGTCACCAGAAACAGCAGAGTAAGAAAGAAAAAGATCATGTGAGATCACCTCTCTATAAAAATCTGATTTTAAAAACACCTAAACACTTGTTTGTCGATTCCTATCCAAAATTATGCTTTAACTTGTGTTTAAATGTTTTTCTTACCAGTGATCCTTTCCCAAATAAGTATCACAGTTATTAAAGGAGCCTTGAAAATTTTAGAAAGAATCTAAGATATAACATGATCCCATTACTCCCCTAATATTGCCTGTTTGGAGTACAGATGCCTGTGGGCTATCGCTACTGAAAATATTCTTAACTCTTCCAAGCTTGAGTACTATGAATAAAGGGTTGTAGGAAAACAGGGTAAGAGGAATATTTTCTATTTCTCGATGGAGATAGTCCAGTAAAGACCATAAAGACTGAGAACCTGAAGACTTTACAACACGTAATCTGCACGACGGTACTTTCTCAAGAGGAAGCCAGCAGCACTGTCAGAAGTCAACCCTAAAGCGTGTTGGCCACTAGCATTATGGCATTCACAGACAGTAGATGGGAATTCCCAGAGAGTGAAGCTGGAGGAACCAATTTAAAAAGAAAGAACAAAGATGAAAACTGTTTCTGCAGGGCACGGAAAGCAAGGCTGAAGAGAACACCAGCGCCAGCAGGGAGCGGGCTGGGAGTGCTCATCAGCAGTGGAGGCATAATCTCTGCATACGAGCTGCAATGTGAAGGTTTACACGTTACAGCATTTCAGCTGAGAAATTATAATCATGACCCCACAGCCAACAGCCAGTGGGAACTGAAAGAGGATGAAAAGAATAAGCAACTTTTCCTCTCCTTTCTTTCACTACAGACCCTAGAATCCTTCTTTAGTGCTTCCAGCTACAGTGAAATTCCTCAAGTCTTTCACTTGGGGCTGTTCCCGAAACGCATGGCGCAAGACAAGATGAATTGGAAAGAAGAGGAAGACAAACAAACATAGTAATGGGTGTAAGGTACAGCTCCTCGAGAAAGGCATGTAAGTCAAAGCTCAGCCAAGAGAGAGTATGAGGCGTCCCAGGGCAAAGTCAGTGAGTTATTGCGTGTAGTAAAAATGTGTCAAGATTTAATTTGAATCATTATCCAGAAGAAGCATTTGGCAATGTAGGGGTGTTCGACAGTTGCTACACCCAGCAATAGGAGACATCTGAAGCCTGGATTCTTAGTTATGGCCATGAAAGAAGGGGCATGATAAATGGGAACTGAAAGTGCTCAGCTTGGCAGTAGATACTTGTCTGAATCATTAAGATTTCCCCAGAAAAAAGACCAAAGCCATCCATGCACTCTCCCGAATCCAGGGCTCAGCCTTAGCTGGACCCTTCCTCTTGCAGAAGGTCTCTGCAACACACTTCATCCTTCTGCTAGCAATGCGCTCCTGCGCACACACGATCAGCTTTCACTCAGTTGCCTTTGCCCTGTTTGCTTTCTCAGTGCCCATCTACAGCGTGTTTGTTGCAGCAAGGATTTCCCAGAGGCCTGATGGCATGAGCACACCCAAATGTCCCCCTCGCTGCACGAAGGCTTCAGGGGCCGCTCTGCCCGGCCTTTTAGGCTCTCTGTGGGCAGAGCAGCAGGAGTCACGGACCGCCTATGGCAGAAATGCAGTATTTGTAGAAAAATCAGATACTGGCTTGGAGACTGCTTGCCAGCTGATCACACAGATATATTACAGCATTTTAAAAATTACTGAAAATTGAATTCTGCTTTTGTAATCCTTTCTTTTACTTTATGTTAGTTGATTTGTGTACTCCCAAAGTATATTTTTAACCATCTCTGTATTTTTGTTTGAAAGCAATCTTGAAAGCATGATACAGAACTGGCACAGACAGTAGTTGTTTCAGGATGTAAGTACTTTTGGAATCAAGGCTTTGGCATCTCTTTCATCAGAAAACCTATTCTAAGGAATGCTGCTCTTATCTAGCAGATGTTACACAAAAGAATTTGCTTTGTCCTTTGAAAAATATGGCTCTGAGCCCATATTCACTCCATGGTGGAGATATGAGTGTTGTTTTTCAGGTAATGAGCTGAAGTCTCTTGCCCCATAGAAAAGCTCTTTAGGAATCTTTGACTATGAAGAAATAAGCATTTCCCGATGAGGATTTGGAACGTCATTTATAAACAGTTCCCATTTGTATGCAATTTTTACTACTGCTTCCTTAGCTGAGGGAGCAAAGCTGGACATATAAAAGTATGATTAAAAAAATAGCTGGGTAAAAAGTTTGCAAGAAATAGCTTAATGGCTTTAATCCTTTTCGCTGCTCAGAAATTATCTACAATCAGTCTTTTGTTATGAATTCCTTCAGTGTTCCTTTTTGTTAGTCAGGAGTTTTGTGCAAACAAATTTCTCTCTATTCATTGCACACCAAACGCTGACTGTAAGTGTTCTCTTTAGCTTAGTATTTTAATATGTTCACCATTTGATAGGTTCAAGCTGTGCAATTGGGTGTCTGAGTCACATGGTATTGTTTATGTTCTCAGAATCCTTTTGCCCTTAATGATTTTCATATGGTCGAGACATAAATTTTGTTTTATGATTAAATGAATCTTGGCTCTGAGAAGCCAAAATTAATTTTTGCAGGAGCTTTTTGTACAAACAAAACTCCACTGACATAAACACATTAAAAGGGGTTGTGAGCACAGCCAGAGTAAAAATCTATTTAGAAGATGCCAAAGTGCTACAATATTTTTCTGTCCTAACAGACCCAATAGCCATTTTTTTCATCAATCCCTACATATCATAGAACGACTGTAAACTTCCTTGACTCAGTATGAGTCTACATGCAACACTTGTAGTTTATGTAATTTAAAACTTCATGTAAAGCAATTTTACAGAAAACATGCAGAAGAACATATAATTTCACGCCGCTGTTTGTGCATAAATATTTCCAGGGCCAGCTGTCTGTCTGCCAACTGTATACAATAAATAATTTGTTATTTCCACTCTCCTAGGAAAGTTTTCTTTAAAACAAACCCTCACAATATGTGTTGTTTGCTACCATTTCAAGGCCTGCTACACCAGTGGAAAAGAATGTGCTAAATGTAGCATTATCATGCAGGTCAGGCAGGGCAGCCGGTACACATTTTCCCACAATCTCTGCTCATTAACATCTAGTTCCCCCATTGTGCAGATTTTTGGCTCTGTTCCATCAGAGCGGAGAAGAAAAATGTTTACAATATGCAAACTTGGAGGCACAAAAAAAAAGGGCTTTGAAATGTCAGTCCTTTGGGATGAAAAGTTTCAGAGGGGAAGGTAAGTCAAAGGTTACTAATGGGATGTCTGCAACACCTGCTTTTAGTGGCGGTTTCATAAACAAGCTTTCCTCTCAGGAACAGCTTGGCATAGACAGAAACACCAGCTACAATATCTGCGGCTAGCTCGAGCAGCCTGGTAGCCCCAAACAGAAAGGTCAGGTTTGTTACAGGCCAGCGCGGCCCCTCGCCCTGCTTGTATTGATAAAACGAGATCGCCTCGGTGGCCGGCATCGCTTTTCCTGGGGCCAAAGGCAGCGTGGTGCGCTCAGGCTCTGCAGGGGAGCGGGAGGAAGGTGACGTTCAGGATCGCTGCTGTGGAGAGCCCTGCTGTCTGAGACGAGCTAAATTGTCATAAAAGGGAATGAGTTTTGCAAACTGTAGAAGTTTCCTAACTCAGCGAAATGGCCCTCACAAGGCACTTTCAGTTGTCGTGAGCAAGTTTCATAACTGTCATAACAACTTAGAGACCTTCATTACTGTTTTTCCCCTGAAACTAATGAACTAATGCATATTTCTGAAATGTTAACATTTTGGAGCACGCAAGAGAAGTAGAATTCGGCTAAACATTTATAGGGCTGTTACAGAACCTTAACACTGAGTCATTAAGAATGTCTTATGCAGAGAACATTCATGAAATTAAAAAGCAATACTTTATTTTGCAGATGGTGACGGAGGAGCGGGGCTGCCTACAGTGCTTGCCCCAGGGCAGAAAGATCCTGAGGCAGAAACAGAACCCAAGTCCCCAGGGATGACTTCAGCACTCTCAAACTCTGTCCTTCTCAGCCAGTGAAAAAGTGCAGCAGCTTCTAAAACAGTGCAGAAGATTTCCATTTTAATACAGAAGCGAGCAGAAAGCAGCATGACAGATAATGGCACAAATTGGTGCCTGGTGTCTAATTATATGCAAAAAGTGTAACCCATGAATTTTATATCATGGCTAATTACATTTACATGAAGGTGGTACTGAAACAGCAAAGAGAAGGAAATTTTCCCCACAGGAAAATATTATCAAACATCATCTGCTTTCCTTTTCTTATCATTTATAATTTCTGGTCCACAGTAACCAAAAGGTTCAGCAGGAAGTGGGTTATTAACCATTACCAAATAAAGGTCTTTTTAACACTGTGCATTTACTACCAAAATCTAAAAGAAAAAGCTACAAGGTGATGAATAAGACCATGGACATTAAATTATAAACATGGACAGAATCCCAAGAGAATTCAGGAAAACACTTCCTAGGCTTTATTTATAAAAGTCAAAGTGAGTTTGACAAGTGTCTTAAAAGGACATCAAATTATAGAGCACGAATGTTTACTGCAGATAGAAAATCAGATCTGTTGAGATCCTTCAGCTGAACTAGTGGGTCATTTTTCAAACTAATAATCCCTATTTCTCCAAGAAATTCTCAGTGATATTAACCACCTTACCTGGTGTGCCTGGGCACCGGGGACATAACTGCTAGTGGAAAAAAGTATATCCAGCAAGAAGTGTTTTTAGAGTACCTAATGTAGATCTACAATGTTTATCTATCCAGGCAAAAACCATTTCCTGATCGAAAACTTTCTGTAAGTTATAATGAATCTAGAAAGAGGTAATATACACCAGTATACCAGTAGTATACATCTTCATGATGATTCAGTCATAGCATTCCTGAAACTGGATCATATCAGGCCAGCTCAGAGCTCAGGCAGAAGTAAGCGTAAGGTTACTTCTGCATTTGTAAATCTGTCTACACAGATACACTTTGCATCACAAACCATCTTTAAGTGCAATTTACCCTCGTAAATGAAAATGCTCAAGTTAACCTCAGTTTGCACAGGTAGATATGCACATGTGATTTCAACATGCAGTGGTCTCAGTTTGCACCTTGAAAAAAAATCTTTTTTTCCAGTTATACAGACCCCTCTGTATGTATGCGTTGTTTCCAATGCATTCCCTTTCAGCATGTGGCAGGTTGAAGAAAGTCTTTAAGATAAACTGCCATGAATATTTTAACATACTTAAAAACAGAGACAAAGTATGCTTTTAATGTGGTTTAGAGATGTCCAGAAACCATTTGTTTTACAGAAAAAAATAAATTTGGACAGTGGTGTAAACAGCAGAGAATGCATTCTATATACCTGCCTTACTACTCCAAGTTTATCTAATAATACACCAAAATCTGGGAAATGTCTTCAATAAACTATTTTCATTTTTCATGTTTGTAAATAAACAACTCTAAAAGTCCACGCAGAAAGTTACACCAAGGTTTAGATAAGTCTGTAAGGATGACCCTGCTGCTTACTTCACATGAGGTATCCCTCCCAGAAGTCTTGAGTTTTCATGGAGTTCAGTGGAGCTGCTCCTTTTTATGCTGGGAGGAGATCAGAATAAGATCTTTTGTAAATATATGGTATGTCAAGAAACATGTTTAAGTCAAATGTAAGCCTTTAAAGAAAGGGTTTTGCTTTTGGTTTACATAATGATATGTTGTGTAGAATAGCTTTGCTATTTTATATTCTTTCCTTCCTTCTCATACCACCCATTATATATTATTCTGAATCTTTTCTTCTTACCATTCCCATTACAAACCTCATTTCTTTTGCCCTCTTTAACTGGAATATTAGTGTGTTTAAACTCCCTCCTTTTGGACTGGAAAATCATTCAGAATTTCTATTTGGGACTTTCCGTTGGGCAGACATCTGCATGTAGGCTGAAAAGTTCACATTAACTTCTGTAAAGTGCTGACAGGAAGCACTGAAGAACCAGTGTTGGCTGCCATCAGTGTCTGGGTAGCAGGATTCTCACTTGAAGAAAATGCTGTGTTCTACCCCAAGGCATTCCAGGGAAGCCTGAAGAATTATATGGATCCTAAATGAGAACATGACAACATTACCAAACATTACCAGTGTGTACAATGAACAGATCAGTTATAATTTTTGAACCCTAGTTTAATTGCACAAACCTAGAAGTGTAAACAACCAGAGGCTCAGTGCGATGCTCTGGTATCATTCAGACTTTCCTCAAAAACCTTCAGAATAAGTGATAAATAGCTTTATGCTGGCATGTGCAACACAAATGCTCACCTGTTGTCTTGTGAATAGCTGTTCAGGATCAAAAATAAAAAATCATGGAAGTGTTGTTCATTTTCTTAGTAGATTCAGCACCAGGGCAATACGTATGTGTATCAATGATTTCAATAACTGGTTATCTCTTTTTAGGAAAGGTTTTTGATGTCAAACCACTGTGTAGGGGTGGGTCTGGAAATGGGCTTAGCACAGAAACACGGATGTGCCGTACTGGAAGCCCACCTCCTCTAGGGCAAAAATCTCAGCTAAAGCACCTTGGCAGCATATTAATAGCTATAAAAGATTCTTTCTTTGCTGACCACAAATATGTTGTGGTCAACAAGAGGTCTACTCACTGTTTTGTTAAAAACAGTGATGATTTATTTTGCTTCAGCCATGTGTGAAACTAGTCACCACATTATGAATAATAATATCCTCTTAGTCTCAATGGAGGTCTTTTTATACAGAAAGATCCACAAAGCATTAGGTAAATCCTCAGTACAGCAATCTGCTTGCTGACCACTGGAATACAGCCATATCTGGGATGGAAGCGCACAGCTATTTAACAATACACAGCAGCGACGGCGAGAAAGGGCATGACAAAAACCCACCAGAAACAGAAGCAAGAACCGGAGGAAAACGTAACTACCTTAATTAGGCATGAGCATAGAGACCGGAGCTAAAATTGCAACTTTGGAGAGCGCCCCGGAATGTCGCTGCCTCTGCGCGGCGGGAGCTCGCGCCGCGGTTCGCGGACGCCCAACTCCAACGGCACAGTGCCCCCTGCCGCGGCACGGCGGCCGCGGGGGCTCCGAGACACCGAACTGCTCCGCGTCGAACCGCTCCGCCGGCTGCTTGCGCCAACACCGGCCCCGGGCTCGGAAACCGGAGGAGCTCAGAGCGCAGGTGGCAAAAGCGTCGCCCCGGCGCGCGCTCCCCAACCGGAGCGCTCGTCCCCATTCCGGTCCCACAGGGATCTGCTAAGGCAGCTCCGCCTCACTGTTTCCAACACCGCAAACAGAATCAGTAGGACGAAAGCTCGGATGCCTCTAAATATGCCTTTCTGTTGCACAGTTCTAGAGGTTTTATCTCAGAGCCATGGAGTAAATGGCAAGTGATTCCCTTAAGCATGTTTTATTTGGATTTTCAGCCTGCCCTTAATGCAAAGTGAGCTAAGAGTGATCAACCACTTTGCAAGTTTTGTGGTTCACAAGCCGCCTCAATAGCAGTTTGCAGTACAGGCAAAAACACAAAACAAAGGAGTAACTATTATTTACTACCCCCCAAACCCCTCAAATCTGCTAGACCCTGCAAGCACTACTTTAAGACAGAAAAGTCATCATCCAGGACATGTCCCTGATGCTGCAGAACATTCGAGTTAAAATTACAAAATATGACTTGTGCTTCTGATATTTAAGATAGCTTCCAAACTCAATATCCTACTACAACTTGTTCCTGTGCTCTCCTGATGCTTGCTAAGTATATTCTATGTAATCAAAATACTGTAAGCTAAAAAAAGAGCAGAAACTTACAGGGTTTCCTGTAGGGTGCTTTTAGGGACCCAGAAAGGTTTTAGCACAGGAAACATCTCAGGTGACTGAAAGACAGAAAAGTTAGTTCAGTAGCAAAGGGCAGATCCTGTGACAAATCTCACCTCTATTTGGGAGGCTAATTTGAGCCTTGCAATGGTTTCTTTTCCCCCCTCTCCTGCAGTAAACCCTGCCAGCAGGTTTTATATCAGCCCCCAAAACACAAGTACATGCGCACACACACGTCGCCTCTCCAAAGCTCGGAGTT
Organism: Crypturellus tataupa; assembly: GCA_034781795.1. Classification (NCBI taxonomy): domain Eukaryota; kingdom Metazoa; phylum Chordata; class Aves; order Tinamiformes; family Tinamidae; genus Crypturellus; species Crypturellus tataupa. Next base: position 591,235 of record JAWLRI010000847.1, on the reverse strand, counting down.
CCTCATAGGTCTGCAGCCGGTGCAACGCTTTCCCGTGCCACCTTCAGCAATCTGCAGGAAACAAAGCTTCTTCAGGGAGCTTGTTTCATAGACAAACAGCCTTTAGCTCCGCACAAGGCATATTTCCTTAACCCTTCTTTTTTCCAGTGTAAATATAAAGCAAGCATGTCAACACGGGCATTCGTGCCAAGCCAGACGCCCAGCTGCACAAGGGCAGGACAACGCTGCAGTGAACATCAGCTGTGCCCAACGTCCTGCAGAAGGAGCTGGGCCACCTGAGGAATAGATATCTGCACAGGGTACAACAGAAGAGTTTGCTTAGCCATCGCTAGGCAGAGAGGAAGTACCCGCATGCACCATGTGCTTCCAAGACGGCTGCCTGCCGGATGGGTGCAGATCACCCGCACGTAGCCCTGCCCCTCCTTTGGCAGCTTTAAATAACGACAGGCCGAGAAGGCCGTTTGTTGGCTCCAGGTTGGCAGAGTACTACTGACCTACACATTCGGTACTGCTAATTGAAGTGAATACATAAGCTGTAGTTCAAAGCCAAAACATAGTTGTGAATGCTTCCTGGGGTACGCGCCACAAGGTTTTAAGCAAATAGCATTACTTCTCTTTTGTATGTCAAGCAGAATTCTAGTTACGGGAAAAAAAAGTTAGGCAGTATGACTATTTCTTAGTTATGAATCATAAAATCATAGCATCATAGAATCATAAAGGTTGGAAAAGACCTTCAGGATCATCAAGTCCAACTGTAAACCCATCACCATCATGCCTGCTAAACTATGTCCTTTAGTGCCTCATCCACACATGAAGCTTTCTTATGAATGTCTGAAGATCAGAGGATTTATATGCTCTGTAATCTTGAAGGTGCTCACCAATCTACCTGTATCTGGTGGTAGAGACCTTGCTGGAAGAGCGGGTGTCCAGCACTGGAGATGCCAGACAGCGAGAGCTGGGAAGTCACTTGTTGCACGCTGTCTCCACACACACGCACACAGCCTGCTCCATTGCATGGCTCACCTCTGAAACTCGAGCTCCTCAATGATGAGCAAGGGGGGCGTTCAAAATGTCTCAAAACACTTTTTTTCTCTCTCATTTTTTAACTTTTAAAAGTCTTTGTATTCTGACAGGGAAATACAGAGGTAGGGTAATGTGGGGAAAGGGAGATGTGCATATTTGCTGTATGTAAATAAACCCAAAAGGTCAGATTTCAGCTCAATTTACCTTAAAAGGAACAAAGTTGTGTTCCTGCTTTTTGAAAATTCAGGCCTCCTTTAAAATGCATCTACGCATCACTTTTTTGTCTAGCTCCTATATGAGTTAAAGTTGTAAAGTCCCTGTCACAAAATGAAATTCCTTCTTTAAGGAATGCTTGAAAAAAAATAGAGAGAAACTCTTCCTATGTAACTATCTTCTGGTTTACTGATTTGATTTGATTTTGTACTAGTAAGGGAAAAGAGAAGAGGGCTGAAATGTGGATGATTTATAGTTTAGAAAGGCCTTGAAATAAACCAAACATTTGCTGCATTTAATAATGCTCTTCCATTGCTGTTAGCATAGCCCAATAAGCACAATAGCAGTGAAGCACTTGGATAAGCTAAAAGCCTTTTTTTAACACAGAAAAGAAAAAGAACTTGTTTACGCTTTAACAGCTGCTTAAAGATAACAAATGAAGCTTAAAAAAGGCACACACTAACATCAACACAAGATGTTCCTCAGGCTGGAAAATAAAAATTCAAAGCTCCGTTAGGCTTAGACATTGATATTAGATGAAAAAGAAAAATAGTGTTTTCCTCCAGCATTTCTGGAGACAGACATTGTTTGCTGAAGAATGTAAAACTCAATCCCCCGGGGAATGCCAGAGGCTTTTTGGCAAACTCTCTGTAACTCAAGTTGACTCTTTTCTGTAACAACTAACATTAAAAAGAAAAAAAAAAAAAAAGTAGGGGAGAAAGAGACATAATTACTTTCAATGTTTACATGGCTCTGGCTCTTGAGTCTGAAGAAGTACCAGGCTGCAATGACTGAACTTAATCTAATTTTATACAATTGACAGGTGGACTGTGCTGTGACCACTTTTTTAATTAGTGGGTATTTAGGTATTTATCTTAATTCTTTTTAAAAGAACAATGACAAATAATGCTTAATTTTTGTAAGAAGAGAAGCAAATGTACTCTCTTGCATTTGTAGTTGTTTGAGTGCTGTCCCGCCTAACAATACCAGCTTTGTGCCTAGACAGACCAGTTAACTAACCTCCCATCAGGGTGGGCATGTATTTTACTGCCAACATCCCTCCAAATACCATTTAACAAATGTTCTCCATTCAACCTGAACAGATGGAAAAAAAAATACTCTGAGGAATTGCACTTCTATAGGCATAAATGCTATGGATGCCTGGTAATAGGAATGCTCAGGCTTGAGAAGATAGATGTTGCTATTAACTGAGTTTTATCATGGGTGCGCAACCCAAGCTCTCCTCATCCCAAGGAACTGCAAACTACAGTATCACCAGTGCTGCACTCCATAGACTTACATAGTCTTGTTGGTAATTTTCTAAATAACTTCTAGCAAAGGGAATTCCATATACATGTCAAGATGATAGCTCTCTCCATAGCTCTCTTTCCTGTTCAAAGCTTTGCAATTGGCTGTCCCTATACTTTCAGTATACCTTTCTACCTCTCAAAGCATTTCTTAAAACTGGGCCTTTAGTGTTTCAATGAAAACAGTGCCTCCCCTTTAGAGTTAACTTTATTAAAGCTTTAAAAAATCTTAAGGCTATTAAAGCTTTATCTGAACTATACTAATAAAAAGACACTAATTGATTACATGAAAAACTAGGAGTAATATTGACAGAAACCTTAGCACTGCATATAACCTGGTAGGGCTGGGAAATCAAAATCAATTTTAATATATTGGTAACATAAGCATTCACAAATCCCATGCTTGCAACTCAGCCTCTTTCAGCACTACCCAAGAATCTTGCCCTAGAAACTTATGCTCCATATTTATATGTGCGTAATTATCTATTTTAATAAATACTGTAACTGGTTCAGGTGTAATTGTACCATTGGAATGAAAGGTTCTGCAATTCCCTCTCCATCCATTAGTGTCATCTGAACTGCCTTTTGTATTCCTTCTTAATGGTTCTGAAATGATCCTTTTAATTACACAAATTGAAGGAAATTGGAAAAGAAGATACTGCATATGTAAGAGCAACTTTAACAGCAAAGTTGCTGTGGGTATGGAAGTTGAGGTTATCAAGGAAATGATAAATGCATACAGATAACCAACTCAGATCCAATTCAGCGAATGGGAATAGTTACCACCTGACCTGATATAATGGTATTAGTGAAATGACTTGTTCACTTAAGATCATTTCCTGGTAAATTATCATAAATTATTAGATTTGATTACATATACCTATACAATGGCCTAAGAAAAGAGTGCTCAGAAACATCGGTTCAGAGAAATCTGTATACGTGATTTAAAATATTGATATCTGGTTTTATTTTGTTTCCTCAGGCTACGATTAACCATTTCTTTTGACTGGCAGGAGTGACCTAAAGCAAAGTTCATGAGAATACACATTTCAAGGAACACAGAGTGACACTGTCTAGCCAAGATCACTAGCTAGATTATGTAGAAAGAACACCTAATCATACAGAATTAAAACAAATAATTAACCTGTTCTCTAGATGCTGAAATTGCACACAGAGAAAGGAGCTCCACTGGTCAAACAACTGGTTTGCAACAGAACAACCAGTTTCTGAGATATTTTTCCAAAGGAAAAATTCAGAAAAATGGTTGATTGGTTGATTTGCTTTTCTTAGCCTACTCTGAAGCATCTGATATATATATGGCATTATGGAGTTATGGAGTTTCTAACATTTTTAATATTAACATGCCAAAACAAAAAACAATACATTCTAAGAAAAGCCTTATCAATCTTTTGTTTTGGACTGAATATTTGAATTTTGTTGTAGAGCTTCTGGCTGTTAGGTTAGTAGCATTTTTAGCAACCACAATATGGCCAGGTGGAAGGTAACACAGACAGCAAGAGCATAGTAAAAATCTGTGAGAAGAAAAAATAGTTTTTGCAGATTCTGCGATTACATGCCTATCAGTTATTCTAAGTACACAGAAAGATTACTACACCGGGCATTCGTATATTTATCAGTTAATCTGTCCCAAAGCCATGCAAGGTAATTAATGGAAGAGATAGGCAGGCATGACTTCAGGCAGTAATTCAATATTACTCCAAATCTCTGCATGAGCAAACCTATGAACCAAAGAGGAAATGCATACTGTACAAGGACGCTTGTGCTCCGAAACGTGATTCCCCATGGAGCTTTCAGATGAAGCACTTTTCCAGTGATTAACTCAGTACATCTGAATTTCATTATTTAATATTGTAGGTGACTGCTTATTTGTACTGCCCAGAGAGGAAAACAAGTTTCCATGAATATAATCAGAGTAAACGTCAGATAATGACTAAGCTATCTGAGGTCATCATAGCCCCTCTACTCCTTGCCAATTTAATAGAAAGTTTGTGTTCTTAAGTTTTTGTTGTTGTTTTGGTTCTGTTTGGTTCTGTTTTTAACAATTATGCTCAACTTTCCTTGTGTTCTGGCAAAAATACTAGACAGACAGAACTTATTTCCCATACTGATATGTCTCTTCCTACAGAGCTCATCAAAGTTGAGAGGAGGGAGGAAGGTGGTTTACTAGCATATGTTAGCATGCACTGAAAATGCCATTTTGCAGTGCTGTAGCCCAGCCCTTCTCGTAAGGCCCACATTTGGATGACCAGGACTTGCAGAGAGGGAGGAGTGATGAGGCTTTTCTCCAATCCCCTCCTTAAAATACCTCTCAAGCCATAAAATCCCTCGACACGAGATTGCCTGTGCATACTCACCGACAAGGTACGAGTCCAACACTCACGCCTATCTGGGCAGTGCAGATGCTCCAGCGATGAGGGATGAACCAGGTACGAGGTTGCTACCCATGGAGCGTGTCCTAGGGTAAGAGCAAGGTAGGAAGAGGCCATGCCTGGGTTGAACACAACCCAGAAAGATCCGTGCTGCAGAGTGACCCACGGTGTGCACTTTCTTTGCCAAGAAGTCACTTTTTCTGCCCTACTAGGAGAGAAAATACCAAAGACCAGATAATAACACTAGACACAAATTCAGGAAACTTTTAAACAAATTTCAAAACTTTGAAACTGTCCCACTATTACAGGTCTTTCTGCTGAATTCACAGGACCCTGGATTTTGTCTGATATACTGTATCAGAATGTAGTATTTTTACACTTTATAGCAAAGTGGTATTTTAAGCCTGTTTATGTTCTTTTAGTTCAGCAGTATTTTCATGGGCTGCCTTTTGCTTTCAGAGATCAAAGACAAAATTCAGACTGGTATGACAACTCAATTCTGGATTACATATGGATATGCAATGGTGTTTCTCTACCATGAAACCTTTTCAGCCTTCGAGCAAAATCTTTTCCTGCTCCCTGTTGGGCAGAAAAACAAGTTCTTTTGAAGTTTATGCAAAAAAAAAAAAAAAAAAAGAAGAAGAAAAAAATCAGGAGAGATCCATGCAGTCCCTGTTAAAAGTCTAATGGTCAGAGCTCTTAGTCTGTCTGATTCAGACTAAGGGCTTATGACTAAATTCCTATCAGCCCAGGGAAGATTTTTGAATACAGGGCTACTAAAATATCTGACAGTCTTCTCCAGTAATAGAGATTTTTGCCAGAAATTCTGTCTAAGAAAAGAAAATTCTTGGCAGAACTCTATTTAATATCAGCAAATTTGAGTAAAAATTTGTAATGAAAAAAATAAAAACAAATTCTATCAAACTACTGCAGTTTTATCTATGAAATCACATATTAACCCTTTGTTTAAAAACACTGATACTAAAGAAATCCCACTCAAACACAGAAAAAAATGGTATTTGCATTTCTGATACTTGTTCTGATGTTAAAGATGTAAACTCCATCTTTCACTTCCTAAATAAATCAACATCAATTGTTGCATTCTCCAAAGTTATTTTGAAAGCATTTTATACTTCAGCGGAGAACTTTTCAATACGCTATTAGCTTAGGGAAGGATTTCCAAACCCTGGCAAAAAGAAAAAAAAAAAAAAAAAAAGAGAAAGAAAATCTGGCCTTCTGACCTTTCTCTGGAGGAGGTCAGGAGTGGAGGAGCACCTCTGCCCTCTGCCTGTGCAGCCCCTACAGAAAGCCCCTATGAGAAGTTGCAGCTCGTTCTGCCACTTCTACACTAACACCCTACAACAGAGCTCTCTTTGTAGGATGCTGGTACCACGCAAGTGAAAGTACGGTCCTACCTCCAGATAACAAGGCCCTCATAAGAGCCACATCTGTGTTTAATAAGGTGGCACACAGTGATGTTTTTATGAACGGCACCGCCAATATTATTTCAGGTGACTTGGGAAGGGGGTTCGACGCAAGCGATGCCGGTACCAGTGCGAAGCCAAGAGGAAGCATGTGGAGAAAGGTGCCCCGCAAGGCTGAGCCAAAGCCGCGGGGTCAGCACAGCTCACGGAGCGGAGTCCGTTCCAAAATTGAGGCTTCTGTGTCTGCAAGCCTGGATTTCTTCCTCTGTTTTACAAGGTGAATGTAACAGCGCTGAGTATGCAGAAAGTGGAGTCTTGGGAAACCATGACTGCTTTTTTTTGTTTTGTTTCTAATTTTCAAGGTGATTCCTCCCTTCCTTTACAAGTCTGTTTCTGTTTCCCTTTCCTTTTCCCTTTCCCCCTTTCCTTCTCATTTTTCTCTCTTTTTTTTCTTCTCTTTGCACTAGACTTTCAAAGTTTTTCTTTTCAGACCGCTATAGAGAAACCATTATACTCCAAGTACAAATACTTTTTCTTTCTCTGTGTCAACAGCTGGTTTAGAAAGCTTCTTGAGAACTGACATCAGCTACAAAGACTATATGGTGACTTTTAATTAACAAATGATACACTCAAGGCTTTAAAAACCTTTATTTTTTTTACAATATTTTGCTATCTCACTTTCTGAGTTCTTTGAAAATAAATATTCTCTTCCACACTATCCCAAAGTAAAACTTTTTTGTGTCTGTCAGGAGACATAAGAGCAATACAGGCTAAAACTAGTCTTTGTATCTCACATATCTTTACCTGAATATTTGATTCAAAAGTGCCCAACTAGAGACATCTGAAAGCTGTGGCTTAGCATGAAAACACATCTTTTGTTGCCCGGTATGGCACTTTTCTCACACTATTTCTCACTACAACTTGAGTGTCTTGTCTTTTGAAAGGTATATGAATAGTAGTATAGCTCATCTTTTCTCCTCAGTGCAGCCTCCTTTCTCCCAAAGATGCAGCACTGTCTGTAAACATGCACTCATATTTACCTTTGGACTCTTCAGATACTGGGTTACACGACCCTCTTGCAGATAAAATTATTTGCATGGGATTTTATAAAGGTTTTCTTCTACTGAATGGGATGGAAAGGAAACTCTCAGAGGAACCATTTTAGGCTTTCAAGAGACTCAGGAAGACACTTTGACTGTTACACTCAGCTCATGTTTTTAGCCTCTTGTTTAATGCAAGATCGCTGTCTATTTGAGCAAAAGTCACCACATGCTGCTCCAGATCTAGGCTACTCATGACTTACTCCAGTCCTGCAGCTATCCTACAGAACCCTTTTTAATAGCCAAGTGATAATCAGTTTCACACGGTACCATTCAAACACTAAATAGACTAATTTAAACAGCAAGTGATTAAATAGAAAATTAACTAAAAATGCTGCTGTAATTATAATAAAAGATTTTGGGGGGGATAAAAAAAAAGCTAAATGTCAAAGCGTAATCAACATGATGACTGTACAGTTTCCATGCTATAAATAAAATACATGTGTTTTAGAATAAAAACTAGAATAAGCTCCACATACTTCTTCAGCTATTGCTTAATATATCTGGAATACATTAAAAAGTCATATTCAGTTATAACTCCAACAATGCACACATGTCGAAAAATACACACTCTTTGTACACCTATTCTGAGTCACTTTTCCAAAGGGGCACAGTCCCAGTGTGAGTGCCACTGAACCCAGTATAGACACAGCAAATTGTGTATTTGACTTCTATGTTAGAAGATGAAAACTCTTTCCCTAACTTCAGCTTGCTTGGCTGAGTTGTCTTTCCAAACATTATCCTTAAAGAGTAGGAGCTGCTACAAGCACAGCTTGCTTTTTCTCTTCTGTTATGACAGCTTTACTTTACCTGAGGTTAATGATGTAAAACTGGAACGACAAAATTTCTGTAAATTAATGACAGTAAGAGTTTCCCTTGTTCACAGGAAGCTCATTCACACTCTTCCAAGCCAATGACAAAGATCCCATTGACTTCAGTAATGGCAGCCTTCTACATATTTGAAATCCAGATATTTGACCCTAACTTTAAAGGGCACATATAGTCTTACAGTTGAATATTTCTCTATAAAACTTTGGGAAATAAGCTGTATAAAAACACAGAAAATATCTGTCTCTGTGGGACATTTCTTATTTTAGGTGAAGAGATACACAAAGGATATGGCTATGGTTATTTAGTGTTGTGAACGCAAAGATGTTTGGCCTCAAATTAAAGCACATATCAAACCTAAAAGGCAGTGTGATACCCATAGGATCAATCACACCCTGTTTATCTTCAGTGTGACCTGAGAATAAAAATCAATAATTTGTTCCCCTTAGGGCTTTATTCAGCTTCCTCTGAAAAACAGTGGTAAGATACTCACAAACTCCAACGATGAGCTGAATTTGGGCACGATTTCTGAGTTGCAGTCAAGAAGTTAGAGCCTCATGTAAGATTTCTTTTGTAATCTTCTTATTAATAAAAGTCTTCCTTATACTCTCTGCATCTCTATTCATGCTAAGTACACACTTAGAGTTCAATCCTGGAAATCTCTCTTTATACTTAACCAATATAATTCAACTATTCATTAATAAGATATAGCAAAGAATAATTCTCTAATGTTTATTGAGAAAAAAGAATAAAACTGGTACAGCATATTAAAGTCTAGCATAAATATTTATTTGTTCCTTTCAACTGTTTTATAACTTCCTTACTATTTAACTACAAGTTTTCTTAACAAAGGGAGCAAGTAATAAAGCGCTTTAGTAATAACTGCAAACTTCTAACATTAAGTTGGCAGAAACAATCCATTTTTAATAACAGTCTGTCTTGGTAACCTTGTATTTTGACCCAAGGTGAAAGGTGAAGATTAAATCTCCTCCACCTTTCTGAATGCAGCTGCTGTACACACAGACTTTAATTGATGTGAGACTTAGCTTTGTAACTCAAGACCATCTCCCGCCTGCAGCACTGAAAACGTGCGATTCAAGGCTCAGTTACTGCTGATAGCAGGTCCCTCTCAGCTGATGGTCTGGAAAGGAGAATAAACTCTTTGTCATTATCTATCCTCCATCAGCGTAAGTTTTTTCTTCTTCATAACTCCAGTAGTCAGGTCAGCGCCATAATGATGGCCTTTCAGCAAGAAACATTATAAAGGGAAACAAGCTGAAAAAATGTGATAAACAACTCATGGGTGAACAAAGCTGTAACACTGCAGCACAGGTCTGCTTGACACTTACTAGGTAATAAGTAGGTGTAAGTTTTTCTGCAGGGAGAGGGATTTGTACTGATTTAATTCCTATTTCTTTCTATTCTGTTTTGCTCTTGGCCGAACAAAAGGTAAATCCCCAAATCCAGAGCAATGTTTTCATTTTACCAGCTTGTATAGTGCAAATACTTGTACCTCCAGGAATTAATCTGATGGCCTTGGCATCACAGTAGGTCTGGTTAAATTGTTTTTCAGGGTATAAGACCAGCCCCTCAAGGCCTAAAATCATGCCTTCCATTGCATGAACAGTATCAGTATTCTGGGTACCGGCCTAGAATCTTCTCTCTGAAACCAGGGACCAAATAAAGATTCGATCTATAAAGTGGATAAGAGTTTTTTGGTAAGAGTATCTGAAAACATCAGGAACAAAGCAAAACCAAATCTTATGTGAATTTGAATCAAAAAGTATCCAAGACTTGCTGAACTGTGTAGTCTTCTGAGAAACTTTGGCATTGTTCTACATGAGACTCTAGTCACAAAACAGCATTTCTAACACATGGCAACCAAATGCACATGCTGAGTTTAGATGGAGGACCAGTGTGGCATATACACATACGCATATACACAATGGACTTATTACTTGAAAACGAAAAGAAATAGTTGTTTTGATCTGTATTGGCAATGATGACAGTTGCACAGATATACTCCCCTAATGCTGCACTAACATTTTATATAGAGGACTATAAAGTTAGCATTTATTATACATGCATGTTCTAAACAGACTGTATTGTTTGCACTCCAAAAAAGGCAGGAAAAAGATCAGCAAAAACAAGGAGCAGTATGTATTTCCAACCTAGTGTCTTCCTTCATATTTTTTTTAGCAGGTCTACTTGTTTTGGAGAAACCTGGCTTCTATCACCTTGTGGTTTTAATTCCAGTGCATGGTAAAATTCCGATTTCTAATCAATGGCTAGGTTTAGGCATCCAGATTACCAAAGTGAAGTTTTTTCCCTGCTGCCTGCCTAGATTAAGTGATAAGAAAGAGTGTGCTCTGTGGTTTTCAGAATATCCAACAGTCGGTATAATTAGCCAGCATCATGTTTAAATGCTCATGCAGTTTAAACTATGCTTTGAGCTCTGGGGACATTTCTGATGAATTTCAAACCGCTCTAGTAATCCCTTAAGACTCCAGATGCTTTCACAGAGCAGCATTACTCAAGATTCAGCAAGTACTATATGCTTAATTTAGGCAGTTCACAGACATTTGGACATTTTTTTCTTTCCTCCATTCTAAATAGACCATTTTAATGTGGGAATTACAGACCTTTAAAAATAAATCAATAAAATTTATCGGCATCTCCAAAGACTGAAATTTAAAACTGACCTTCAGAAATCTGAGAGTTATATTCATGAAACAAGAAAATGAAGGTACCTAATGATGCTGAGCATTTGCTAAACATTAATGTATTTGTCAATATCTTTAAGAGTCCTGAGCAATTAGTTTTATCATTCTCTTCATTAATACTTGTGCCTTGTCTTGTTTGAACAGTGGCAGAACCGCCTTGACAAGGAACCTGAAGGTCACTGGAAATACTTCTGCACAATTGCAGAAAGTGCTTTTAAAACTTCATTTATGGGAAATTGGTAGATAAGTGTCATTGTCAGCTTGCATGCATAGTTGCACCTCGCTTCTCACTGCTGTCTACTGCTACTTGAATGATTGCAATGATATTAATGTTATTATTTCATGAGATTTTTCCCACAAAGGTTGTAGTTTTCTTCCTATACTACAATTTCTCTCTGCACTGTCCTCTGAACTAACTTCTGTCAATAGTGGTTTGAATGTTGCCTGTAGATTTTTTCAAAAGGAAGAGAAATAAAAGAAGAATTCTCTTAAAAGAGTATCTAATAAGAAATGCAATTTAGTGCACATGTTAATTCCAAAAGATGCCTATATTAAGCACCAAGTCATCTGTTCAAGAAATAATTACAGAGGGTTCAAGGGATGCTTAACTACAGTACTATTTCCTATATATATGCTATCCAAATCTGCCATTTTTCCACACAGTATAATTGATGATGCACTGTAACTTGGTCTACAGAGCCTACAAATGGAGACGGAGCAAAAAACACCACTAACTTAATCTTAAATTATCACCTAAGTCATTTTGGGATTAGGTAGTATCCAAATAAAAGAAAGAGGAGGAGAAGTAAAGGTCAAAATCTAGGAATAGCTCCTAATTTAACACAAAAGCTAATTCAGGAAATAGGTGGAGGGTACAAAAGGTGTTAATACATTATGGAACAGAGTTCAGGTAGTGAAATACACAGCAAAACTACGTACTTATAGGACATAACATAGTCAGTCTGAGCAATGTAGCACTAAAAGCTGCAGCACCCTCTGTGGCATGAACTAGCTGTATTCAGACGAGATTCCTTTCCTTTCTCTCTTCCTGGAGATGTAAGATGTCACAGGGCAGGATTTAGCCCACAGGAGTCTTAAGTGGTTGTGGTATGTAGACTTAGAAAGAAATGATTCACCCTTTTCTCTCCTATTCCTCATACTAGATGGGTCAACCTCTTGCTTACTCATTAATACAGCATAAGGTATTAATTCCTCAGGAAAGAGAAAAAGAAAAAGTAGTAGTTTCTTTTTTGTGTGTGTGTGTGTGTGTGTGTGTTTAATCTATGGACCTTCTCAATTTCATTTCTCTGATTGGGATCCAGATAGGGTTTGCCATTTATTTTACCAGAGAGCAAAATCCCATATCACTTAAACACAACTTTGTTATCTATGCCTTCACGGCTATGTATTTGTCTGAGAATATTTGTCTTTTGAATCACTCTTTGCAGTGGTGATGATCTTGAGCAATTCACTTTCAGAATGTGAACACTGCTCTCTAATTTTGGTTAGTTTTGTTTTTAAATGTCCATATATAAACAGGGATGTTGAACCTTAGGCTGCAGATCCACATCACCTCTGAATACCAAGGGCTAAGGCTATACCTAAACACCTAAAACATAGGTGTAATGAAAGAAGAGTTTTGAAAATGTTAGTCTTGTCCTCTCCAGGCTTCTGAGATCTCTGAAGTAAGAGTAAGTCTGCTTGATTACCTAGAGACAATATGCACCTGTGCCACCACTAGCCAGCATATGAGTCTTATCAGGAAACTTTCTCAGAAGGGCAGATGTTTGCATCATCTAGCAACTGCTCAGAAACATGGGTATTTGGACCTTACTGTTTATACAGGCTACATTTGCACCATCCAAAACAGGATAAGATCCAGTGCCACCTACTCAGTTGCTTTATTATACCGCCTGATAAAGAGAAGTTAATAGGTCTTATAGAGGAGGAGACTACTCACTTCAGATTTGAGGGTTAAGCATGGTGATGAAGACATTTCAGAGGAGTCTTCCAACAAAGTGACATGAAGGGAAGGGTGGAAAAAGTTGCAAAGTTAATTATACAGCTTAGGAAGCTTTTATTGGGATTGATAGGCTAGAAGGAAAATTCAGGGTCCTTCCAATTCATTAAACAATGTCTTAGAAAGGGGCCTAATTGGATAAGATTTGAGCTTAGTATTGAAGGAGCATCTACCGGACCTTACTGGCTCACAGGTTCTAAGAGGGGTCAAAAGGGCTCAAGAAAACTCTTCTCAAAGGAAGACAAATGCAATTAAGAGGACTTACTAATGGTTGGAATAGCACAAGCAGACCATGAGGCTTGACTGGGATTCATAGGTACCTAAGGAATAAAAACATTAGTTGAACCCTGTTTTTCAGATTCAAACAGTTACTTCTGAGGCAGATATAAATAATCTCATGCCCCTTTTCCCAGGAACAAACAATCATTGGTGAACACAAAGGAGAATAAACATAAAGACCAGATGTTGTCTATAAATGTGCCTCTATATGAAATAAAATCTGTCAGTTTAAGCTAATAAAAGGCACTTTTCAGAGTTTCTTAACCCTGAGATTAAACATGTGTGATACAGAATATGGAAACTTCCAGACTATAAAGCATTAGTAAAATTCTGGAATACCAAATTAATTTGGCTACATAATTATTTACTATGCAAAGCAGCAAGCACTAAACCCTCTTTATTCATCTCTTGGGCCCAAGTCCCCAGATTTATTTAGATGCTTGTGTCTCAGGGGGAGTTGTCTGTTTAAAGTACTTTTGAGGGTCTGCACTATGGCTTTCAGCTCTTCATTGACTTAAAAAATGTGGTGTGACTGCTTTATGCAGAGAGGGACCTCGACCCAAAACAGCATCTTTGTAAGAGGATTAGAAAAATTCCATTCTTTTAATGACTGGCTGGATGTTTACTCTCCTTTACTTAATTCTCTTTGTCTGTTATTCTTAATTATAAGCATAAATGCTTTAAACCAATGTTGTAAGTAATCTGTCATTTTAACCAAGGTCTTGGTGAATGGTTCTTTTGAAATGATCTGATCATTGATTTTTTTAGGAGACCATTCAGCTAAATTCCCATTCCTGCTAGTATAAAGGCATGGCTACCATTTCTGGAAAGTTCCCCCAAGATCTGTAATGAGTTTCCTGTAGTGCTCACCCAGAAGAATGAGGAACTTCACTGGAGGGTGAAGATATGCATAACACAGCCAGAAAATTCTGACACAGAAACTCTCTGCTAACATCATTAATATTGCCTGGCAATTTACATCATTTTTTTTTTTCCTCCCCAAAATGCTGGTATTTTTGTAGGACATTGAAAAAGAAGATTTTTTTTCCTCCAGAAATCTTGTGCACTAATCAGCTCCACTGGATCCTCAGTAATTCTGGAAGCAGGTTCTCTAATTACGTACCTACAGATGGTCTTGGCACCTAACACACTCCCTTAAAAATCCTGGTTAAGGACTAAATTTCACCCCACTAATATAGTCCGATGTTACATCGTTGTGTGTGATAACAGGCCTTTTTAAACAGTGGAGATATATTTTGTAATTTAGAAAATGACTCTGAGGATTCATCAGTTTAATGAAAATCTGAAACTACAGGTTTACATAATAGAATTAATTGTAATGGCTCTGCTGGAATGATTTCTTTCAGATGGGTTATTTGAAAGCTTGAAAGAGGGATTTCACAGCTGAAAGAAAAAAAGGATTTATCCTAAGACCCATGTAAGCAAAACACGTTTAAATTTCATAACATACTGCCTCCGACTCTGTGGGACTATTGTTTTCACATGTCTTGAGATGCAGCAGATACTTTTATTCACAAGTCTATTCAAGAATACCCTGAAAGAATTCAGGGTTTTCTTAATGCAGGTGTTCATCAGCTATAGATGGCAAAGGACTGCATTCACTTATTAAAATGTGACCTTACAGAGTTTCAAAGAGTTATGTGAGGTTGTGTAACAAGCCCATAAGGGTGGGCTTATAAACAGAAAAAGTATTTCTAGAAACAGAAAATATCTAGGCCTTTATCAGGTGATTATGGCTCAAAGGGAACAGCCTCTCTACATCAGAGCTTCATTTCCCAGTAGAAGCAGTGACCTTATGGGGTTCTTACAGTAAGTCTTATCAGACTTAAATAAGTCTCAACTTTCCTGTGAGCAAATTTACCATTGGCATTCCAAAATATTATTGCTTTTAGTTGTACCTTACACCCTACACTGCTCAGTGCTAACTTCCAAGCAGCGGGTGTGTAGGATGTACCAAATTTGGGCCTGTGGCTCCCCCTACCCACATGCTCATTCCCCTCCTGCCCTTCCAACAGAGGGGCATCTTTACTCCTCATTGCTTCTTTCTCAGCAATTGGAAAGATTCTTCCAGTCTTGGAGGGGAGCAAAAATTATCTTGTGTTCTGATAAATCTACCCTAACAAGACTGTTTCACACTTGAAGAGCAAGGTTACTACCAGGCTGCAGAAAGTGCGTTTCCGCACTGTTATGAAATACAAAACCATACCAGTTTGGTCCCATCTGCTCTCACCGGTGACTTCTTGGCCAGTAAGCTGTGCTGGTGACTGGAGAGCTGTTCTTAACAGGCAGGAACAAATTACACGGCCACAGATGCAGCAGCACATCTGATGTGCTGAGAAAAGGAGCAGGTGGGATGAAGGTCCCAAAGCTCCGACCAAGACTGCAACAAACAAACAGCATCAGTGGATGGTGTGACATGTGTAAAGGGCGAGAGGCAGCACAGTTTGACATCTTTGCCATAAGGACTAGCTGGGACAACTGACAGCTCGTATCCTCTTCTCTCACAGCTGCAGTTGTCATATTGTCTGTATTCTTTCCTTAAAATATTGCTGAGTTTTCAATATGCAAACACCGCAGTTTGAGATTGAGGCAAGAAGTGCTTTCTAGTGCATGAGCGATGCAGGACATTTAAATACAAATTCTGATATTGTTGTAAAACTAATTCCTCAGTCCTTACTTTTAAACCTCCCACATCTTATCGAAGCATTTCTTAAAAAATGTATATTATTTTCAAATATGTGCCACTGTTGCTCAGTGTCCCGTCACACTGCAAATGCCAATGTGTAAAGTAAGGTTTTAACGGCCTTATGCTTCTCAAGCTAAAATTTTCTTTGGAAAAAAAAACAAACCACATTTCTGAGCTAGAAGCCCAGAGTGTTATTATGGTCATAGAAACACTAGAAGTATAAGAAAGATAGCCATCTCCACTGTGTGATTTAAAATAAAAACATAATTATCATTGTCTTTGGGTAGCAAGGTAGCTAATTATGCATTGCGTTTGCACCACTACACATTTTGTTCCAAATCTGTTATTTGACAAGCATAGGAAAACAAACCCAGAGGCTGGTATTTAAGGGAGTGTCTTGGGAACTGCCAGAAGGTAAATAGAAGTTAGTGAATCCCTGGTCCATGAGGCCAAACTACAGAAGCTGGGCAGTGTTAAATACAGCATTCTTGCCAACCTGTGAGCCACCTGCAACTTCTTGCAGAAGCAAGCAGCACTGCACAGAAAGCCTCAGCTCCATAAAAAGTATATTTCTGTCAAACCTTTTCTCCCAGAAGGTAATGAAATACTGCTTTTAAGCAGCATAACAGTAAAGCAATGATAATAATAAAGCATCGGCCTCTTTAGTATGGTTTTGCAGCTAGGGAGTGTATTTTTGGTTCAGCTGCCTTGTATAGGAAAAAATTTGCCTCTTAGATTACAATTTACCCTGTATTACTTTGTTTATAACATCTCTCCACCCTCCTTTACCACCCAGAGTGAAAGAGAGTTCATGACACTTTTGATGTGTACTTTACAAAGAGTGCATTTTAAATAATCCGGGGAGGTTAACTTAAGATCCTTTAATCCTAGCACCTATCTTTGTTAAGGAGACAGAGACCAAACCATTGAAACCCCAGCTAGAAGAGTAAATCCCTCACTCTGGAAGACAAAAAAAAAAGCCCCCTCTGACCAAATTTAGTGATGTAAATTCAGTTTCTTTTTGCAGAGACAAATGGCAGACTGGAGGGAATTTACTTGCATCTAAGTTTTTGCATAGCCCAGTCCTGCACTATAGAATCAGCAGATCTCTGGAAGGCTTATGCTCCCTCCCTACCAAACACGGAGCTTCCAGAAGTATGAGAAAAATTGGATTTTGTCTGCTGCACAGTGGAGATACCAGCCCAGAGAGGTGTCATCATGGGAAGGGGTAGGGGAGAAGGTAGAGGCTGGGGCAGCACCAGGCCTGCTGCTCCATCAGCCGTGGGGCAGAGGGAAGGGGATGAGGGCGATGATGATTATGACCACTGGAACTGGTGGCAACCTACTGGCATCTTTGAGCAAGACTGCCTGTAAACAGTTAGCCCTGTCCCTCTTCCCTCTATCTTTATAATATAATGGTTTGTTGCTCGGACCAAAAGGACATCAATATTTACGCATGCAAGTGCTGCACTGTAGACGCTGCCCCAGTCAACCTACTTGGATGTCTACCATAAGCCTTGAGAAAACAAACCATTTTGGTTACAAATAGCTTCTATTACCTTCACTGACAGCTAAATATATGTCTTTTATTCATGAAGTGAAAACGAATGGGCTAATGGACTGTACTACTTTACCTGACATTGCTGTGTCTTCCTCTGACCCAGCTTTAAAGACATCAGTGTTCCAGTCTAGTTAAATTCATTCCAGTTAAGCACTTAAATATTTCAGCATTTTCTCCTTCAGCACTTGCCTCTGTTTTGGAGCCACCTGTGCCAGCGAAGTGTATGGATAACTATAAAGCAAGCTGTAATGTTTTGAGTCTCCAGTTTAGTTACACCATATCATTTCAAAATTTATTTTTCATAGTGCAAAGTATCATAAAGGCTATAACCAGAAGCAAACAATGTAACTGGATAAATACCTACTTGCACAAAGAACCATGTGAAATTAAGTTTAGCTCTATAAAGTGGTATATTTTTTCTCAAAAAAAGAAAGCAAATTAGCTTGGGGACGTGAAGAAGAAAAGACCATATTTTCCTACTAAAATCTAAAAAAATTCAACAAAAATATCAGTTAATCATAGAATGTTTGTTATTCATAAAAAAGAGCCAAAAAAGTTTCACTATTGTTAATGTGTGATTTTTTTCCCTCACATGGGCTCTGCTCATTTTTCTCAGAATTTCAGTGAAAAGACATGCCAATTAAATTAAATGCAAGTCAGAACCCAGAACTGAATTTAGTGATCCAGTACAACTAAATTAACATGTCATAAAAGGGTTTTTCAGTCTTTATTAAAAAGATCTTTCTAAAAGTGTTGACATCTCCTTCATGTTCTTTTACATCAACCTGAAAATCCAACACTGGGGAAAGCAGTAAATATCTTCAACAGTATGTAAAATATAATAAAATAGCTGGTAGAGGAATTTATCAATCTTTTAAATGTTTTTGGAAAATAAGCTCAGCTAAAGTGAACTGCAGTCTCTTCAGACAAGAAAACTTCACTCCTAGACATGTCATCATGCCTGTAGCTGAGGGTCCTTATCCTCTGCACTCACATTGGTAATTTTTCAACTGCAACAGACATGCTGACAAGATAATAAATTCTCAAATTGTCCTTTTATAAATTACTGAAATCATCTTTGAGTAATCTAATTTATATTTTGCCAGGATTTTGGTTTGCCCATTCTTTTTCCCTCCTAAAAAAGTGTCACATTTTGCTTCATCTTATTTTGCACCATTTTCTAGTCATTTTGCATCAAATTCTAATCCGCTTTGCTTTCCAGCATGTTTGCATTATCGTTATTTTGGGGGTTTCCAGAACTGACAAGAAGTGTTTACGGTAAGGAGATACTAGCCATTTCAAGACACTTCTCGGTCCGGCAGCGTGCGCTTCCTCGTGTTACAACAGTCACAGATTAGCAGGGGCCGTCTTGACTCCTTTCAGAGCCAGGAAACCCCGAAGAAGCTCAGAGTGAGAGTTCCTTCAGGGCTGCCCTCCTGCCAGGTGTGCGCAGGGAGGAGGTCACCACAACCTTCTCAGCGTCGCGGATTATTTGCTGCCGTTTGCCAGAAGTATTTACCCGTGGAATCTTAGTTTCTCCTGTAGACTATAACTCTGCCTGAAAACAGCTTACAGGAAGAGTTCGGATACTCCAAGCACCAGGAATGTACAGAGAGACAGGGGACTTCAATTCTGAGATAAATAAAATCCAACAAGCATGGATCCTACCAGCCTCAGCTGAGACACTGCCCTGCATCACCCCTTCCTTAGGCCCTACTCGTATCACAGCAGAACACACAAACAGGGGAATAACAAGTAAAACAAACAAACAGAAGCCCCAGGAAGCCCTGTTTAGACAGCAGCTCTGCCCTGCTGCCAAATAACCAGTTTGAGGAACGCAGCACAGTGGAAAAGCTGAGCTTGAGGATTTTTGGATCCGTGTCTGATACAGTTGGAGGACCTCCTGCCGAAGCTGCAGGACAGCTCTGGGCAAGCAGGGAATGCAGTATATGCCTATTACATTACCTTGCCATTATTTCTGGAGGCCATTTCTACCGAAGCGGACTGTTTTGCCTTTGACATAGCACTCTGAGAGGGACGGCTCTCTGGGAGAGTTTGAAACCAAGATCTCATACGTACCATGGCCTAAGCTGCAGATGTCCCCCATCTTTTGGCCCATTACATCTGTTCATAGTTTGTCCAGGAACCAAACAAATTCTACTAAGAAAAGGCCCTCCTGTCATCTGACCTATGCTGTTCTACCTGGCTCAGCAAACTGAATGTTCATCCAGTGTCCAAGAAGCAACCCCAGATTTCAGACAGTATTCTCGCTTCCATAAGCCCCCTTAGTCAGCAAGAGAGGTCCTCAAAAGCCAAATAGCTGAAAAGCACTTGCGGGCAGTAACTGTTTTGCTCAGTATCAGCGTGCCTCCATTTACAAAGGGAGCTCTGTGTGTGGCCCGCATGCAAGCTATGCCTTTAGAGGTGCAAAGGAAATTTTAAATATTTGTTAGCTAATGGTCTCCACGATATTTTTAAAATAGAAATACACATAACCTCTGTAGAGAAATGACAAATTATTGTTTGCATCAGTGATTTTCCTCCACACCTCCTCTCCTCCCCGCAGTCCTTCAAGGAATATTGTCTAAATACTCCCCAGGGATTTTCTCTGCTCCTGGCATGCATATGAATCTTCTATTAGTGTCAACAAGAGTTATGTCTGCATATCACAAGGAGAACAGATATCTAAATAATTCATTACACCCCTACAGAAGTGTGTTTTCCTTGATGAACAGCTACTATCAACATTTGGGGAAAGGTCCATTTCTAAATATCTTTATAAAGTAAGGAACCATTCCACTAGGTTAGAGCCACTAAGTCTCTGCTTACAATGCAAGTGATTTAAACCACAGAAATGTGGACAGCACTGATTCCGGAAGATTTTCTACAGCAGCATCAGTTACTGATGCCGATGCAGGAAAACTACTGGGAAAACGCAATCAATGGGGCTACATTTTGACTTGATTTAATTCATTAATATTTGAAAACAAGTAAGACTGGTTTGCCCCAGGGACTGGTAATAGGATACAAGCCTTTCACCCCCAGGTCAGCAGTTCAAAGCCAACTCCGGTCAGTACTGACTGAAAGTCATTACTACCTATCTGAACACTCACTCTTCAAGAATATATGTAAAATAAGTTGGTGGTCTCTGTTTATTTCCTAACGGCTGAGGCCCTGATTCAGCAAAGCTCTTAAGCATGCACTTAATGAGAAGCAGATGTTTAAATCCTTTTGAATTTGAACATCTGATTACAGTTAAGCACGTTTTTAACAGTTTCACCACCATGGGTACACTGAAGTATACATGCAGGAAGCTTTGCGGAGCGAGAGTCTCAGTGTGGCGGCCCATGCACACACAAACAGGGTGATGGAGCAAGCAAACCCACCCCTCCTTTCCTCAAATATTACCTGTGTGCTGGCAATCTCAGCACAAATGCTGAGACTATCAGCATTAGCCGAAAAAACTACCAGCTGTAGGAGAGCTCCCTTCTGATTGATACATATGAGCGAGGCGGGGTGGGAAAAATGCCTCAACTGCCATTATAAAGCGGAATATGTGTAAGGCCACAGAACAGTCTCACCTTTCTCGTTCATCAGCCTAGCAGCTTTCCTGAGCATGGAATGTGCTTTGAGAAGAAGTCGAACAGAAACGTGGCGCTTGCACAGCCTTCCTTGTGCTTATCCATGCGTGTGCCGTGCTAAAAACGCTCACAGATATGAATCTAGCCTGAAAGAGTGCAAGCCTCATAGCAAAACTGCAGCCAGTGTTTACCTACACACAAAGCTGTTTTTTTAATCAGGTGAAGCACTTACTTAAAGGAAAAAAAAATCTCTTTGGAGATTTAATTTTTGAATTCTCATTTGTACTTCAAAACCGTGAGGACTGACATATGGGACAGACGTCTTTAAACACTGCTACTGAAGCAGTCTTCTGTCTTGCTAGATTAAATAACTTCTAAGATTACCAGTGGATCAGATTTTGTTTTGTTTCTTTTAAACACAGTGGTACTCTGGGACTTTTCCATGGTGCCACTGCTCATTGTTTTGCATGATGAAGGTCAACTGCTGTGAAATGTAAGCTAGTGTTTCAAACCACAGCAGGCTGAGAAAACCACCATTTTAAAGCATGACTGTGATGTTAGCAAGGCAAGCAGAATTTCATCAGTTGCAACTGCTTCCCCCCGTCCCTAAAGACCTATGCAATCGTGTTAGCTGTACAACCCAATAGATCTTCTCATAAAGAAGTGAAACTGAGCATTATGGACCACGTCCTGGTCCCAGTTTTGCTATGTTTCAGTTGAAATCAGTGGATTACATTATGGGACTGAGTGCAGTATTTGGTAAATCTTCTGGCGGATTTTCACTTGAAAAACAAACAGCCAGTGATAAAATTGGTTCATAATGAAGTGATCACACTCGATTTCCTGTGGCTTAAGCAAGAGTTTTCTAAGTATCTAATCTCAGATGATTTCTATCTCATAGAAATTTGGGAAGGTCTTGATAAACATCCTCTACTAAAATGAATGAAAGCACTGACCTCTTTTAAATTTACTTATTGCTAGTGGAAAATCAACCTAAGTCGGTGTTAATCAAATATTTGGCATGGCTTACAACTCCTCAACCAGCAAGAATTCTCAGAAAACACTTTCTAGACTTGACTGTTTGCTCTCTACTTGCAATAACCGAAAAAAAAAAGGCTATTTCAGAGACTCTTTCCTCATGCAGTTGCAAGGAGCTTCCAGTTTTGGAACCCACTAGTGCCCTCCAAGAGGGGTTTTTAATACCTGTGTTTTGAATGTATGCAGAACAATAAAATGACTTTATATAAACATTGAGGATCTGTATATCGTCTTTGGAAGATTGCAGGTTATGATAGATGCCACAGAACCGATCCACCTTTTCTTCACTTAAGATACTAAAGTTTTAATCATGGTGACTATATCTTAAACCTCACATATTTAAATTCTGAATGGTTTTGAAGCAATTTATATTTCAACTATCTCAAATTCATTATAAGCTTTTGTTTTTGCAGCCCATGATTAATGGCTCTTCATAAAAGAATAACATAGTATGTAAACAGAATCCAAACAGGAGTCTGTCACCATGGCTGAACTGGGAAACAAAGCGTCGTTCAGCCAAATGATGCAACAAGCTTCCTTACATTTCACGGTGCTGTGCAGTTAACTAGGAGAGTGCTATAGCTTTTTTGAGAAGCGCTATAGCTTTCAGGTTTAATTAGGATACCATTGCTACGCTTCTGTGCCTTTACTCTGGGAGTACTTAGTCTCAGTAGCCACAAGAAATTTCAAGTAGCACCGAGATACAATAATGATAAAAGTTTGGTGCTGACTTTTTGTTTATTTTTTTTTTTTTACTCTGTTTATGGGAGCTTTATCCATTATGATGGTTAAAACGTAGGAGAACCTACTTCATTCCATTCCTCTGGACACAAAAAGGAGATTTTGATTCATTATTTAAAATGCTATGACTGTAACTCAGAAGAGAAAAGAGAGTAAAACAACAGATGCTTGATGAAGGAAACATCTGCTTTTAATTTTCCTGTACTGCTTAAATGAAGCAAATTAAATGATAATCTAATTGAGGGCAAGTTTATATCCAGGTTAGCAACAAGAGGCACCTTAAACTACCTTGAAGTGAAAAGCAGGGTTTTATTCAATTTAATCTTCAGTAGTTTTAAGTTAAGAACTTGAATGGAAAGTGTGTTGTTGGCTATTATGGTCCCACCATAGAATTACTTAAATCACGTGGAGGTATTTTACTATTTGTATGACAGACCTGCACCTTAGACAAGATGGAGAAGGCTTTACTGGGTAAAGTCTTCTATTTGCAGGGCTATGTGGTACAGTGTAGCATTACAAGAGACACTCAAGCAGATTTGCAGAGGATAGCACCCTAAGTATATGAATTTAATGCACTCCTTGGCCTAACCAGCCATGCTAAAAAACATATGCACTAGCTTGATGCACTAAAACAGACAAGCAGCTTCTTGCCTCCAGCAAGCTCATTATTTTTGCATAGCTCTGTATTGCACCAAGCAGAAGGCCTTTGGTAAAATGAAAGTAAGATCCTTGCCTCTGAGAACTCCACCATCTGTAACCCTCACACCTAACAAACCTGAAATATCTCCAAGATCTGAGTCTTCAAAACAGATAAAACCTGAGATCCACTCAAACTCCTGCAGCAGCTAAGAAACAGAAGAGAGGAGAGGAGAGGGAGAGGGAGAGGGAGAGGAGAGGGCGAGGCGAGGAGAGGAGAGGAGAGGAGAGGAGAGGAGAGGAGAGGAGAGGAGAGGAGAGGAGAGGAGAGGAGAGAGGAGAGAAAGAAAAGGAAGAAAGGAAAAATGGGCTCAGCTGGTATTTCTCTGAACTATATTGAGGCCCTACCCCACAGAGAGTCATCAAGCTAGATAACAGACGTTTGCATGCACAAATCCTCATGCTGTGGTGCAGCACAGGGGTTCCTGGTCACAGCACTTCTGATACGGTGACAGTGATGTCACAACACAGTAATCAATAAATTAATGTGGCAGTTTGCTACTTGTCCCAGCAGCTTGCTCACACACAAAACAAGCACTGCTGCAATTTCTGTGGCTAGGATCTTTGCAATCTTGCAGGAAGAGATGGCCCCTCAAACCATGCAGAGCAGAACTCCTTTTTGCTACAACTGAGAAAACGGGGAAAAGGAAGAGTGATACCATGGACTTGTGCAAACTCCAGAGAATATTATTGCAAAATGTAGCTTGCAACACAATTTGCAAGATACATTTTTTTTCACAGCTGCAGTGAGAAAGTTATACATGTTTATGAGCTAACCTGCTGCCTTTTGGTGATGTGGTTTCATGCTCTCTGTATTTTCTTATACACTAAATATTGGAGATGGGGTGGCAGGGAAACAAACTATTTTTACTTCAGTGAGGTGGATTTTTGCATTTTCATGAGGGGAAAACATAGGCTGGCCAATCTCCAGTTAAATATTTGTATACTTCAGCAGTTCTCCCCCTTCTTCATAAAAATTGGACCATTTTCAAACTTATAATGAAATGTGGAAAACATTTAATTGTAAGAAGTTTTGCCTTTCATTAGGAATCTTTTGCATGACATTAGTTGGAAATAACCCAGGTCTGTCTGTTTTTCTTGGAAGGCCTAAGTTCAATTAGCCCAGACCTCTGAAGACAACACCTGTGCACTCTCCCACCTCGCTCCTTTCCTTTGACTTCCTCCAAAAGTCTCCAGACCCAAATTCTTATGTCAGATGTTTTCAGCAGGGTTTCTGTGGCTTGCTTAGAGAGTGACTTCCCTTGCGAGAAGTCCTTTTGGGATCTACAGAAGGTTGGCTGGTGTGCAGGGACTCCAGCCAACGTGTTAAGAAAACATCAAGCTGGGGCTGCAAGAACAGAATTAGTATCTGATAAGAACCCATTTTTGGTTAGGCAGGAGTGTACTTAGGAAAAAAAAAGACTTTTTATGCAAGTTTTCTTTTCTATTTGAACTCTTAAGCACTTTAACTAGCAATGTTTTACAGACAGACATTTGTACCTTAAGCTGACAGCCAAGGCTTGGAATGAAATTCAAGGCTTCTCTTTCATCTGTTTCTTTCAGTCTTCCAAGTCCTATCTGCAAATAGAGCACGGAAAAGAACATATTTCTGATTTCAAAGTTCTTGACTTCCTTCTGTCTGTTGGATAGTCCTTGCTATTAAAACAGACAGGATGTAACAGTGACTATAACAACAGATTCAGACAGTTACCAAATTTGCCAATAAATTTGGTGTTTTTTTTTTTTTTTTGTTTTGTTTTTTTTTTGCGTGGGGGCATTTCAGTGTAACACCAAAGAATAGTAACTGTATTTAATAAAAGGAATAAAATATACTCTTGGAGTTCATTCTCTAGGTTCTCAGAAATCAACACATTACTTGGATGCATTAACAAATTCAAAGAATCACATGAGGATCACTTCAGACTTTTTCAGGTATCTCTCTGTATCACACCTCTAGGGCTGGAATCAGCTCAAGGAATGTAAGAAGGTATGATTATACGATATTTCCAAATTGACTTTGAAGATTCAATAATTACCTGATCCTAACCCTACTGAAGTAAATGTAGAAAAAAAAACAAAAAAGGTCTTATAAATTAGTTTAGACATATTCAGTTTGGATACAGTTCAGAGAGGTACTTGTACTTGGCAGCTGATGTAAACTAAACATATTAACCTATCATTAGAAGAAAAAAGTGCCAGGATAAATCTATATAAGGGTAAATCTATGAAGTACTGTTTTATGGTATCTGTCTAGCTGTTCTAGGCTTCCAACACCTTAACAGACAGAAATATGCTATTGTAAAACAAACTGTTGGTCAATTTATATATATACATATACAGAACTTTTATAGGGGCAATTGAAATCTGAATAAAGATCTAATCCTT
Organism: Crypturellus tataupa; assembly: GCA_034781795.1. NCBI lineage: Eukaryota > Metazoa > Chordata > Aves > Tinamiformes > Tinamidae > Crypturellus > Crypturellus tataupa. Next base: position 565,219 of record JAWLRI010000847.1, on the reverse strand, counting down.
CTCTTTTTTAATTGTTGTCACAGCTTAAAAAGTAGTGACTTTTATGAAATTACTTAGCAAATTTCCACATAGTGCCAGTTTCAACACTGTTTTGCCTTAATTACCATCCCATGACACTTTTCTTCTGTTTACAAAGGAACAAAGAATTTTGTCTCACAATAACGAGATAAAACTCCATGAATAATCATTCCAAGCTTACTTGAAAATCTGTACTTTAAGGACCAAGTATAACAGAACAATGACTCTTAAGCCATAGCACAGTATTAATTGCTAATTAGTTTACCATTATGGCTAGAATGCCTGCTAGCATTTTAAGACAGTTTTAATCCATATAAACAACCAAGGAATGCTCTATCTCAAAACATGTAATTACAAGGGATTATATTACACCTCTAGCATTTTGGCAAAAGATAAAAAATAATACCAGTCCTTTTCTGATTTCATATTAACAGGAAAATGTTAATTTTTGCTAAATTAAATTCCTTTTTTTTTTTTTTTTTTTTTTTTACATTCAGAGATACAGGCTTTAAACTTCAAACAAAACTATTCTGCCACAGTCTCCTTTACTCTGCTCATATCCATCCTGAAACAGAATGCAGCAGAGTTAATATTTGTTCTGAAAATTTCTGAGTGAATTATTTCAGGAGCAACAAGATATAGTGCACACTACTGTCATATACACTGCTTGTTTTTAAGCTAGGCTACAGTTAAAAAAAAATTGAAAAAAAAAAAACAGAAAAAATCTCTGTTTTTTCCAAGAGCTAAGTGCTTGTTACGTGCATTGTCTGCTGGCTAAATGACAGCAATTTTAAGTACTGATCATGCTTACAAGCGCTGTAGTTCTTTCAGACCCAGCTCAATTTCAATTAAAGGAGCTAGCTCAAGGGCGTTCACCTTCATTTTGGAGAGAAACAACTGTCTGAAGCATTTATCATAGAAGCTCTTAGTCACAGGGATATAAACAAGCAGGAAACCAACTTCATTTTTTCTTTTTCAGAAAATTTACTGGTTTGGGATAGACAGATCTCCCCAGATATTCTGTATTTGTGGGCTCTTTTCTGCAGCCTTCGTGCAGGCGAACTCCTGCTGCGGTCTGTAGAAGGGGGAGGAAAGGCAGGCCGGGAGGGTTTGGAGAGCTTTGCCCAGCTCTGCAGCTGGCCTGACAAAGCTGCGAGGCTCCCGAGAGCCTTGCTTCCCACACACCGCTGTTATCCACGAATAATGCTCAGGAGGTCAGTGAAGTCACCGGAGTTTCATACTGTTGTAAGGGGGAATCGCGCCCTCTCAACCCAGGGCTGCGTGGAGACATTTCCTCTGCAGCAAGCCTTTCTTTACCTACAGGCTTCCACTGAGTCTTTCTCAGCGAGGGCAGGTGGCCACAATTAGGAGCCCTGGAGGAGAAGAATGGAAAAGGGAAGGGAAGTTGGCCACTGAAGACCAGTAGAAAGGAGAACTTCCCTTCCCTTTTGTCTAGCAGCCATTCAACCGCTCTTTTTGTTTTAACATTCTAGCAAGGCAATTTCCCTTCAATGCAAGCTCTGGATTTGCCTCAGCCCACTGTGAATCCATGAGTTAATGATCCTGTTGAAAGACGATTCACTCAGCTCCTTCCCTTCCCTCCAACTCCTAGCTGCCCCCCACCTCACTCAACACTCAGAACACTGGGCTCAGTCTGTCCTCTCCTGCACGCTTAGAGCCGAACAACCTCTCACCCTTCTCCCTCGGGCCCAGTGCTCGCACTGGTTGTTTACTCCTCTTCATGCCTGTGGCTTTCTGGGAGTTCTTGCTCCTTCCAGAAGAGTAACAACCCGATTTTCAAGGGAAGCTTAGCCTACATCTGTATTAACAGGCTCCCCAACACTTTGATTGCTGATATATGCTCCAGTATACGCAAAAAAAAAAAAAAAAAAAAAAAAAAAAAAATCCATGAAAAAAGTGTTCTTACTTCCCACTTTCACTCACTGCTGAGTTTGGACTGTCTTGAAATTAAACAATAAACTACTTTTTGTCTGTCCTCCTCCCCAGATAAATCTCAGACTTCATTAATCGTAGCAAAGCTAGATTATTTCCAACATCCACAACTGGCTCAAAGGATTTTAAGAGGTCCCTCTTTCTCGTGAGCCCTTTAATATGGGTGTTAGCAATAAACAGATATAGCTACTTATTCCAAAGACCTCAACCAGGAATGAGCTCTTCCAGGAATGGACTCTTCCAAATTTTAGGCCCTGTTCTCTGCTTTTCATTCTGACCAGACTAATGATTTGAAATGCAGATCTCTCATGGAGATATTTCAAATCCAAGTCTTTTCTACTTTGGCAACACAATGTCATTTTCACTTAATTTTCCTGAAGACCTGCCAATAAAGCCGTAAGTCCATTTAGCAAAAGTGAATTAAGATTCACCTTTCTCATCTGAAAAAAAAAAAAAAGACCTCTGTTGTTGTAAAGATAACATGGTATTTCCGACAGAAACAAGATATTAAATATCCCACTCTTCTTTGCTGCCATCAAAACCTGGGAAAATAACAATAAACTGACTTATTTGGAAAAAGAATATTTTGTTTTTGAAGCTCATGCTTCAAGAAATGTAAGACCCTGCCCTCTCTGCTCTCTATGCCACATAGGTTTTAATTTTAAATGCAACTTAATTCTAGTACTAAACATGGTGAATTTGATTCTGTGTTCACAAGATGAAAGTACCTGAATCTCACAAATCATTATTCAGCTTCTCTGTTAAAAGCAGGTTTACTGATCTTCAGGGTTTTTTTTTTTCTTTTTGATAAACAAGCCCTCCATTTTTCTTTTGAAAAACATCACTTTACAAATGGATCATGCAAGAAGGACTTCATGCCAGCTGACTCACATCCTGAGATTAAAATTACAATTGTTTAAGTGAATTCTTTAAACATCATTCAAGTTGAACCAAAAAAAAAAGAGGGAAAAAAACCCCAAAACCCTAACAACATAAATCAGCTGAGATTTAGAGTAAGTCTGTGAATTTAGTTGGAAAGTATTTTTTAAACATTTGAGCAGATTAAATTTCTCAGTATAGACTAACCCTTAAAATCAGTTACATCCTGGAAATACAGTTTATGGACATATTTCTAGCTCTCTCCCAAGCCCTGGATTTCATTCTTTTTCAGACTGGTGTCTTATGCAGCACTGAGAGGATAACAAGGCATGCACTTAATACATAAAAATCAGAGTCATGAGACACTGAAAGTTAATTATAATGCAGCAGAGCTTAAGGGTCAGGATTAGCAGGCTAGGATTACTTGTCAGTAGAAGTAAAAAAGGAAAAAAGGAGGAGGAGAGCTCTATCACAGTAAGGTAATAAAAGAGTGTATTTATAGAGACTATGTTTTTCAATCAGAAAAAAAAATCTGATTTTGGAACTTGTTCCTAGGTATTTAAAATCTGACAAAGTTGCATTATTTGATATTTGTACCCTTTGCTTCATCTTCTTTAACCTAAAAGCTTTAACTTTGTATACTTTTCATTTTTGGCATTTATAAAGCACACTTTCCCCTAATATTAGTTCCATTCCAGTCTTGTGCTATGAAAGGAAAAACTTTATGGAAAGAACATAGTGCCTTGATTGTCTCTACATACTACAAATGAAAAAACTGGAACAAGCTGAGCATCAGTTGGGACTAGATATGAACTAAATATGTTGCAAAGAGAAACAGACTCTACCAACTATAGACTGAAGTCACATATCATTCTCAGATACATTTCATTTCCATGCTGCCTTAGTGGTATTTATCGTACGAATTGCTAAAAATTTTGCCAGAAAAGGAAGAAAAAAAATAGAAGAAAGGTATTTGTCTTGGCTTATTCATAAACCTTCAGCTGTTTGTGTTCAGGGAGTAGAACTATTTAATGTGGGTCTGGTCCTCAAGACTTTCTTCAGTTTTATATTCACTCCCTGCTTGGGAAAACTTTCCAGTTGTCTTTGGTGGATATTTTTATTCAATTTTAACTGAGAGCCGGTGCTGAAAACCCTGCACATGATTCCGTTAGTAACCCGAACAATGTCCTTAAAGTCAATGAGAGTATTTACTTGAGTTGTCTTAACTTTTCTTTGTACCCTTGAACAAAGCTATAATCTCAAGGTCAAGAGTCTTTGATAATTCATCATGGAAGAGAGAGAAGAAAAGATATTCTTTAGAAACCTTTCAAAACAACTAAAAAACCTTTCTTTTTTTTTAAAAAAAAAAAAAGAGAAATGTAAGTGGCCATGAACTGACTACTTAAAATAGCTTCCATTATAGCTTTGAGATATACAGAACTAATCATGACCTTAAAAAAAAGAAAAAACCCTGCTCGCCTGCATGAGATATGCAGAATTTTAGTAATTTGTTGTAATTTGGCCAAACCGTTCTCTGAAGCGCACATATGCTGCTATTTCTATTCCTAGCCTTTGTGGTTAGATTGCTACGAGCCAAGTTTCCAAAATCAAATATGAAGTTCCTACAACACAGAGATGTGTCCAGTAACATGTATAGCTGGAGATGAAGCCAGTCAATAAATAAAATAATGCACTGCTTATTAGCTATAGGAGGGTGAAGTTAAGCCCAGGGATTAGTTGGGCTCAAAGAACTGTTGCCAGAGACTGTTTGAATGCTAACATAGCAAAGTTAGCACACAGTGCTAAGTAGCACAGCAGCAACTAAAATGAAAAGTTCACAAATTGGCAGAACACGCATTCTTTTGTTGCACACTGTCACTGGTGGCTGAAGAGTAAAATCCAAGCCTTGTTGAAGTCACCAGGAAAAGTCCCGCTGAGCCAGGATTTCACCTTAACTGAAAATAATTAACTTCAGTATTCCTGCCAAGGGTTTGGGTCTTGGGCACCAACCAGTAAAGATGTAGAACTTGCCTATGTTACAGAGCACCCGTTGCAAAAATGTGCAGAGCATGGCAGGAAGAGAGGTTGCCTTGGAGATGCTTGGAAGCTACGGAATTGTGTTTGGATGATTATATAGGAGAGTGTCCCTTTTTCCAAGCCAGTGTCAATGATAATCAGCAGTGATGCGAAAAGAGATGCAGAAAAACACAAGATGGCATTTCAAACATAGTTTTGGTGGTAGGCAATATTCCCAGCTTCCAGAATGTTAAACAACTCTTTCTTCAACGTGGAAACTGGCCCAACTAGAGCCCTCAGATGTGAGCATGGGTTTGAAACCTGCGTCCCAGTGTCACCGCTGATTCATTTAAAACATCTTTTTCCCATACCCAGCCACTCATGAAGTTTGGGGAAAGTCTGAGACAGGATTACTTCAGGGAACCCTCTAGTTTAGAGATGCCCACATTTTGGCCACCAGATTCCTCCTCTCCTCTTCCTATCCATGTACTTTCCTCTTCCTTCCTCCCATCATTTTGATGGTTAGAATAGTGGTGGCTGAAGTAGGGTAAAGGCAAATAGCAAACTATGCTTTGCTGTTAGCAGACAGAAAATAGCAAAGCTATTTTAGCATGATGAAGACTGTGCTTATTTCAAGGCACTATTTCTCTCTGTTGGAGTGGTAACCTTTCAGTCTTAACACATATAACCTGAAAGTCTATGGTACATACTTCTAACTTCTGAATTACTGGAAAATGTTGTCCCTTCTTGTCAGATGAACATCTGCCCACAGATACCTGAACATTAATTGATTACTTAAATTGTCTCTCCCTAGAGCTGAATATGAAGGTGATGTATTTTTTTGCTGGTAGAAAACGCCTTTGCTTGCTTCCCAGCAGAGACCACCACATCTCCACCGGGCCCACATGCCACTGGCATTTATTCAGCTTCTTCATGTCAGTGCAACTATGCAGTGTGACATTTCAGTGCAACTACCAGACTGCTATTTGTCTTAGAGGCACACTTTCCTCAAGGGCACTATGAAACCTGAACTCCGGTGGTACGTACTGGATCTCAAACCCCGGAGTGTACATAGGAACGCTACAGAAAGCATTTCCAAGGCAGTGAGACCAGCCGCTGGGCTCACTGGACATCATTCTGAGGTGCCTGCAAAATGTTTTTTCTAAAATGCTTTTCAAACCAAATCCCCACCCAAAGTTAAAAACAAAGTCATTACTGAATTGCTACAAAACACCCCAACCAAACACCTTCCTGCTCAACAGAATTTTTAATCCTGAGGACACTGATGTATTAAAAGCCCAAAGAAATGTGACGGTAATGTTAGCAAGATGTAAATACGCCAAGTTTTGGAATTACAGCTACTATTGACAAAGTAAAGTTTTCTTTGGGTCTGGTCTAAGGATGACACAGAAAACTCTCTGAAGTCGGTAGAGCCTAACACAACATTGAAAGGCATGAGGCCAGCATCACAGCCTTGTTGTCAACATTATCGTGGATCTGTCTAACTTTAAAAATATCCCTTACTTTGGAAAAAAATCTCCTACAAACTGTTTTCCCTGAAAAGAACTTGTGAAAATGCTTTAATCCATGTTCACAGAGTATTTTGAGTACCTAATTTGTTAGGATGCAGTGACTAGAAATGATACACTGTTTTATAACAGACTTTTCTGGTTCAATAACTGCACATTATACAGTACATAGTGAAATGAATATTACTGAAATTGGCCTGATATTAGATACTCAAAGCTCATGTCTGCAGACTTTTTGGCTCTGATTTTAAATATGCTTGTCTTCCATTTTAACTACAGTTCACTTCCAGGGAGCAATTTCTACCATTTTAAAATCATTTTATACATGTTGTAGCTAAAAGAAATGAAGAAAATTTAGTGAAGTAGCATGTGTGCATTTCAAGAAAAACTGCCATTTCAGCAGTTAACCATAAGCATAAGCAGCCTGGTGGCAGAGAGCAGAGAAGTTATATGGCACAGTAGTGCATCTCATAAAAATTAATCTGATTCATAAAAACTAAACTAATAAACTTATTTTTATTTATGATTTTGAGTAGTATCAGAACTTGCAAACTTTTTGTCTTGCAAAGCTAGAAACTGAAATCAAGAGACATTTTCTCTGAGTAAGCTTCCATTAAGAGAGCCCACATGTTTTCACATGGCTTTGGGGTAGCGGAACAAAAATTATTTTAAATGTTCTTTTCTATAAGCCATCTATATGACTTTGTAAGAAGGGATAGCTCAGTCCTATGTTTGCTGGGTCACTCATGTCAGGGTTACAATATCCCAATTCCACCTGTTTTATAATTTACTGACATTTCTTTTATCCATAACAAGGGTGCAACGCCTACCTGAGACTTGATCTGCTCAATATCTCTTTGATGTTCTTCACTCTGCGTCAGGGGTCATAGTGCTGGCAGACATGCCATAGGGTACGAATGATTTAAAGCAACAGGTGAAAGTCTTTAAATGAGTGTATTTACTACCACCTTTCAAGGACTCCGTATGAGCTCTGCTCGGTCATATTCCATGAGTGTTCTCAGATGCACTTTCCATTGTGTCGCTGTTTAGCAGCACGGTCATATTTCATGTAAGTTCGCTCTTTGGTGAGTTTCACAGGCTCATCCTGTAAAGCTGGTCTGTGGACGGTCAATCTCCTGAGCTTTCATCACTCAATGAGGGACAGATGCACCTCAGTGTTAGACAAACTAATAATATTTCCTACATCCTTTGGAAAATACTTCAGCCTGTATCTCATTTAGTGTCCTTTCCTTTAACTTATACCTCTGACTTCTCTCCGCTTACTGAAGGTCTGCAACTGCTCCTATGATTTAACCAACTAACTTTCCAAAGTGATTTAATTTTCCTTCTTTCAAATCTTACGGACTACCTCTTCTAGATGTATTATATCTCACAAAGCTTTGGAAACTCAACATCCCCAAGACATGACATGGCTTTTGGTTTTCCACCACCTGTATCTGATCAGATGCTTCTTGCTTGCATCGCCACAAATTAAAAGAATACCCACTCTTACCTTCAGCCACCTCCCAAGACACTACAACTGCATGACAAGTCAAACAACTGCAATACTCATTGTGCAAAGAAACTCCAAATGAATCATAAGTAAGAAAGGAGAAGACTAGTGAATGCAAGGAATGTCATCAAGACATATGTAAACATTATCCTACACACATAAAGATAACAAACTCAGATCAACAGTGAGATCATGAAACCAACTTCTCTGATTTGCTCTTCCAGTAGTAACAATTTATATATTTTGCTAGGAAACCAAAATTCTTCCTTTTGCTTTTCTGCTTCCTCTATCAGACAGAAAAAATAATGGATTTATCAATCACAGGGTAGAGTAACCAAGGAAAAAGCCTATTGGCATTAATAATTCCCAGAAAAGAGAAGATAGGTCAGAATCAACTTGGTAAGCAATGTGGTATGTAGTGCATGTGGAATTGCAAAATCTGTTCCTCATGTTGGTAATAGAAGGCAATATTGATAAATAGCTAAAGAATGGATCAGGAGTTAGCAGACTTCAATTCTAATCTAGGCTACATCACTACTTAGTTATGAGATTGTTCAAATTACTTTCCAATTCAGTGTCTCTTTTCCCACTACAGTGCGTTTGTTTGTACTAGATACCAATTTAAATGCTATAAATATTTCTTTAATCGTGCTAGTAGCCTCAGTAAAGATCATGAGAGGACCCAAATGTGACCCTCAGTTCAAGGTAAAAATACCACATCATGTCAAAAATGCAACATATTCAGGTATTTATACACACATAAATAATTACATATTAAATTAAATAGTTAAACCCCCCAGAAATTAAATATACACTCTGGCTTCAGATTGCATTTGCAAATTGATAATGATCAGTACCCATAAGTCCTGATGGGCAGTAAAACACTGGAAGGGAGAGGGAATGTTTTCAACAATAGCCGATGTCTACATCAGTAACAAAACCAGTCTCTGAGCACTAGCATCAAGGAGCATTTGATGTGAAGAAAGTGACATCTTGTTTCATCAAAGGTTAATGAGTACAGCAGCTCTGTCAGCAATACATTAAGACAGCAGTGTCACTGTTCATAATACTTGCTGAGTTCAGGGCAGACTGCAAGCATCTCCATTTGTAGATTTGCTGGGATTTCTTTCCCCTCTTGGTTCAGTAATTTTAATGTGACAAGTTAGTTTTTCAGTACAAGCAACCCTTTACGTTGCTTTTCTTCACAGCAGAAGTGCTTTTGTAAGCCTATAACTTATGATGACTGGAAAACTGTAAGCCTTTCACAGGAAAATCTGTTAGTTTAACTAGAAAACAAACCAGAAAATGCAATAAAACATCACTGAAGATTTTTCTGATCTTCAGGTTTCTGACAAAAAGATACATATTGTTCTTGAGGAAAATAAACACAATATTGCTTACTTAAAGGCTTACTTTTCACACAATTCTTTCTGCAGAAAACTTTCAGTTTAGATATTTATCTACAGCTATCCCTTAAAAATCACTGCAAAAGCATACAGTAACAGCAACAAGGAGACAGGGAAACAACAGTGAAATGCTACACAACCTAAGTTGAGCACACAGTCTAAGTGCACAAATTCAGTGCCACTGAGGAATGTTTAAAAGGTACAACCAATTTCTGAACCGTTAGAGTCTTCTGTCATTATCTCAGGAAATTATTACGTGACTGAACAAGCACCTGACTCCAAAAAACAGATTAAATAAGAACTGAAAGTATGAGTAAGAGTTTGGGATCTTGACTATAGATCTCCAGTACTATAAATGTTCAGAGCTAGTCATGCTCTCTCATCCAAGTTCATACTGAATAATAGCTCACTTCCCTAATAGATAATACTTTATTTTATCTAACTATGGCCAGGATGTGCATGACACTTTGTCATCTCACATGGCATTGGGTTCAAGGATCCATGACAGAAGCCAAGGAAAGGAAACTTATTTTTGCTTGAGAGACATCTGAGCGAGATAAAAGTCTTTGTAGCCTCTAGCACATCAGACTTGTCTGTTCTTACTGCCTTAGCATTTAGGAATTGCATTGATACTGCTTCTGAATCCTGTTGCTATTGGCAAATTTTGGCAAATTTTCAAGGCATTAGGATCTCCCTCTCCTGAGGCCTGAACAACTTGTTTGAGGCATTTTACTTCCATTCCTTTTTAATTTTACAGAAACGAAATTTTAAGGTCAGTCAGTCTCCAGCTGAACAAAATTTAACTGGAACAGCCTATTGTAAAAAAAAAAAAAAAAAAAAAAAAGAGCGATTTATATCATTACATAGCTGTGCTTCATGAGGCAACATGGGCTTCATGAAAGAATCATGGCTTTAAGAAACACTCTTTCAAGAAAAGGTAGTATGAATGGAGCTCAAGAAGTCTTTTAGTCCATCAAATATTCCCATGCCCTTTCTGAAAGATGTTTGTGTAATCCTGTTCTTCAAAACATGAAATGACAAAGGCCTCAAATATTCCCCATACAATCCATTGGACCTTTGCATTAAAAAGGTTCCCTCCCTCTTAAAAAGTCTGCCTTAACTCTTTCTTGTTGCACCCTCAGACTTGTCTTAATCACCATGAATATGGAAAACAGAATTCCTCTCCTTTTTGTGGCCCCCTCTAAGGCTTACCATATATTGTTTTCGTCTTCTTTGGATAGCTCAAGTCTACTTGAAGCCAGAAGTGGTATATAATACTTTCCCTTGCTTCCTTGCAGCAAGCAGTTGTACCAAATCACACCGTGCAATGATGAAGCCTCTACCCAGTATCTTTCTTACCATATGTATGTGCAAAGCAGTCCCATTCATGTTGTGAATTTTAATCCTTTTGGCCAGCATCCTATCCAGTTTTCTAGGAGAAAGATATCTTCAAGTTGGAGATACTGTCTTGGTATTTCTATCTGCTGATCTTCAAAGCACATGACTTTTGCCCTGGTTTCCTAAAGCAACAAGTCCTACATAATTGTGCTACACAAGACTTTCTGTCCATTCATCCCACCCCCACAGCAACTTTTTAACAAGGAGATCAATCTCAACCTGAATTGATAGGAATTAGGAGTTCAAAGACTAAATTTCTACCAGATTTGTGGGAAAAAAAGGCAGCCAACCAGGAACAGAGTCACTATTTGGGTCAGAATAAGCAAATAATACATTAGGCATTCAGAATTCTTTTAGGAAAGAGACTTACAATGTGTCTACTTTGCAGAAAAACTTCAGCTAAAGCTTGTTTCCTCTTAAAACCTACCTATCCTTAAAGCAGAAATTGGTCTTACTTGTTCCAGAACTTCAGGATCCATTTGTATTAACCTGGAAAATAAGTTGCTATGATATGAAATTCTCAGGGAACAGGATTATTATTAGCTTCTGTGAATCTCCTTTCATCAGAAGATCTGAAAGTATGTGACAAAGAAGGCCTTGAGCGTTATCTCTGTTTTATGAAATGAAGAACAGACAGGGGAAGCACCTTGCCTGAGGTCAATAGATCAATGGCTAACCCAGGTGTCCCTCACATAGTTCAAGCAGTTGTCCATGCTGCTTCAGGCACATCTCAAGTAGAATCAGATAACTTATTTTTGTTACCCTATTTTTAACCCTCTAGACTTGACACTTACTTGGAGCACTGGTCTAAGGTAATTTTGGTTTTGCCTGATAGATGTGAATTGACAGAAAAGAGCCTATTTTCTTGCAGAAAATAGCACTTGCTTTTGAGAATTAACTTCTCTCTGCCTTTGAGATAAAAATCATTTCCAGCCATAGCACTTCTAATGCAGCTTGAAAGCTAGAACTCTTGCAGGTCTGCCTTGGGTTTACTGTAATTATGCAGAGAAGATCCATTTGCTCCCACTTAAAAATCATGTATCATCTGTGCATTCAGAATCTCAATATATAATTTGCTTACCTTAAATATATTCTAGAGACTATGTAGTCTAACTATGCTAAATAAATCTGTGCCATAATCAGTGTCTATAAACAAGCAGTTTCTAAAATCAACCTGCCTGAAAGACTCTCACACTGAAATAACAAATATCTTGGAGGATACGTGGTCATTTTACCAGAACTCCAGACGAATCCATTCAGTGTCAGTAAGCAAGGATGAAACCACAAAATAATGTTCCCTCTGCTAAATATTAGCAACAAACTATGATTCACTTGAAATTAGACTTCCAACTGTAATTCTATTCCAATAAGTTAATAAATGAAGTGCTAAAAGCATTGAATCTCAGTCATCTCACTAAGATGACAGAGGCTGATTAGAAGAGGAAAAAAAAAAAGCAAGCTGTTTTTGTAGCACACAACTGCATTTAAAATTAAATTATCCCAACCGCCTTCCTCACTACTGCATGTGGTCTTTCTGATGTCTTCACTAATACAGATTTGCAGGGCCTTAAAACTGTAGGATACAAACACTGAAAAGTGTTGAGAATAGTAACTGGTTTTTAAATTTAGTTTCAGATACTTCCCATAGGCTATATCAAACTCTTGACCTTCCTGTGCCTTCAGCAAACCAGGTATAAAAATGCTAACATTAGGATCATTTCTCTGAGTTTCAGTGAAATAGACGGTCCTCTCTTATCATGATCTACAGAATCTAAACAGAGTCTTGGCTATACATGGGATGCTGCATTATTCCTATCCTAAACATATTTTAAACCTAAATACTTATTTAATTCTACCTGGATTTTTTGTTTGATTTTTTCATTGTAGTTTTGGGCCCTGCTTCACCGAAACACTTTAGTAAATATTTAATTTCACTCCTATGACTAAACTAAGCCCTCTTCTATAAAGCAGTTAAGCACACTCTTTTTCCACTGTAAGTGCAATGAGGATTTAAGCACATACCTATGTCTTGTGCTGACCTGAAAACCCTGTGCTAGTGACAGAAGCTGAGCCATGGGTAGCGATCACCTTCCCAGGGCAGCTGTATTACTGTGACTCACACCTCACTAGAAAGGGCATTTAATCCCTGTGCCCATTCACATCTTGAACTCTTTGCTGACGGTGTCATCAGTGGTTTTGAAAGGGATACTTCTAGGAAACTGGAGCACAAGCAACCAATTACATACAGTTTTTACAGCAGTATAATTATATTAGACAGAAAAGCGGAGAAAAATAAGGCTCTGCTTTCTGTGATGTCAGAAGAGTCTTTAGTGGAATTTGAAGCCTCCTAAAATTAAGGATTGTGGAGACATGGGCAAGAACAATATTATGAAAATGACAGCACACAACAAATATCTGTTTTGACATGGAATACACAAAAATACTCTGCTTTCAATAAAGTACATAAATGTTAATTAGGTCTGAGTTGAAAGTAACATCCAAAATTAAGAGCAAAGTCTGTAGGCTTGCACTTACATTGAGGACAATTTTACTGATCTCTCATAAGATGAGAGAAAGAAACAGTCAATGGAACATGAGTAGAAACTAAAATATTTAAGTAGCCCAAGTAATTTTTAAATATATAATATATATAATATATATAGTACTTACTGCTTTCAACAGCTAATTAAAACACACCTGAAAATGCTGAAGGTTATATGTGTGCTTGAATGAAAGTAAGAGTTTGAGATCTGGATAACTTTTTTGAGAATGTAAGGTATGGCATTGCAACCTCTTATGAACGTATTTAAATGGGATGGTTATTTATGTCCATGTGTGATGCTCAAAGTGCTCATAAACACTTCCAGGAACATTATAGCTCAAAACACAAGTCTACATTTGAGTCTTTAGAGCGAGACTACCAGACTGAGAGTTACTACAAGTCAGATGATCAGTCAATCTGGTGTGGAGCTGATGTAACTAAATAGTGAACTACCTTTGTGAGATTGTGCATTTAATATGAATCATAGATATGCTACACATAGAAAAGCTTAAAAATGAATGTTAGAAAAGTCAGTATTTACATCAAATCTTTTTCCTCACCTGCTTTCATGAAATAACAGTTATAGTGAATTTAAAGACTAAATTGATCCACAGCTAAAGTTTCACACCACCGTAATGTCTACATATACATACAGTACACTTATAGCACCTAGAATGTCTAAACATTAACTAAAAATCATGTAAGCATGCTTACTTTCTGGTCTAGTATCTGTGCATTTTCTACACATTCAAGTCTTAGAGATTGCTTTAAAATATGAGCATTATTCTGAGTAATATATTCTAAGATTTTCTTTTGGAAAACAACCTGCATATGGCTGTTTACATCCTTAGGTTCTCTGTAAGATCGCTCCCAGACTCTCAGATGTTAGACAGACCATAGCACAATATTTATTTCAAATTATCCTACTTGTCCAAGAATTTTATTCAACCATGTTATCCAAGCATCTTTGGCTTATATATACATCCCTAAAACGATGAAAAACCGTCTTTAAATATCTTAATCTGTCTTCCTAGCAATAAGTAGGAAACTTTTCAACTTTCAGTCCAGTATCCCAAATGCAAGACAGCTCCCTTGTCCCCACTAAGATGAAAAAAGCTATAGGAGATAGGATGGCTCTTTAAATCCAGCTTATGCTTCCTTCTATTTATTTCTGTATAGCAGGAATGGAAAAATAAATCCTTGTAAAAAGTTGTTTTCACTATCAGTTTGAAATGACAGTAAAGGCATGATGGTTGTTATGTGCTAACCCTGCAAGTTAACAGTAAAATATTTGTGTTCTTATTTATCTCAGAAGTCCTTCACCTTGTGGATCATGCCACACAATCACAAAACAGGTCATTGTCGTTTAAATACACATGACACAGAATGGAGGCCAAGCAGTAACACTGGTTGTGTCGTCATTGTGCACATACAAGCTCAACACATTCCTCTCAGATCTGCAAATCCTGAATAAGACTAGAAAAAATGCAGAACTATAACAGAAATATGCATAAAGTTAACAGAGTAGCCTGCAGAAGTATGAAGCAGGTGTTATAAAGCTATGTGATCTTGTTATGACTTTGAATGCTAAAATATACACAGAGACTAAAGATGTTTTACTAATATTACATTCGCATGTGAATCCTTTCCAAATACAATGGGGTAACACTACATTTCTATTTGTCTTTGAAAGTATGATGGGACACCCAACTTTTGTTGTATACAGTGGGGCCAGAGGGACCTTACAGTGGGACCTTAGGCACTCATTTTGTTTATAGGGATGACTGAAGGAAAACTGCAATGAGTCAAATTCAGTAACTGCAGTTAAATTGGTGTGAATTTGCTCAGGCTTCTTCATCTCAAGAAGAGTCAACATCACCAAGAAACCCTTTGATCTTATAGGATGTCCTTTTAGAAAATAGCATGCTGTTGAGAGGAGAATTTAGGGCCAAGTTCTCATTTGTTGCATATCTTACAGCCTACTGTTGACTTCTGGGTTTTCCTGTGCTTTCTCATCTGTCTGTCACTATCGCCTGCCTCTTGTTGTATGTTTTGACTATAAGCTGCACTGGGCCAGGACTATCTTGCTTATACAGTGATTAGCATAACTGAGTCCTGACACACGATGAGGGATATGAGTGCTAAAAAACGTAAGTCAGAGTCGAAAACTTCTGTGTATTATTCCTTTACCAATTATTTGCTTTAAGGGATCGGTCAAGTTACTTCATTTCTGCTTCGAAAATAGTACAAATTCCACCATGTCTTTCAGTAATGCTGATTAATTAGAATTCTTTAATATTTCACATGTTGGACCCTGTGATGTATCTGGATTGCAGTAGTCCATTCTGATATTACAGAAACACTTTTTCTTCTCTGTGGATGCCAAGAAAAATATACACTAATACACTAAAAAAGACAGAGAAAAAAACAAACAAACTAACCGATTTTTAAAATAAAACAGACTCTAAATCAAGAAGGCTTCATGAAATCTTTTCTTGATTTCTTCGGGAACTACTCAAAATAGTTTTTGAGTCATTGTCAGTCATCTTTGAGAACCTATGGAGGGCAGGGAGAAAAAGGAGGAGCAGGAGGGAAGGACAGAAGAGGAGAAAGGTGAGTTGGAACCACAAAGTGATTGAGGAAACCAGAACAAATCTTGAACAAATGATTAATCAAACGATTTTTAAGGATAAGAATATAATAGTGATAAAAAGTAGCTAAAACAAGCCAAAGCAAATCAGTTGAATTTCCTTCTTTGAAGGCTAATAGGCTTAGTAGGTAACAGTAAAGTGGTGGATGTACTTTAGGACAAATAAAGAAACTATTGAAATGCAAACACTAGAGAGTTCTTAATTGAAAAAGAACACCTTTTATCTAATTTCATATACACAGTATCTATCACACCAAACACAGCTCTGGCTACCTCTGCTCAAGCTGAGCCATCAGAATTACAAGCCACTACTTTTCATCATGGAGGTAGAAGCTATTGGAGTTGGCAGAGTAATAAATATCACATGATTACTTCCTCATTAATTACTTCCTCATTTCTCCTCCCTAGAGAGCAGTCTGCGCTTGCATATTAGGGCATCACTGACTCTGTAGGCAACTAGGTTTTTAACTGCACAGCAACCAGTCAGAAAGAGAGACAATAAAACATCTTTATCCTTAGTGATAGCTGTAAGGACTGGTGCTAACGCTATTTGCAAGTAAGTGACATATATAATATTGACAGCCTGTTGGCCTCCCATAGCTCAGCTATGAGCACAGCATCAAGATATCTCCTGTCCTCCTTAACAAAGTGCAATGTCCACATATTGGCTTAGAAAGCACTTTTCCCCACCCACCATAAAAACATGGAATAAAGACAGATAACTGAGATAACCAGCAGAGCATGTAGAAATCAAGCTTTTTCATAACAGTTACATTCATTCAGAAAAGGTCCACTTCAATATGTAAGTAAAAAAACCTTGCTACATAACTAGGAGTTTTCTCTGTTTGAACATTCAATCTGTCCTTACAACATCTTTGCAACCTTGTTTACAACGTAGGCAAATCATAATGGAGCAAGTGAATAAAAGCTGATGACTGACAAGACCCAGAAAGGATTTTTATAAGCTGGAATCAATTTTATCTAGAAAATCAGTTAAGAATCACACCACGAAATAATTAAAGTCATATGTATATTTTTCAAACATTTTGAATGTTTATTGAAAGGGAATAAACTTGGGCATTCATACAACTGAAATTCTAGTCAGAAGTCACCAGAGTACTCAAAAATTATTTCTCTTGTTATTTATTGAGCTCTTCTCTGATGCACATTGCCATGTGTCAGGAGAAGAGCCAAGACAACGCAGGCTGACTGAAGGTTTGAACACAGGCCTGTTTATGGTGCCACATCTGAGAACTGTAAGTTACACAACACTTTGCTTTTGGCATCTAACAAACTTGTCTGAATGAACATACCTGCCAAAAATTACATTAACAACAAGGTATCTTGTATCTTTGCCAATACATTTCCCTTCAACTTAGAAATAATTTACCCCACGTGTCTGGCCTTCCCTGAGGTCTTGAAAGCTGAGACATATCTGTTGCAAAATAATTTGAGTTTTTGCTTTGGATGAAGGCACTAGTCTGCTAATTTGATGGGATTTGGAGCACGTAGCATAAGGGGAGAGGCTGAGGGAACTGCGTTTGTTCAGCTTAAAGAAGAGAAGGTAAAGGGTGATCTTATGATTTTCTTCATTTACCTAAAGGGTTGCTCTAAATAAGACAGAGCCAGCCCTTCAGTGGAGGTAAAGAGTGAAATAAAAGAGGCAGAAGCTGCAGAAAAGGAAATTCCAATTAAACATTAGGAAAAAAAAATCACCACGCAGTGCCTGCTGGTCACAGACTGCAGCAGGCACTCAGACAGCTTGTGCAGTCTCCATCTTCGGAGATATTCAAAACTCAGCTTGACACACACCTGAGAAATGTAAGTTACCTCGGAAGTTGGATCTATCTTCAAAGCTAGCGCTGCTCTAAGCATGACTCTCAGTCGACCAATCCAACGGCCATCTCCAGGGCCCCTTCCAGACTCAGTTATGTATGACTTTAAAAAGAGCTGCTGTGAGGCTGTCATCCTAGCAAAGTGTCGCTGCAAGAGAAGGGACTGAGCCTAACTACAGCAATATTAACATCCAGATGATTCTGTCTGGGCCCCTTATGACATGGGGCTTTAATAAGCATTGTAGACGTGCCCCCTCCCCCCACCAAATAAATAGACAAATAAAGAAACAAACAAACCCAGGATTTTAACATGATGTTATGCTTGCATCCAACATTTGAAAACTGATCCCAGCAAAATATAGCTTTCATATGGAATTAATTTGAATTCTAAAAAAAAAAAAAGTGATGAAATAGAAGATACTTTTAAAGCAAATACAAACAATGCATTACATAAGCACTAGACTGGATCTGGAGATTCTCCTTTAACACCCAGGTTTGCACAGAGATCTCGCAGGATCTTTGTCAAGTCATTTCACCTGACTCAGTTCTCCCCTTCCACAAATGAAATTTTTGCCACAGAAGCTGTAAAATATTACAGTATGAATCCTGATACAGTTAATTTTTCAAAAATTTGAAAGTAGTGTTAGCATATAGTGAACAGAAACAAAAGGAAATGAAAGGATCAAGTATTCTCTCGCAAGTATTTTCTTGATTTTGCTTAATTTAAAAGTGACTTTTGGACAGCCATGACTTTTCTCATAATCTTCTGCAGCACTGTCTTTCTGTTATTTGTGCCTTCAGCACACAAAAAGGTCTCTCCCTCCTTCAAGACAGCTTCTGGTTTCTGTTATCACAAATAATAATTTCTCTCTCTCACTAAGGTCCAGATATAGAAACATGGCATCATATGATCTGTGTCAGGAACCTGATGCAATCTAAGCTAGCAACAGAAATATGACACATCGGGACAGGGCATGGTATTGTGCAGAGCCACAACACCTGTTTGGAAAAAAAAAAGCCTCTTTACAGTATACATAGGTCTGCAAAGCTTTTATATATATGTATATACGTATAATAATAATACCTATGATGTGGTATGCCACATACAGATACTCTGCAAAACGTAAAACTAACCGATTAAAAGGTTAGTTTTGCAAGGTGAAAGATAGAGCAGGAACTTCATAAAAGGGAAGAAATTTCTTAATATTGTTTCATCTCAGTGTTATCCTTCAGAATATTCAGTCTTTAAAATGAAGAGATTTCCCTGGCCCCTTTTAAAGCAAGCTTTTACCTTACTTTTGTCTGTACATTTGTAGATGTTTTATAATCCAAGCTGTGACACATGCTCTCTGGAAGCAATGGCCACAGAAAGGGCCTGCTTGCCAGTGTGTCCTGACTAATGTAGAAGAACAAATCCTCCATTGTTGCCCAAGTGACATATGTCAATACAATAAAATCACTGTCTTCTGTGCTCAAGGTTACATTTGTTTATGATTACAGAGTTTATTTCTTGCTGCGCAACTATAGCTAGGCATGTTCATTCTTCTGTTAAAATACATTTCCCACCCCACTCTGTTAATACTTCTCCCACCCCCACCCACTTCTCAACAGCATACAAAGCAAGAGGAGAAAAATTATCTTATATATGCCTAAATAATCTCATGTTTCTTTCCTAGAAATATTAAAAGCTAGGCTATAATGACATACATGTTGACACCCATATACAAGAATGTATTCAAGTACCTTTTAACTTTTAGGAATTGAGTATTTCCACTGAAACCAAGTTGAACAATGCATTCCTTGGACTTGGAGGCTCCTGAAAGCAGCACAGAGATCAGGAGACTCAGATTTCATTCCAGTTTCTCCCACTTGTCCTCTGCAACAAATTCACACAAAAATATCACTACTGTAGATAAATTTGACTATAATCCTGCAAAGTCTGCAGAGTGCTGGCCTTTCGAAGGAAAGGATTTCTGTATGGGGAAAAAAAAAAACACTGCTTTCAGATTTCTGTCAGGTTTTCTTTACAATTTTGTGACACCCACAAGTACTCTGCTTATAGATAGATCCAAAGAGGATCTACCTCCAAGGGCAGCTCTGCTCATTTGTTGGGTCCTCTCTTGCCTTTGGGGCTTTCTACCTGACAGAGGATCCTTACTGCTTACGAGCACAGTTTCCCTGTAGATAGTACATTGCAGTAATACAAACGTGATGCAAATCAGACTCCCCAGTGCTTATAACAGCCTTAATCCCATAACAAGTGCTCTCCAGTGCAATCAGCTGCTCCAGAAAGGATGCAGGATGTAGGACTGTCAACACCTACCCCAGTGAAAATCCACCCTTTTGCTCTTGCCAGAGCAAAAGTAAAAAGTTTTCTGTAGGTTCCCATGGGAGTGATAAGTTTTGCCTCCCTGGAGTAGTTATTGATAAAAGTCTGAGGTCAGGATGAATGAAGGTAGCCGCCAAGTTCCACCCACACACACAATATACACTTTGTCTAATGTTCTATGGAGCAATACAAGCTACAATATATTTAGGGTAAATATTTGGCTAGTTAAGTAATTATGCTGAAAGGTTCCCTATCTTTATTACACCAGACTGAAATGCATAAATCACCTGATGTTGTATCTCTGAAGAAACTTCTCTAACTGGGGCAGTGGGAAGTGCTTTCGGTTTCAGAGATGGAGTAAAGGGGAGGAACGTACTGTCCTTTTTACCAGGGAACAACATTAATTATTTGCTGATGCTACAAAGATTTGTACTGGGTCAAATTCAGCTGCATATAAAAGGACAGGTGCACTGCAGCCCTGACTCATGTTTTAGCAAAGATAAAATCTTTGGTGTAAAGGAACAAAGTCCTTCATTTCCTGCTATAGATGCCCATGCAATACGAGTGCAATTTAAATAATCATAGCTAAATATTGACTATTTGTGGAACTGCTTTCATTCTTGAACTCCGTACTTCAGGTATTCAGATTATACATGTCTTTGCTGCACCAACTGTCAGACACAGGTTTTTATGCAGAAATGGGATAAAGTTATGAGTCTTTGTCTGTTCTGACTTTCTCTGTTACAAGAAGAAGTTAATCAATCAATCAATCAACCAATAAATATTCTGATGAGAGACTGCATGTATGTGGGTAAGAAAATAATCAGAAGCTACATTTGTATTTTTCCTGACTAGTTCCCGATATAAATTAACTTACTAACTATCCAGATAGGGCAGGTGGGACCAAAGGACAAGGAAACACAAAAGGCTGACCCAAACAACTGAAAGGTTTTGTGAGAAATAAAACATCTGATACTTACCTTTACAGATGATAAATTCTTGGCTGAGGGAGGGCCTGTCGTTTATTTAGATGTCACCATTAATTCTCTTGACCTTGTCTGCTGTCTGATCTTGTCCCGATCATTGAGTTAAATTCACATGTGGAAGACATGAAGCTAGAAAAAAAGAAAATCAAATGAATCTAGATTTAAAGTAAGTTAAAATATATAACCTTATTGCTCTAAGAATCAAAATGAACATGGCGCACTGGGTATTGCTCTTTCAGCTCCCAGTTACAAACAATAAGATCTTCAGTTGGTGTTGTCTGGTTCTTATCTCCTAATTTGCCAGCCTCAGTTTCTCATCGCACTTCATGATGCCTGCTGTTCTCATTTTCAAAACTGTTAGAGATTAGAGCTTCTCTGTAACTGTAGTTCACTACTCACTTATTATCCACATACATGACTGACTTTCTTCTACATTTACACTTTCATCATGTGACACTTACTTTTGACTTGCTTTTATTTATCATCTCATGGTCATTGTAGAGCCACCCTGTGCTTGGCTTGCCATATGCAGGACTGTGGTTTCCATACTGGATCTCTCTGCTTTGCCTCACCATGAAAAACAAACACAAACTGACAGCCAAAAATGTATCTACCTGTGAGTAATGAACTTCATCTTCAATGTTCGCTTTTGCTGTTTGCATACAATATTTCTTTGACTTCAGCCTGTTGTGATACAAATCATTGAAATGACTGTATAGTATGTATTTATTAATCAGACAACTCTGGGAAAAAAAAGCTTCTGTAGGAAATTTTATCAGAGTTACATACTGGAGTATGCTGAGGGTTTGCTTCTCCTACATAGATTCA
Source organism: Crypturellus tataupa (assembly GCA_034781795.1). NCBI lineage: Eukaryota > Metazoa > Chordata > Aves > Tinamiformes > Tinamidae > Crypturellus > Crypturellus tataupa. The sequence goes on along the minus strand of JAWLRI010000847.1, from coordinate 543,337 downwards.
GCGATTGTAAGACTTCATCCAAAAAATGCAATGATACTTTATAATACTACAGATTAGTGCTGGAGTGAGGGTCAGTATTAGAAAGTAGTATATTAACACCCTTTTTGTACTACTAGGTCTTTTGGAAGTCCTTACAAATTACAGCTGGATCAGAAATGTTACAAGATTTGTTACAAGACTTGTATGTACAAGACTTGTATGTATTAGAGAAAGGCAATGAAAAGAACAAGCTGTGCAGTCCTGCTTACAACTTATTTTAGAGAGTGTTAGTGAATTAGCCTGTGTAAGATGATGATAAACAAAGTCACCAGACATGCAGGAATTATGTCCAGAGACACAGGTAATAGTCAATATGTTTACAGCCATTACAGTATCAAGCAGAGAACTGGGTCAGAAGCAATTGTGGTACATTTATTCATTAACTACACAGTCCTTAAAAGAAGGAAATACAGTTAAAAGATGTGTATAAATAAATGGAAAAGTAGGAAACATGGCTTTGTTTTGAAGTACAAAACACCTTTTTTTCCCTCAGTTAATATCAGTTCATTCTCATTACCATATAAGAATTCACCATTAAACAGCTAGGACCATGATGGGATCTACTGACTGCTGTCCTGGAAACACGGCCTTTTTATACGTGTGTGCAGTACATCAAAGCTGTGGACAGGAAAACAGTGCCATTGAAGAAGATTTCAACTATATATAAGATTTGCTCTCATATTAAAAAAAAAAAAAAAGAGAGAGAGAGAGAGAGAAAAGAAAAAATAAAGAATTAGTTTGAAAACCTGTAGAAATAATTTCCCTTTAATTTCCCAGCATGGTCCAAGAGGCACTCTGCAAGCCTCATTAAGCTACACTCAGGGGCCTGTAACTACAGGACATTTACAAAATCACTGAGTCAGGAGTTTTGTTACAAAAGAAACAACATTAGAACTGAAAATAATTACAGTTTATGAACCTTATTCAAACTTCTCTATTTTGGAAAAAAGGATACATTGGCATGTGCTAATCACTAATAGCTGATCCCTCATCTTGCCCTTTCTATGCAGGTAAAACAAAGTTTGGTTTAGAGTTTTGGAAAGGCCTTCTGGATCATTTACTGACAGTATATTGTGCAGAAGAGCTGAGGAAGCTCTTAATCAGATAGGAATTTCTTAGCACTACTTAAGAGTGCTTGTCTTTCTTTGCTTACCTCGCTGAAGCCAAGAACCATGTTAAAAATCTCAAGATCTAAAGACCGATGTTCCTAATAACAACATTTAGGTTCATGAACCATAAGGAATATAATTTGATTGTTGGTGAATTTGCTGAGCACAAAAGCACTCATATTAAAATAATTATATATCACACTGTAGTCAGGTGCTCTGCTTATCTTCCTGTTAAATTAATAAATGTAGGATTGTTTTGAGGTTTCAGAATGCTCAACATTTTTCATTATTAGCACAGCAAGTAATTAGAAAACAATTACAAAAGCAAACAACAACATAAAAGAGCAGGAGTATTGCTGCCAAGTCAAAGCCACGATTTTAATGTTTACCCTCAGTCTGTTCCCAGAACACTCATGTACTTGACATATCTATTGAGAATTTATCAAGCTGATGAATTATTACTTTCTGAAGTTGAAACAACTGATTATTTTCTCCACAGAATGCACTGCTAGTACACAGTTTTGCCATTAGCTAATAAGGCACTGTACTTACTAAAACAAATTAACTTTTTCAGTGTTGTTAGTTAACAAAAATGACATTTTTAAAGTTTAGAGAATGGCAAAAAGACAATCCATATGCTGATTTCCATAGAAGTCTCCTCTCTATTAGAGGATGAGGCCAACTCTGAAGGCTAAACAGAAGAGCCAAGTTCCTCTATCACTGGAGTCAGCTCTATGGGGTCTACTCTCCATGCAGCTGTGTGCTTGAGAACCATAAAATACAGGAACTAAGTTATCCTGCTTTAAGGATCTGTTCTTCTCAATCCAAAAATGCACGGATATACAGATATGAGCAGGCTAGATTATTTCCTCACCTTCTCACAATACATTCATCATATTTTTTCAGACAGCAGAAAGTTGAGATGGGACCAATCCATGCAGTATGAGTAATTTTGGGATAGTTCACCCCCAAAATTCAAAAGCCTTGGGTTAAATTTCAAAGGTAGGTACTGATACTGTTCTCACCATTTATTCATGATGGTGATAAAAAGGCTAAGGTTTTGCTTTTACTAGTTAACACCTCTTTGCTTCTTTAATAGAATCTTCACCCTTATATATATCTTCACCCTTATATATATCTTATATATAATGTTGGTGCTCACATATGAGTACTGCAGAGTGGAAAATAAAAGGTTGTGTTGGAAAGAATAATTACTCATATAACTTCAACTAAAATCAGGAGCAATTCCCAAAGGATAAAACGAGCCTTTGTTTCAAATACTTTAATGCAGTTGCTAAAAAACAAAAACAAAAAACAAACAAAAAACTCTCCTGTTATTGTTTAAATGGCCTTTTATAGAGAATACATTACATGTAATACTTAAGTATGAGCAAAAACAGGTGGCTCCTGCCACTGGAAACTGAAGTGCAGATGTAAATGATCAGAGCAAAAGTTGATCAAGCTATTCTTGCATATTCAAGCATTTCTTAAGTAGGACTTTGCTTCCCATACAACTGAATGGCTTGCTTCTACATAAGTGGGTCTAATATCAACTTTCATGTCTCAGCAGAAATTCTAAGAATGCCTTGTCCACCCTCCTAAAACTTGTAAGTTATCATCAAACACATTAGGCCTGTTTTAGTTAAACGCTCACTTAGCAATTTTATTTCCCCATATTGCAACAACAGGTTTACTTTACAAAATTTAATCGCGGCAAAGTTGCCCACAAAAGTACACCCAGCATGCTCTACTCCTTATTCCCACGCTTTTTAATATTCATCATATTTTATCTTTAATGCAGTCCTAATGAGAGCATATTGGAACACCACAGAACCATGCTCATAAGAATGCAGTCTTGAAATAAAATGTAGAACAGAAGGAGCATTGTATTACAGCCTCTGTTAATGTTTTAATGGTTGAGAGATTTCCAACATGTTGGCAGTGTCAGGACAAACCAATTTAATAAATTATTAACACTAATCAAACATTTTTATGATGGCAGTCAAAACTTCCTTGGCAGTTAAGGTTAATTCTGTTGAAGTTTGACAAAGATGTTACTGTTAGATGGAGACCATGTTTAAAACTGCAGCCTACTTCAAATCAGAACCTCGCAGTGCCCTGAGAAGAAACGGTTAAGCAACATTTCTGGAGGTACATAAAGGAACAGTGAATGCAGGGTTATGGCATTCATAGGCAGGGCAAGGGCTGATGAATAGTAGTGAAATATAAATTGATTACAGCATGTATAGCATGCCTGCCACTTCTTGGAAAAGGATAGAGAAAGACTGTTATCGAGAAGACATAAAGCTCAGGCTGTCACAGGGAGAATGCTAAATCAATATACAAATAAAATTGAGGAATTTCAGACATTTGACAGATAGAGAGGAAAATAGAGAGCCCTTCTATTTCTGATGTATTAAACTTTGGAGAAAGGAGGTATTTTAAGGCACTTGCATTCAAAAGCCAAGTAACAATAACCAGGGCAGACAACACCACATTCTGCCTCCAATTCATCTAGCCCTGCCAGTTAGTTTAAATCCAGCACAGCAGAAGCTAATGAGGGGTATGGATTAACAATACAAAGTTTCTTAGGCCTTTCTTAGGCCTCCCCTGGGGCATCCAACGTCTATACATCATCAATCTACTGCAAATTGATCTAGTCAGCCTGTGACAAGGGTCAGGTTTCCAGGACCAGCTACCAGGCATGATCTAGTCATTTTGAGTTATCAAGACAAAACTCTGTTCTGCTGAGCTCCAGTCACATAAAACTCACAGTTTCCCAGACTTGCAGCGAGCTGAAATCAAACCATAGAGCCCTCTCTGTTCTCCTCTGCACTCACTTAGAAATCAGCTCACCCTTGTGCAATGACATTATTATTGTTTTGCTCTTACAGATGATGCCATCTTGGAAACTTCGGGCTCCCAACCAAGAAAAACATATATGAGCCAGACAGCTCATATTTAACCACTGCTAATTATTTCAGTCAAATAAAAATAGTGACAACAAGAAATATTCATATTTATTTTCAATGTATGAGAGCGGTAAGGAAGAGAAAAAGATGCATAATAATGCAAATTTCTTGGTAATAAATAAGTTTTATGGGGGTGTCATAAACTTTTTTTGGACTAAAAACTCTTTACTGAGTAACAATGTGCAAGATCTCGCTTTCGTACAACAACCTACAGGCTACAGCTTTTCCAAATTTTCTACAAGTTCCACAGCCCTTTAGTTCAATAAATGTGTATTGGAGCTGCAGCTGCTCGCTGGATTTCCTAGCAAGCTTTGTGGTAAGTGTATCTTTGCTCACTTCCATCTAGATGGAAAGGATACAGGTCCCACAGTATGCACAGTACACTGGAAAAAGCAAGGTATTGCATCAATAACACTTGTGTAGCCTGATCTACAGTGACTTAAGTTGCTGGAAGTTGATTTTGGTGGTTTGGATGGCATCCACACTGTTAGAGGAACTGTAGCAATTAAGATTTAGACCATTTCACTTAGCATCATTCACTTTTACAAATAACAGTCCCCTCTGAAGTTAATTTTCCTGGGAATCAACCATCCACTTCAGAAGGATTAAAAGGCTGAACTGCCATGTAGAGCAAAATAAGGATCATAGGATCTCAGCTACCTGCAATGTGGCAGATTTCTGATGTTTCTAGGGTACTTCCAGCCATCTCTTAATCCCAACTGTTAATTATGATCCAGCATGGAGGCATGAACTACCAGCAGCCAACAAACTTTTCAATTCATGAGTAAACTTAGTAAAAACATCAATATAGTTGTTATTCATGGTATTTCTATCAACATTTCCCAGAGATATATTTTGGAATGTGTATTTTTCACCAAAACAAACCAAACCTCACAACTTATGTTTCAAGTGTTTATTGACAAAAAAAGAAAATCTTCAAATTCACACAGTATTGTATCAGCTGCAAACAGATGATAAACTTGCAAAAACACACCAAAGCACTGAGCAAGGCACTTGTGGTGAACATTTGCTCATACTTATTCATGCAAGCATTCTAGAATTTCTCTGTCATGGACAGTCTTCCAAACACAATGTCATGCATATGAATTTGCACGAAAAGCAAATAAAAAGATGCAATAATATCTTTGAAGTAGGTCGGTGGCTTTTATCAGATAGATGCATGTGAATGCTTTGTTTCATCATTCATTCAAGTTTTTCACGCTGCCAGCAAGCCTCTACAGAGGAACAAACTCCCAATTGCCAAGCAACACCAGTTCTGTTTCCACTACCCCTTTTTGGGCAATAAATTCCCAGAAGATAACTGCACGCATTCCAAAATTAGGCTTGTGCCAGAGAGATTTCCTTGATTTCTCAAGATTCAAAGAGTTCCTGTCACTGGACTGGTCAGTAGTGAAAAATCCTCCTTATTGCACTAATGACCATTTTACACTGATTTGGATGCAACCAAGATTGTGATAGATTCTGCATAGGCACGCTTACAAAGAAAAAAGTGGAAACTGTTATTATCTAGCTGAATAGTTGGCTGCATGTTCATCATTAGGAAATACAGCAAGAAAGATGGAGGCACCTGTGTTTCACTCTGTGGATAACTTTTGTGCCTGATCAAATTCTGCTTGTAAATGGAAACCCCCAGAAAATAAGGTTGCTCTGCTCTGCTGACCTCCACTTCTAATCCATGCCTCAGGCTCACCACTGCTGAGGGCGTTCCTTAGGCCTCGGGGGTTTCCTCTTTGTAAGGAGGCATCCAGGCAAAATCCTGAGTCACAGGGGGAGGGAATTTAAATCATCATCCAGCTGCAAATTTCTGCTTATTGTGCCTGGTAATAGAGCACGTCAGCACCAACCGGTAACCTAGCTCTTTCCCTCACATTTGCCTGCACCCCTTCTCACAACCACAGGGAGAAGGAAAAAGGGGCTATTTCCTAGAGGAAAAACTGCTAAAAGTCTCTCACCCGAAATGTACTTCTGCAAAGCTGGAGCACTGATCAGACTGCTCTGCAGCGCGCAAGGCTCCTCCACAGAGTTGCCATCGCTCTGCAAATAAAAATCTCTCCTTCCAACGCTAAGGCTAACACCAAATGCTGCTCGGCGTAAAGCAGCTTTCGAATGGCAGTAAGTCAGACTGCTTTGCCTGCACAGTGCACAAGAGAGAGCTTCTAGCACTGCTCCCGTGAAAGTTCACTGTGAACAATGCGGTGCCTCTTCCCACTTCCAAGGCTCCTGCCCTTCTCTGCTTCTCTTCCCGCCTATCTTTATTACGCTGCTTTTCCAAGGGCAGACAAGAACTCTATGCAATTCTCTGAATCCTGATTTTCAGAGAACAAAATACCCTCCCCCCTCTCTAAGAGGTCTGGTGCACTCTGCTGGCTTGCAACTTCAAAAATATCCCTACCAAAGTAGCTGTTGAATAATTTATATTTCTTAGAACTGAGCTGGGTATATGTACATTTTCACTTTGGTGTATATGGTACAGTTGTTTTCCCTTCCTTTCCAATGCCATCTTGGTTTTCACTTAAAGTTTTGAGGTAGGAAATTTTGAAAAACATTACTTGAGAGTCTGGAAAAATGATTGGTGTTCTTGGAGTGAGAAAGAGAAATGAGGATTGCAATTTGTTTGTGATTTTTTTTTTAATGAAAGCAAAAAAAATCCCAAACAGCTTGTAATTAGCAGCTCTGAAAAGTTATAGTTTCTTCAATGGCACACAGCATGCCAAGTAAATGTGCAAGAGATTCCTTAACTCAACATGCCTGGAGCTGGATGCAGTTTCTGTAAATCAAAGCACAGCTCACACTAACAGTTGCAGTATGTTAGTGGCTGGATGGTTACTTTATGAAGAATTATAAAGTGACACAGCAGTCTGGGCTGGAAAAAAAAATCCTGCTTTGATGTTTTAACCACTGACTTCAAGAGGACCAACAGAGACCTTCCTGTTTTTATTGCAGCCTTTCTATCATTCCTCCCCCCTCCTCTCCCACTCTCAGATGCAGGACTGTTATCTTCCAGGCACTTTGTAAGGTTGACTTGTTTACAGGCTGCATGTCTCTGTTTATAGGCCTGTATCAGAGAACAAACAGGGCGAGTGTGACTTCCTCGCATCTGAAACGCGACTCTCTTTCCTCTGGGGTGAGCAGCGGGGACGAGGTGTGGGGGAAGGCCAGGGGGAAGCGCCGCGGTTGCCCGTGCCCTGCTCTCCGCTCCCTCCAGGTTCGACGTGCGCACCTGCACAGAGCTCTGCCGCAGGGAAGGGCTCTCGCAAAACGGACACCAATCGTCCCAGCAAAAGCTGCTTCAGAATCTGCTCCGCTATCAGTAAAATCAAGGGTAAGCAGGCTTCCCCTTGGAACCTCCCCCTAAACACACGCTTTATAAAAACAACCCAAGAGTTTCTACATCATAGTTTCATTCAGATGTTCGCTTGGGGAAGGTTAAAAGCTTGTATCACCTTTTACTGGAGACATTTAAAGGCTGTCAGTGGTGTCATTATAAGAGTGCCTACACTGTAATGATGAAATTTTAGAAACTAACCCGAAAGTTTAGTTATTCCTCCTTGTCTTGAATAATATTTTGCTTCAGGCATAACCCCAGTCCAATCAATAAGAGCAGTCTTTAATAAGGTACTCAAATGACAAGATGGATGGTTTGCTTATATTACTAATGGCACAGCTTTTTATAAGCAAGAGGAATTAAAATAATCAGCGTTCCAATCGCAAACTGTCTCCTTTTTATGTTTTGCTTTGCTTTTAGCTTGGACAACGGCAATTTCTTTTTTCAGGTTCTCCAAACTGTTTGGGTTGTAAGTACTCCTGATGAGGTATGGATTCATCCTTACTAAGATATCTTATTTTACAATGATATTTTTAATTTTAGGATGCATTTTTATGGATCTCTGGGTTAAAAGGTTTGGTTTTGCACAATAAACACTTTGGAGCACAATGGGGCTTTAAAGGGTACAAAAAGGGATATTCTATGAATTCCTATAATAACTCCCATAAAGACATCAGCCAGTTATGAGCTGGATCTATTTAGGTTTTCTCTTGTAGGTAGATTCCCCAAAGAGACTCAAAGACTACTGAACTCAGAAAAGGGCCAGATTTTATTAGAATAAAAGCTAGTAAGTTAACTCTTTAAGTACAACCCCTTTAGAAATGCATTGATCAGACAGAACAGAGAAGGACGGCAGTGTCCGGTCCTTGTCCTTTCCAACACACTCAGCAGCTCCCTGGTGGAAGGGTGAGGTGTTCCCTGTTCAGGGCCACCACGGTGCCTTGCCACTAGGTGACATGTCGTGTCTATCGCCTACGAACTGAAACAAGTGCCAAATATCACACGTCTGTACTGTGCCAGGAGATAGACCATATCCTTGAGGCGAATCAGCTACAGGGACCATTTGAACTGAAGTTCAAAAGTGAGCTTTTGAAACAAAAATGAGAATTTGATCTCTGTTAAGAGTTTGGGTACAGCTTAATTAATTAAGCAGTTTAAACACAGCACCCAAATGGACTTCATCTAAACTCTATGAGTACTGTGGTCCTGATGCTCCTTGGCACAGTTCCCTTGGCTTGGTGGTCACAGTGGTGCTGTTCATCCATAACCAGCCTAGCTTGAAGGCAGGCAAAATTTACTGACTGTTTTCTTTTCTTCCAGAGCAGCAAAACTGTCCCTGCTGTGTCTTCCCACCATGGCAGCCTTCCCTGGGAACTTGCCATTCTCTCCTACCGCTTTCAGGGCCTGCCTTGTAGGAGGCATTGGCTTCTGCTCTTATCTGGAATTTCACACCTATGGCACTTCCTCAGTGCAGACTGCACAGTTCACTATGCGAGATGTGGGCTTTTCCCTCTGCGGTCTCATTACTCCGGAAGCTGCGGATAACACTGAGCTCAGTACGCTCTTCTCCTGCCAAAAGGCAAGCAGCTAGCGAAGAGACAAACTAACCCTTCACAGAGCACCAAAGCCTCCCAAGTCAGTTCAGTGCAAAGGCCGTACAAGATTTGTGGCCACTCTCTTCTCTTGTATTTTAAATTGAACTCGTTCATCTATATCCCTTTCAGTTTTGGGTCTCATCTAATCGAAGGAGGAGCGGTTTCATGAGTACAGGGTGATTTGACCACATTTTTCCCTAAAGACAGCAAGCATATGCTGGAATCAATAGACTCTTTCCATTAATCACAAAGAGCCCAGGATAGATGCATAAGGGATTAGATTTTCCTCATTTTGCATATTCAACCATCTCCAGCTCTGTTCAGCAAAGTTTTACCTATGGATGGATGAAGACATACAGTTTAACAAAAGAATTGGCTTGAATCCTGGATCAGAATTCACATACATTCTAATTTATGTTTTTGGCATTTAGATATGTTTGATGAACTCTTCTTAAGTTCATTTTTTGACATTTTTCCCCTTCATGAATGGCTGAAAAAAACACTTTCAGTTCTAAGATCAGAAGAGGGGCAATATTTGAAACACATGCTTTTCTTCAGTGTGTCCTACCAGAAACTGTAAATGACTCTTTCCCCCATAACGTAATACTGCTAGATCCTGTTCTGATGCACCTAAGTCTGCCTCTGCATTATAGGCACCAACTTCTAGGTTATGGTTTCTATTATGCGGCATAAAAACTAGACGCAAGTGACAGAATGATTAGCTCCTTTTGCAGATCTGGTTGGTATCCTAGAAATCTGTGGTAAATCAGACATTTAAGCTCTGTTTCTCCCCTCTCTGAAAGTAAAACCTTCACAACTATTGCAGAGCTGGAGAAGAGATGTTCCCATGCTATTCCTTATTAGTCTGAGGATACTCAAGACTGACCTTACAAAAAGCATCTTATTTGATGAATGCAGAATAAAGAGGATGAATATTGAAGTCAATAGTCTCTTTTGGAATATTTCTTACAGAAAATATGCATTCAAGACAATACACACAACACACAATTTCTTGAGTTTGAGCACAAACTCAGGAAATTCACACACAGCCTTCATCGTTGACACTCACTCTGTCAAATTCTACCTGAATTTTCTCCACATGAACCCTCAGAGGGTAGTCCCTGTGAGACTGACTCCCTCTATGAAAATGCTAATCAATGCATATCAGCTGAAGAATCAGACAAGTCCCAGAGCTTGTATACCTCACCTACGGTAAAGGCATTTATGAGTTAGGACTGAACATTGCCTTTCTGAGCTCTGCTCCTGCTAGCAGACACCATAAAACATCAGGTTTTCCTCTCCAAAGCTACTCCTGTATGCTCAAGAAATATGCACCACAAAGTAGGGCTTGTGTGCAAACATGCTTCCAGCGCATATAATCATGTAACAAAAAGTATAATTTTCTTAATTGTATGATTTGCTGAGTTATTTTTCCCTGTGAAATCCAATACAGAGAGAACCTATGACTTCAGAGCTTCCCGAGTGCTCCGATGCCAGCTGTTATTTGTGCTCCTATGTGCAGTTTTGCAGTGATATCCAAGATCCAGACTTTGACTCCACGAGTAGGAAATAGCTGACAGGGCACTGGGCATGAGGGCTCCAGGCTCCTTTCCCGTTTGTACCGCTTGCCCATCCTAGGACCTTTAAGGACACGCTACACCCTGCAAGCCTCCTTTGTTCTCCGGCCGCATGTGCTGAAGTGGCCTGAGCGCTGGGTCAGGGACCTCCCTAACTAGAGCTCCGCACGGCGCCCGGGTCTCCATGGCTTGATTACAATACAAGCTCTAATTAAGAGCCTGAGCAGGCTTTGTGCGATGGCTGCCAAGCTGAGTTTTTTGCCTTGTGCTGAATCCTTTGCCTTGCTTGGCTTTTCTTAAGTTCTTCGCTTCCTGCGACGCAGTAAGCTATAGCGCAGAAATTTTAGAGAGTAGAAGTTGTAGAGAGTAACTTGCCACCGCAAGTTACTTCTGAACAACAACCGGCCATCATATACTTATTTGTGCTCTGAGGAGCTTTGAGCTTTAATAAATGATCAGTCCTATTTAAAAGTAACTTAATGCTGCCCTAGCTGCATCTTTCCATGAAGTGTCACTTTGACATCCTCTGTTGTGTGCATTCACTGCAACTTTCACACGCTGTAAATTAAGAACATTTACACAAGCAATTAGTGCTAAATAAATGCCTGAAGAACTTCTTGCGGATTAAGCAATTAGAGGGCATCACGGAGTAGCCTTTGTACTTAACACTTATGAAGAAAATCATCTACTCGTTTTGCACAAATTGCATACTGGGGTAACCATCGTACTGGCAGGAAGTGCTTGGCTGAACTGCAAAACGCAGATTTGTGCTCATAAAACGTCTTCTTTTTCCCCACTTACTTTAAAGAGAAATTAATGTGGATTTGGTAGTGGGGTCTAATTTGTGAATAGGATAACACTTTAAAGTATTATTAAATGACTGCCTTTGTAAAATAAATCTAGGATTTAAGGTGAACTTGAATTTTTAATGCTCTAGTTAAATTACAAAAAAGTTTGCTTAGAAAAAAAAACAGATATGTACACATAAGCCATTTGCATGGCCTCTGACAACAGACTTTAACTCTTTCATCTCTGATACTTCATTTATGGTGCACACAAACCACAGTCGGCATTGGTGGCAGAGTGTGCAAAGAATCTGCTTCAGAGGAGAAATACTCGACACACTGGAGCTTCACATGGCAAGTGAAAGCACGTGTTTTATTAGTTTGAAATACACCACGTGCACTGAAAATAAAAGGGACGATCATTTGCACTGCCAAGCACATGGACAACACTCACGCAACCTACTGCTTACCAACAACTCAGAGGGTGGAGGAGTCACGGACGCTGCACTGTTGTGTTTGAAAGTTCAAGATTAAAGTGAATCCAACTCATCAACACCTACAAGTGTTACAGGCAGCCTGGAAAAGAAGGGGCACCTCAGCTCAGGAAAGGTGTCTAACGCACCCATCTGGACGTAAGGACGCAAGAGGCACCCCAGAGAAAAAGGGCTGGGGACAAAGTGATGTTCAGAGTTGTGCTCTGGGCTCATTAATGAGCAAGATCGGGAGGCCAAGTGCCGCCGGGTGCTCGAGGTGCCCTGGCCGCAGCTCTCGGTCCAAGGGGACCTCTGCGCCGGGGTCAGCGCGGCATGAAGCGGCGCGTTGCAGCGTGCGGCTTCCCCCATGGCTCCGTGTCGGGACACAAGGAGGGCGGCGCGAGGGGAGGAGAGGAGAGGGGAGCCTTTCCGTGTGGCAGAGAGCGCGCCAAGCACCAAGAGCTGGGGCGGAGGGAAAATAAAGAAAAAGAAAAATCGTGACAAAACAACAACATCACAAAGTACAACAGCTGCAGGGAAGTTGTTTTCCACCTGATGCAGCCTGTAGAGGTTCTTCTGAGTGCCCCTGCAGCACCAGCGCGCGAGAAATCCCAACCTCAGAGCTCCAGCGCCACCTCCTTGCCACGGAGGCGATCGCAGCCCCGGGAGACGGCGGCACGGAACAAGGATGCCCAGTGTCTGCCGCGGGCTCCGAACGAGCGCGGGTTTTGGCGGCTCGCACAGAAGACACCCAGTTCGCAGGGCCGGCTCCCCCACGGCGCCTGGCAGCGCGTCCCGCTTGCCAAGGCCAAGCGCCGCGCGCAGCCTGCCCAAGGCCCAGGGCCTGCGGCTCCGCAACAGGCGAGAAATCAGAAAAAAACAAGAAGATCCGACACAGAAAGCACTTCATAGCTCACGGGGAATCATCTGAGTTTATTTCACCCACCTACTCCTTAAAAAGAGTGTTATTTTACTTCACGTTTTAAGATGGCCTTGCTTTTTCTACTAGGAAAAAAAAAAAGTTTACTTCTGTTGTTGTCTCTGATGTGAGGAAATTTATTTTCCAAGGAATGTTGTTCAATCAGAGGAAAAATGTTTCTCACATACAAGTAATTTTTCCACAGGTAAATATTTCTACAGTGAGACTTTAAAAAACAAGACTTCAGTAGGCACTAAAAGGATTTCTGGGCATACTGTGATGTGGTAGGATGTCACGTTTGGGGCATTTAAAATTTTATAACGTCCCCTCAGAACCAGCTCAGTGCTCTGCTAACCCCGGCGGGGATGGGTCGAGCAGCCACCAGCCGGCTGGGGGGAGGCAGAGCGCGGCGCCAAGCACCTCTCCAACCCACCGAGGAGCACGACTGGCGCGAGCCCAGCGGGAAACCCCTCTCCTTCCCGCGCTGGGAGACTGCGGTGGGTGATTTTGTCTGGGTGAAACGAACCGGCAACACATAGAAATCGCATCCTTCTAAAAATGTTGTGCCAAACTGGTGTCTTTAGGGGTGAAATGTTCTAGTTAGACACAGCACAGAGCAATAACCAACAGAGAAAGAGCCTGTTTTATTGTCTCAGTGCGCCTTAAATACGACACAAAAACACACATACTACTTGGGGTGTGAGAATAAATTCTGAGAGTCTTCAGGTTGCTTCTCTGAAGCAACTGTCACCAAGGGGATCTTATGACGCCACCTGCAATAACAAATCTAGTCCAATGAAGGGCTTTAGGCCCTTCGAGGAGTCATTTATTCCATATGCCACCAATATCATTTCACATCAGGCACCAGGTAGCATAAGTAAAAGCCTACATATTTTCATACATCTCTATTTTTTTTTCTGATTTTTACTGGGCATGGATGTGGAAACAACAAAGTCCCAAAGCAACTCATGAAATATTTTTGCTTTGAGTGTAATTCTAACAAAGCTACATATCCTGAAGATATTCCTTTCCCAATACAGTTTTGCAGGCAACAGAGCATCAGATGTTCAAAATAAATACTGCCGAATAGTCACCAAAAAAATAACCCCCTGAAACTTTCAAGACTTGCTCTCCCTTGCAATCCTGAGGTTAGAAATGCAACAGCAACAACTAAAAAAGGATGTGACCTTTTAATTGCATACAGGAATCTGAAACTTGCCTGTCCTCGCTGCATGGATTAAAGACAAGAGACTAGTGAGGAAGAGAAGCAGCAGAACTGGAAAGAATGTGCATGCCCAGCTGACCCATCCTTATACATACACGCACAAATACATCGCCCAGGATAAAGGAGTTTGTACTGTATTTGAGAGCAGAGTCAGATGCAGGTGATATTAAAGTGTGTATCTATCTTATCTATTCAGCTCACACAGTGCCCCTACAACTTCATTGAACTCAGCAGCACTACTAGAGTAAGTGACTTGAAACCAGCTGCCAACTATGGGGAGAGAAAATAAAACGTGGAAAGTCAAAAAAACGGACAAAACCAAAAATAACAACAGCGTGAGAATTTGTCAAGTAAGAAATGAACATTTTCAGCTCTAGAAAACTCCGGAGAAGGTCAATTATTTGTGTTCAAAACAGAAACATGACTGAATTTCACATCCATTGCCTCCATCTCCAAAACATTCAGCCCTAACACACTTAGCTGCTAAAGCAGAAACAAAATTGAAGCTCCCAAGCAAGTGGGAACAAATGCCTTCACCAGGACTACTCAGCAACTGACTGCTTGCGCAATATGGACTAGGAGCAGTCACAACCTGATGGCCAAAGTAAATTCATACGGTGCAAACCGGAATGTCATCACGAGGCGCAGGGTTACTTAGAAAGCAGATCGCGGCACCAGCGTTCCCGCACGACTGGAACGACAGGCCGAGCACGAGGGAAAGGTTCCTTCCCGGCCTCTCCCTGCTCATTCCAAACTGCCATTTCTAGGTCTCCGGGTGACGTCCCTGGCAGCAGCACAGCACCAGGGATCCCTGGCTCCCGTGGGCCGTGGCTCCAATGGCCAAAGCTGCAGCCTGCCTCCCCCTGCCCATTTCCTGCTAGGAGCGTGTGGAGGGCATGTATGTCGATGCACATGTGCATCTGCATGTGTATATATATGTATGCATACACATGATGTGTATGTGTACAGTGCATATATATTTAATATCAGCTACAGGGAGCACAGGGCAGTCTTTCAAATTTTAAATGTGTCAACAGATTATACAAACAGGAAGCAGCACTGCAGCAACAGGTCATTAAAAAGCCTGCAGACCAACCAAGAATTAGGAGAGTCAGCTGAAAAATGGAAAGGAAAAAAAAAAAAAAAAGAGAGACCTTTTCGACCATGGTTGGCATATCCTAAATCACGCATAGTTTTGTGCTCTCACTAAAGGGCGATGTGTGTTTCATGGAACTACCAGAGTGAGCAGCATTATAAATAATCACATATTTTCACACCGCCTTTTCCTATAACACCCTCCCTATCACTTAATCGCTCGCGCTTTTGCTCCCTCGTCAACACAGAAAATGCTTAGCAAGGGTGGGGAGAGGAGCAGGGTCTGAAGAGGGCCTATTCACAAAGTAGTTTCAAGCATTCTCTTATTTGTCAGGAATCTTTCCATTGCAGAGGCATCCTGCAATTCCCAATCTGTTTTCCTCTGCTCCAAGGCTTCAGTTTCATCCTGCTCCCTGCCTCGCACCTTGAAATGACATTAGCAGGAATCATAAGGCTAGGCTGCCAGCTAGAGGTAATCCAAGGGAAAAAAAATAACCTCTGACTGACCAGAGCGCTTGTTCGGGACAAAAGTACGTGGTAGGGAGAGAAAATACCTCCATTTGCAGTATCACCGTGAGTGCTCTCATCTAAAAAAGACCCCAAGTAAGCTTTCCCTACCGCATAAACCAGCTGAAGGTGACAGATTCCAATTTACCAGAAACATCTGAATAGCAGCTCTATTTCATTTTTACTTTTTTTTTTAAGCAAAATTAAAAACACTCTCCCTCCCCTGAGTATTCACCATTTTATAATCCAAGCTGTCCCAACGCAGCATAACTATGCACACAACTGGCTATGCTTTTCAACATCTGCTTTTCATTTTCTTAACAGGAAACCAACACAATTTCCATGACAAAGGAGGATTCTGGTGTTAGACTCTCATTTATCTGTCATGTGTACACTTGGCAGTATTTGATCTCTATTCTCCAGACACTTAAGAAATAATCTAGGAATTATTGCTTCTTGACAATACAAACAAATAAGGGCTATCTATAAATAAACTGCAGAAAGGACAGAGTGGAGGTTCGCTTAGCACCCGCCGAGGGACTGCCTCGGGGCTAGTTCTCATTTATTTTTTGGCCAGAGCTGCAGATCAGAAGGTCACTTTCCTCTCGGAGCGATGTGAGTGCCCTTTTGTGCGAGGCTGCGTGCGGGGAACACAGGCCCTCACACAAAGCACCTCTGAAGAAAACTTGCTGACTACTTTTTTTTTTCTTTTTTCCCCCTTTTTCCCCCCGTCCTTCTGAGAGCATATTGTCCGCCGCCACAAAGAAGAATGGCCACTGATTTAAGAAGTATGGTGGCAGGGCCAGACCACATGAACCGCGCTCTTGTCAAGGCCGCTGAATGCGCTTTGAGAGGGAAAGCGGCGTTTTGGCGACGGGGCACAATGAGGAGGGCTGAAAGTGGGAGATAAAAGCCCAGCGTGCGCTGAGCAACCCTGGCGCTGGCAGTCAGGGTTCGCTCTCAAACCAGATGAGGGAAGAAAAGGTTTCCCGAGAGCTCCTTGTACTAATCTTGACTCATCATGAATTCAGAAATCCAGAGAACTGGGTATTTTTAAATGAACTGCAGGCATAAAAACACGGCTTAGATTTTATGCAGTGGGCATTCTCACTAGTACTCATAAGAAGCTGTTTGATTTTTTTTTTTTTTTTTTAGAAATTTCACCATTTGCATCATTTCCCCATGGCTATTGCCTTGCTCACTTGGGCCTAGCCCAAGCAGCCATTGAAGGACAGTGTGAGAACTATTACTGACTTTGGCAAAAGTTGCATCAGGGCCATAGGAAGTAATAGAAACTATCCACCAAGCTTTTCTGAAGACCCTGAAGGTAGCATCTGCCCCTTGATTAACACATCACTAATATGATAAGTGTGTTTAAAAGGGACAGTGTTTTTTCTGCCTGACTTTTTCTCTTTCCTTCTCTGTGAAAATGTTCCTTTTTATAAAAAGAAATGTTTGAAAAGATTCTTCAGATTCTATTACAGAGAAGATTTTATCAGAAAATCTTATCAAGGTTAAAAAATTAAAGATATCTGAGGTGGTCTGAGAATCTTCACAGCCACTTTATGAGGTTAACCCTGGAAATTCTTCATTGGGGCTGGGATTTTTCTGGAAGTGAAGAGCACAGATCAGTTCAGTCTATGTACTGAAGTCATTCATGGCCAGATCCAAACAAATAAAAAGGCATGTTGCCTACCTCTCTGCAGCATCCGGATTTTCTAGGTGTCTCTGTTTTCTATGCAGTTAACAAGAATTAGGTAGCTGCATATGGGAGCTACAGCAGCTTTTGAACAAGGAGACACTACTCATACAGGTCTGTTCAGCAGTCCTGTTTTTCAAAGAATCAAGCTGAGATTATGCATTCAGATGACCTTGGAATTTGGTCTTTTTCACCCTAACATAGTTCAAAGAAGTGAGCCATCAAAAACTGGCCAGAGAGATTAAGTATCCAAATGAGAGAACTGTCCAGACGTGGACCAACAATAGCTCTATTTTTATATACAAAATTATTCATATTCATCTTACTTCAGCTCATTTCCTTGCTGAAAATAAAAGCTATTTGCATCCAAACAGACCTGTTTAAGGTTTGCCAAACTATAACAATTGGACTTCTTTTGAAAGCAGAGATAGGATGCCAGAGGTGGTCTTTAGAAAAATAAAATTGAAATTACAAGAATACCCTTCATTCTGTAACCACTCTAAACATAGAGAAACAAAAGGTTCAATAAATTTAAGCCATTTTCAGAAAAAA
Source organism: Crypturellus tataupa (assembly GCA_034781795.1). Lineage (NCBI taxonomy): Eukaryota > Metazoa > Chordata > Aves > Tinamiformes > Tinamidae > Crypturellus > Crypturellus tataupa. The sequence continues at coordinate 525,444 of JAWLRI010000847.1, read as the reverse complement.
AAAGAGAAATATGTTCCTTGGCTCACAGAGTCAACTTCACCCTTCAAGGGTGAAAGCAAACACTGCCATTTAAGATTTGTACTTAGATTACAGTTAATAAAGAAGGAACAAAGAGCAAGAAAGAGAAACTTAAGAAGCTATGCTAGGATGGCTGTTAATTACAGGAGTAACCTCACTAAAACTTCTTTTAGTAAGTACACAACACTGTGAATAAATGATACACAGTTTGGCCTACGCACTGCATAGCAGAGAAATCTGGAAGAAAAAATATCCTCACAAGCGTATACATTAGTACTTGTGTCCTCATCAGTATGTCTATCATGCCTTTAAAATGCCAAACAACCAGTTGCTGCTATATGAGTAGGACAGTAAAGAAGATCTAAAAAGGATTAGAAAGGTACAATCAATGAAAACAAACAAATAAACAAAAAAAAAACTTTAATCTCTTCTACTATTATTTTAATATACTTGCTATTAGTTAAAATATTCAGCAATTTAAATATGCCATGCAAAAAGAATTGAATAGAATAAGTGTAAAATGGTATTACCCTAGAGTCAGATACAGCACTCAGTTTTCCATTCAAACCATTATTATTTATGGGGAATATTATGTTTTTGACTATCCACTGGGAAAATTTTAACAGCGCATTTGGTTTTAAGTGAATACAAGTAAAAATATTTCAGCTGTCAAGAAGCAACAATTTATTTAGGGTCAGTTCAGTAATAATTTGTGCCTGACTGAGATGCCACAATGATTCATGGAAAACTATAGGTTGGATGTCTCTTTCTGTTCTCCTCTCTGGGCTGGCTCCAGTACTACATTTCACCTCTAGTGACCACCAAAGTCTCCCCTTTAGGTAAATTGGGAGTAGTGAAACATGGAAATCCTACAGACATAGTATATTATGGAAAGTATAGTATAGTATAGTATCACCTGTGAAGACTGAACTGCGTATTCTCCAGTCGTCAAGATTATTTTCCCTCTCAAGTCTCACATATCTCAATGTCATTTTTCACCAGATTAAATGGAGCGATTTTTCACCTATGAGTAAAATGATTTTCTTACATTACTGATTTAAAAATAAGTTTTCTCTAACCTAAGCTACACCTTTCTCCCATGGCCACTTCTGTAGGTCTGTGCAAACAGAGCACAGCTGGGGATCTTGGTCTGGGGAACACAAAAATGGCACCTTATGCCATTATTTGTCTCCTACTCTACCCTTACAATCTCTGTGTTCATTGACTTAATACAAGTCCTGCAATTAGTAGCAGTTTGGCAGTGGATTTATCTCCTAGGACTTTTGAGGTCTCATGGGAACAGTGGTGACAGTCAGGGCTGCTAACTGAAGGGGAAGCAACAGCAATGGAGAATACATTCAGTATCTTCCTCCAAGTCCAAATTCTTGCAGTTTTATTACATGGACAGACTAAAACCTGAATAAAACTGAACCTAGAATATTATTCCATTATGCTGTCTCTGTCCACTCCCAAAGCAAGTATTACATCAGTTATTATAGGTGTACAGACATACATACACTATCTACACACATTTTACAAATGCACCTTTATATAGAGAAGGTTAGAACATATATATGCCTGTATAGAAAACCAACACATCGAGCATGTGGCTCACAGACAGCCTTTCCTGACATCTAACTATGGCTATAAATGAATCATAACTCCAGCAAAAATTTCTGCTTTCAGACTCATGGAAAATGTTATGTTATTTTTGGCTTATGTCAAAGAAAAGCAGGGTGATAAAAGAGCGGGCACGGTACGGCTCAAGTTCATCTGCATTTTCATCTGTACATACTTTTTCAGAGCTCTCACTAGAAAGTTCTGTTTACTTTCACCGATTCAAAACATGTACTTTATGTTTACATTTTTTTCTATTTTATCACATTGCAGATGTAAATAACCCATTTAGGACTGTGCCTTATATATTCTATGTATGTAAAAAGATCTATAATTTGCTCCTATAAGATGATCTGCATAAATGTTAAATATATTTTAACATATCATTATATATTTCCTATATACACATTATGATATAATATAAATCTGCATATATAGAAAGCACTTAAAGATACAGCTAAGTAGTGCTGCCACCCAGAGGAGAAAAAGACATGTAAAGGAGAGAAAGCAAAATGAAGCCTTGCCCTCAAGATCTTTGTTCACAATGATGCTTCCTGTAAAACAAGTTAAAAAACAACTCCAGGACAATGTTTTTGCTACTGAATTATATGCTGCTCCTTCTTCCAGCAATCTAGCCAGACTGCGCATTCAGAGCTGGCTCTCTCTGCTATATTTTTTTTTTTCCAGATCCAAACCACTAAAGACAAACGTTTGTCAAGAGTGAAAAACTAGATCCAAATACTCCAGAATCTGGGGGGTTTAACTTCATGTCATGGGCTACTGCAGCTTTCTGTAATCAATTTGGTTGTCTGAGAACAACTTCTTTCATAAATGTGCTTCCTGCCATTAAAAAGTCATAGGACGAGGGGCTGCAGCTCTGCCGGCCTTTCTGTAGTGCTGCTAGGTGCTGGCAGCAAACCGAAGGTGCAATGAAGTAATGAAGTCTCAGCTGTTGTCACGTCCTGCCCCAGTCCTGAACCTGCTACCTACACGCACATGATCCCATCCCATGTCATATTGCCTCCCCTCTCTGCAGAAAAGGCTATTGATATTTAAAGATGGATCGCCATATCCTGTGAGTACGTGGAAGGTGTGCAAATGCAGACTCAAACCAGCTGGATCGCTTCCTCAGGTCCCTGAACAGACCTATTTAGATCCATGCTCATGCAGGAGGAAAATGCCTGTTTTTTAGAGGAGAGGGACACAGCCGAGGAAAGAAAAGCCTATTACCCTTGTTGCAATTGACACTTCTCTGCAGCTTCAACACATGCTGCTCCAGATGCTTTATGGTGCCAACAGGGGCAGCAGCAGATTTTCCTTGTATATGAGAAGCTTCCAGTGGTGAAAGGTTACTCTAACACTACTTCACTACACCTCCTTCCATAGGGGCACAGAGACTAGGCAATACTAAAGGGTCAAAAGGTTGCTCTATAATACATCGTTGATATTCTGTGTTGTCAAGTCACCTACATGCATTTCTACACTTTCTAGTCTTTAGGCATACTCAGCAAGGTCACCACATTTTCATTACTGGACTCCCTTCTGAGGGCCCACATTTATAAGCCACTGATGCAAAGTAAACAGACCGGTTGCTTGTGCTGTGGAGCACATGTAGAGAATCAGATGGCTCAATAACCTGATCAGCTCTGACCTTCCTGCTAAGTTCTTTAGTACAAAGATCCCAAGAAAGATTTATTGTGGCCCTTGGCAAAGAATTACTTTGATTAATCAACTTCAACATAAGAAACACTGACTTGCAGTCTTGAGATACCCCTGTTTGCAGGCTAAGGTTTGGGTAACACAAGGTTTCTCTCCCATATGGTTAGGGAAAAAATCCACTTAATACAAGTGAGTCCCATTCCTATAGTTTTTAGTAGTTTCAGCTTCCTTACCCCAGAACTGAATTTGGTTCCCAAAGTGCAAAAATAAATTTGCTATCCTGTTTTCGGTGGTGTACTGGCTACCAATAAAAGCAGGTCCTATTAATGATTAAATGGGAAACTTTACAGTTCCTCTCCCACACAGGTCTTTGCAGACCTTTTTGGCATGTCATTGGAGAGAGAAAAAAAAAAAAAAGTAACTGCAGCTGCTTTTCCTTTAAACCAAGAACTGAATTTCCAGCTAGTTATGTTTTCACATTTGGATTGGAAGAAAGTTCAAACAGAGTTTCACTCCAGCAATTGAGTCAACATACAACATGCTCCCGCTTGTACAGGAGAAATAAGCATGCAGAAAGGTACAACGAGAGCTTGTAGGGGTAATAAATGTTTGCTTGTAGAATCTGTTCAGGAGGTGAATAGTGGCATAACAGAGCTCACCTGCAAGCTACCTAGTAGGTCAGTCATATTTTTTTAATCTTTGGATCATACTCTAAGGCTGCTTCCTGAGCTGCCCATCTTTACTGCTATAGGAACCTGGCACTCTGACATTGCTCATAGTACAGACAGCTTATAAAGCTGTTTACTGCTCTGATAAAATTAAATAAGCTATACTGTTAAATAATAATTTGACAGTACAACTGTATCTCTATTTGGTACTTGTGGGCTTGCTGCTCTGGTCAGGAATGACATCTATTTGTATGCAGACCAGTGAAGCTACGCTGGCAGACATCTGTGGCACAGAGCTGGTCTCAAAGGAGATGAAGACAAGTAAGAGGAAAATTTGGTTCGTGATGAACAGTTTAAAGTACAAAGTGATTTCAAAAAGCAAAATCCAAACTGTTTTGTCTGACTTTATTCTACTAAAGTAGCCTCAAGTCTATTGAAGGTTTATTTTCAGATGAATATGGACCTATGAAACACTGACAATAAAAAGCAGGGTAGAATTTTCACAGAATTAGTCTGGGTGGGGAAGTGGCCAGGCAGCCATTCATATGCAAGAAATAGTCCAACTTCAGAACTGTATGGACTCAGTTCACCGCACTGAGCCCTTGGCCTCTTGCATGACACCACCACCAAAACAGACCAGCTGCATGTAGTAGTACAGAAATGTCTGTGTGGTTGCCTACTAAAGTCATCTGCTTGTTTAACACATATGACTGGAGAATCATTATCACATGACAGCTTTTGAACGGTCCTCCTGTGAGCCAAAACCTGACCTTTGACTTCAGAGGCAGGGGACCTCTTAGCAATCACAGTGTCAGAGCTGTGACAGTGTCAGAGCTGTTTGGCTTGGGAGGGTCCTCTCCTCAAAGCAGGACCAGCTTCAAATTTCGATCAAGGGAACTCAAGGGAACCACTCAAGTTTTAAAGACTTGCAAGGATCAAGATTCCACAGTTTATCTGGGCAACTGCTTCAATCCTTGACCATCCTCTTAAGCCCCACTTATCCTACTTGCTTAATCTCTACCAAGCTTTAGAATTTCTGATAAACCCACAATGTTCCAAAATGATCTTTTTTCACAAGATTTTTCCAGATGACTTCTGTAGGTATGATTTTTCATCATTACCTGATTATAGAATTATTGTCTCCTTGTATTTCCAACAAGGATTTGAATTATATTCATATATTTTGAGGCTAACAAATTGAGAGCAAGGAGTTAGTTAATTTGTGTGATAAAAATGAAATAAATAAATAAAAACACAGACATACTGTAAGATGGAAGTAGAGAATAAACTCAGGACACTCTATTGGCCACAGAGCCAGGCACAGCAATATACTGTTAGTGTCTGTTTATATATTGAACCTACTGAGAAATGTTACTAACTGGACTGAGCTGAACAACTCCAAAGAGACACCACAGAAATGGGATTGTGCACTTGTGTGCTGGTATCAGATTTGTCAACAAAAGACTAAGAAAACAACAACACCAAAAAAAAAAAAAAAAAAAAAAAAAGGGCAACATAACCCTCTCTGTTTATCAGCTGCCAGGACCTGAAAGCCACAAACCATCAGTTTTCAGTTCTGCAGCTACCGCTGCTTTTCCAACGTCAGAGGTAAGAGAGAAGGGAAAATGAGCAACGTGCTTTGGCTGGTAGCAGTAGTGTGCTCTTTTTCCCTGTATCTCACAACACACAGCAAGAGGCTTTAGACACCAAGCATAGGAACTAGACGGACTGTGAAGAGTTTTGTTTCATAATCCTCTTCTCTATACTGTAGCTTTTTTCAGCGATTCTCAGTTATTCTAGTACAAAACCATGCCTTCTGGCATGGTCAATACCTTCCCTAAGCACTAAAGCAGAAAAGGACCTCTTGAACTGGAAGAAGGAATAGATGCTTACAGTCTGTAGGAGGCCTTTCTAAAAATGTGTAATGGATTTTCCCGAAATAATTAAGATAAGACACTTGATATTTTCTTTTCTTTTTTTTTTTTCCTGTGGTACAGCTTGTACAGTCATTTACACTTTGTAAACATTATCAGTTGATAAGGTAGCATTTAGCACCTACTTTACACTCACTTTGAACAAGTGCAAATGATTTTGCAAGGTAGAATATACTGGAGGAAGAAGCTCAAGGTGTTTCAGAAGCTAAGTTACTACACTGCTAAAATTCAGCTGTTCCTAAAGGACTACAACTATTTAAAAACAGTTTTGACATTTTAATGCAGACTAGACATGAACTGCAACACACAGATTTTGAAGTACTAACCAACAGAGAAATATTTATTAAAAGTATAGTTAGGCACACTAAAATCTTATCTTTATTAGCACAGTACCTAGGAGTCCAAATGTCTCTATAAAATAGCACTGGAATCTGAAAAAGGAGCCAATAAAAGATGATCCCTGCCTCAGAGAAGTTGGTTCCTGCTCTATGCAGCCTGCAAGCTGATGTCATGTTTGGATGAGAAGGGCTGATCTCTAACTGCTCGATGCTATAAAATGGTAAATCCTGCCCACTCTTTTTCTGTTTTATGGTTCTATCATTTCCCTTGCATTGACTCTGATATTCATCCAATCTTTACAAACAGCCCAGGACAGTAAAATAGCAGAAAATAACCCCTTATCTCCCTCTCTCTTCATCCTCCTCCTCCTCATCTCCCTCTCCCCACAAAAAAAAGACATGTAATTTTCTCCTGTGACTGCAGAAGGACCAGAGGGAACATTGCCAGGACAATGGCAATGCGAGGCTAGCAGTCGGCCGAAAAGGAAAAGAGCAGAAGGGAGTCACCAGATCTGTTGTTTCAAAGCACTCCTGATGTACAGAGGAAAAAAAACAAGAGCTGGGGAACCAGAAAGCAGAATAAAACGGAGCACGGGGGTGCTGAAGGCATCACAGTAGGCAATTCTGTTGATAGAGCAATGGTTTAAACCCAAATTTCCAAGCCAAGATTTATTTATTCATAACTCAAGTTCAGAGATGCAGGTCTCTCACTTCTCGAGTTTAGCATTAGTTCTGTGCACTGTGCATGTCTTGAGTGATGTATAAAGTAAAAACATATTGAGGGATCCAGAGGTCTGAATCAGGCATGCTTTTTCAATTAAAATGTAGGGTTCTTGTACAAAATAGAAATATAAGCAATAGTATTTCTGAATATGAAAGCACAATAAATGTTCCTGCTAAACATGGCCTAAACGGCCATTTGTGCAGGTTGGGTTTTAAGATTCTAATTTGTCCAAGCTGCACTTCTGTTGTCAATCAGTGCTTTGGCAGTTTCACCTACTTTGGGTGGTGTTTCTATCCTAACATTTCTGCTAGAAGAGGTGGTCCCAGCCCACCCTGCCCCTGGCTGCTTCACCCACCACTGAGTCCTTTGTGCCACCTTGGCTGTTTTGAGCAGCTTTTGCGGTAAACACCATGGCAAGAGGCAGCGGACAGTGTGCAGGCCGAGTAAAGGACAGATTGCTTCTTTGGAAAGCCAAGCTACCTTTTGCCAGTTTAAAGTCTATTTGAAACTGTAGCTGAAATCCCACAGGGTAGTAATCTTTTGAAGATACTCATGACCTACACTGTGAACCTGGTTATCCATCAGTGTTCAACTCGGTTACATCAGCGCTTGGATGAAATAGGAGCTTAAACAGAACTTGAATGTCACCAATTTGCACCCAGTTAGCAAAGAACTCCAGGATGAACAAGATAATGGAAAATCTGATTCAATGAGTTTCAAGTTTTGTTCTTGAAATCTTTACCGCTCTGTGCCTGCAAAGTTTTTAAAGCAATGACTGACCAGGACTTCTGACCAGGATCTCTGAATCTTATTTCAAAGTTGCTACTGCTACAAAGGACATGTAGAGAGCATTTTCTTCAAGGAGGAGTAAAATTTATCTATAGCGTTGTATGAAATATAAAGTGCACAGAGCTTCTCTGGGTTAACAGTTACGCTGCTAAAGCTCTTTTCAGTCATACTGGAGACACTTCATTTGAACTACTGTTTTTAGGATTTTCTCTCTTGTCCATAAAAATTTACTTTGAAACCTGGCACTTAAGAATAAGGCACAGGAGTGTTAAGGGTTTCATCAAAATCCTATAAATAAATATCCATTGTGTTTAAGATAAACATACCCAAAGAAAAACAAATAGGTTTCCCTGTTTAAATTGTTTTTTGTTTGTTTGTTTGTTTTCCCTCTCTCTGTCTTGTGCTTATGTAACTTAAGCTTTTATTTAAATCACGATATTTTCTTGACCCTTAAGACCTTTGCTTGAACTAGCCATTTCTGGAACTCCTGATTTTAAAATGGCCAAGTGACAAATACACCGGAATCAGAAAGTAAATCCTGTGCTTTCATAATAATTTATTGTTTATAGTATGTTTTAATACACGTATCAATATTAAAATCTCCCTATAAAGTTTAACTGATGATTGGTTGTTTAATGATAAAATGGAACATTAGGCTTGTGATGTGCCATAACCTGTAAAATGTAATCCTACCTGTAGTATTATTTCAGAGCATTTCTTTGGGCCACGATTTATTTAAGTGTGTGACAAATTCTAGGTATGCAAGTAATTCCACTGGTTTCAACAGGACTATTCACTTGCTTTATATTAGACAAGTGCTCAAACACTTCACTGAACTTGAGCCAAGCTGAGCTTTGAACAGAACCCCTTTAATTGATAGTCTGATCCAATATCAGGAGAATACTGGGAATCCTGGTGAATTCTAATGGGCAGAGGCAGATCTTATTAAAATATACTAGAAAAAGAGGAAAAGTAAAGACTGAGATACTGCCTTTTCACAAAAGAAAAATGCATATAAAACTGATCATTTTTACTAAAATAACTTTGATTAATAACCAACCACAGGCCTTAAATTTGAGTTTCCTAACTTTAGTGGGAATGTGATACACATTTAGCTTTATTTAATCATAGAGACTGTTTTTCTCTCTTTTTTTTTTTCTTCTCCTTTTTTTTCTTTCAATTCATTTAACATGTATTCCCTTTAGTTCCATTATGGAGCAAATTTTGACCCAGTTTAAGTCCTAGGAGTTTTACTACTTAATTAAAAACATATTCCTGTTCCACGCACTGATGGGAAACTTATGTCTCAAAGGGTTAATTAGCAGTCTTTACACATTCTGTATTTAGTTCAGGGTACAAAGCCAAAAACATAAATAACGTCTTAGACGGAAACAGGAGGTGCAGATGGTTTTTTACTTTGGTTCTTACTGCATTTTACACTAGTCAGAAATATGCACTGTATAAAACCGAAACAATGACTCAGTAACCATAATTAATGCACAGTTATATTTAAAGCATTCTCCCCCTTTGCAGCTTTATATCTTTCAGGTTTATAAAATAACGATTCTAAACTTGCTGTAGTCAGATGTCTGTAGCAAGAAAGGAGTCTTGAGACAGGAGCACAACTCATATCTTGTATCACAGAGAAAGAAATGACAAGCTTAAAACTACAAATTGTGTACATATCAGATAGTCATCTGATAAAATTAAAATTAAATAGTGGTATGAAAAAACAGAAATCAGCACACTGATTTACCAGCTCTCCATTTACAAAACAAAGACCCTATAAAATAGCAGTAATTTGCTATTGGCTTTAGATGATACAGAATTATTAACTGAGAATACCAGCTTAAAAAAAAAGGGTGGGAGAGGGGAGAGGGAAAGATCTCAGCCTTTCTGAGAAGCAAATGTTTAAAAATTCTATTTTAAAGGGATAAAACAGAACATCAACCCAAGTGAGTCCTGCCATTCCCTCGCTAACATCTCTAGTTCTCACTTACATAAATATTCTATTGAATCCAAACGGCAAAGGAACCTGGTAAAAGCCAACATTGAGACAGATGAATGAGACCATTGACTTAGGGGCTGTTAATCGGGTAAAAGTGTCTGCAGGTTTGAACTCACATACAATCTTCTGTGGGACAGTGGAAAGAAAAGAAGCGTGAGATGAATACAGAAGACAGCCAGACTATCTCATTCCCTGTTGTTAACAGTTATTCCGTTCCAACCAATAAGTGGCCTTGGACATTTCATGACATTTGTGACTCATTCTAATGTTTCTTAATGGGACTTAAACTTTAACTAACCTGTTAGGGTGCCATGAAAGTGAGCTAATGTTTAATAGACATTTCATAAGAGATCTATTGTGTGCAAATTTAAGATTAGTGAAATGCCAATTACAAGCTCTTAAAGTAAAAAAAATTGCAGTTTAGGGTTGCACTGGCCTTGAACATAAAATAACTATTCCTACAAACAACCTATAACTAAACGATATATTCATCTTGGGAACGAGAACTCAAGCTAAAATATCTGTCTTCCCATATCAGAACATCTACATTTAAAAGAAGACTTGAGACTGTGGTTTCACAGCAGAGGTAAACAATTTTCTATAGACTTGAATTTAGATTGAAGAACTTGGCTGTTTTTATTGGATGACTATATAAGCTGTTGTGCTGCTGCTAAGGGATTAGTGGGCAAGGGCTCACTACTCTGACTAATTTTTGAATCCTCTAACTACATATCTAAAGTCTTAAAGTCCTTTTATAAAGAAAGCACTTTGATATTTTGGTGTTCAGTATATAGAAATTAGGATCTCTAGGCCACCCAGGTACTTATTTAGGTGCCTGTTCCTACTTTGGCAAAAAGGCTCCTGCTTCTAAATCACTTTGGTATCAGCAGCATTTTGTCTACTCAGAAAAGAAGGCTCATTTGGTACCTTATGCTTTACAGGAGGAGATTATATGGCCATTTCCTCAGATGATGATATGGTGACTACAGTCATTTTCTTGGGCATTTCCAATTTTGCTGCAGGACCTTACAAAATAACATAATTTCTAACTCTTTAGACCACCGACATAAAACACCTTAGCAACACCTTGCAAATAGCTAACTTCAGGAAGTCCAGACCCACTAAATGCTGTGTAGCTGGTGCCAAGTACTGTACGTTCCAGCATTAAAGACACATCTGTCAACAAGAGACATGTTTCTCGCCTACTCAAAACACTAGTCTCTTCTTCTCTCTGCTTTATCCAAGCGTTGTACCCTAGCTAGAGGCAGTAGTGCACACTGAACAACAACAACAAAAAGGTGCTCCTACTGCTTCCAAGATTAGGAAGGACCCTCCGGACAGGCATGGAAGAGGCTTCAAAGCCCTGCACATCACGGAGTCAATGCCTCTAGGGCTGTGATGTGGCCACTCTTCCCTCCACCCCGTTCTTGGTTAGGGCAAGATCTGCCTCCAGTGGACGTTCAGCTCCCTGCCAGCCCTGAGATGGCAAAGCTGCCCCACTTGCACAACATGATGATGCAGCAGTGTAGCAATTCTTCAGGCAAAACATATAGGAGGAGGGTGGGGGTTTTTTGTAAACAAAACTGATTTCACACACACTCTCACACCGATATACTTGCAGGCATCAAGATACGTGGTGTGGCCAGGTGATCTGCCCAGCACGCAGCCTGCAGGCCCCTGGACACTTGCATCTGGTTGACCTCTCTGGGATTCCCTGCAGTGACACAGATGAGCAGTGGTTACTTACTCCTCCTCATGTCTCCTGTTCTTCTGCAGTTGGCAGCATGTGTTGGTGTTGGATGTGCCCTTTAGTACACTTTAGGAGATGACAAAGATTAATCACTCTGTCATGCTCCACCTCTGAGTCATCAGGATTTACTCAAGTGCACTTGGTCTCTTACTTTGAGTGATTTGAAGAGCTGCACACAGATGTGCTAGGATCCTGATGACCTGCTAATCTAGCTGCATTCGACATACGCCACTCTCGCCACTCTCGCCGCCCTTCCCTAGCTATTTACTCTTACTAGGGTTTCCAGTCAGACATTTCAATTTATTCTCCTAAAGCTGTATTTTTAACATTTCTGCTGCAATTTTCCACAGTATCACCAACTTTGGTAGGTCATTTGCAGGCAGCATATGGAACTCTCTGTTGCAGCCTCTTTGTAGCCAGCCTGGATCAGTAAAAAATTGTTTTTTGGTTATATAAGAGGAAACGGGATAGGACCAAGTCTTATACCCTGGAGAGTAAAATACATCGCCAAAGGATCCAGTCTCATGATATGATATCAGCTGAAGATGCTGAGCATAAACTTAATGCTCTATTCTGAGAAGCACTTCATATCCAAAACAATAAAATGTGAAGAAATAGGAGGTAATGAGTACCAGAAGAAAAATGGTTAGACTCTCCCACCATAGAGGTAAGACAGGGAATTCTTCCTTTTCTTCTCAGCCTCCAAAGGAGACAAAAGAAAAATGAAAGAGGTAGGTGGCAGAGAGCAACGTGTGGATGAAGGAGAGCTCCTTCATGCATTTTGACAACTGCAAGCAGAAATATCTGTGAGCACTCTGGAGAGGAGCTGAACTTCCTAGGAACACAGTTTCTGGCAGGCAGCCACCAGCTATTGCATAGCTTGCATAAGGCATTATCTCATGCAATTGTTCTCAGTGAGAATACCACAATAATAGAGACAGAACCACCAGCCCAGCACTCAGCCTAAAGGGATTCCCAGAATGAGGCCTGCTGGAGGCATTTATTTGGGCTGCCATTCAGTATTCCTTCCATATTCACAAAACCCTTATTCATATCCTTGTTTGGCAGTAAATACCTTAGGTCTCCACAGGGGACCTCAGCGCGCACCTGAAATTCAGCACAAGTGTTTCTCTGAATAGTTACGACCTTCAACACAAGCTGGAGTCTGCTGTGGTAATGTACAGAAAAAAAGCAGGTTTAATCTGGGGCCAAAGGCTGCTGTAAGTTGTACAGAGAATATGTCTGTATTCAAGTGAGATTGCTGGTAAGAAAAAGAAAAAAAGGAAAAGGGAAATATGGTCGAAAAATAGGAATGTGCACCAAGGTAAGGAATGGAGAGTATAAAAAGAAACAGGATAAGCAATTCCATCTATTAACTCTCTGATATTAGTCTGATATTTTAACCCTATTAAGGCATCTCTCAAGTGTCTTGCTCAGTTTTCCCCTTGTTACACTCCCTCTCCCCAACCACAGAGTCAAGTAACTGCTTTTCTGTCCCCTCACCTAACCTAGTTAGTCTGAGTAGATTTCAATTTTTCCCAGCCTGTTTTGCTCTCTTGAAGCTTTCCAAAATAAATATAGGCATATTTATCCAAGATAATATAGACATTTCAATAAGAAACAGGCTTAATTTTAGGGTTCACTACTGCTACCGCCAAACCTTATGCATTTCATACTTTAATAACTGAACCATGAAAATTACAGCTAATTTTGAAGCACTGCGGGGGACAAGAGGGAGGAAGAAAAGAACCCTGGAATTTACAAAATTACTAACAGAGTCTGGTTTTAAGATACAAAATTTCCCACAAAAAAGATACAAGATTTCCCATATCATTTTTCTACAAAAAGTACAAATGAACAGAGGCAATACATTTTTCTTTAGGTATCTGCTCTGAATTGCTGACCTTACTCCTCCTTTTTCACCATTTTCTTTTAATGTCTTTTTTTTTTTTACTTTTCCTTCAGCACCAGATTGCTTAAATGATGATTCTAGTAACATCAGACAGCCTGCACGGAGGCTGACTGAAATCTGCAACTGCTGTGTTACAAGAACAAACCCGATCTGTTTGCAGCAGTTTGCTAACACGTTTTTTATCAGTTCAGGGCATGAGTCCAAAAGATAGAAAGAATCTTCCTGACTTAGTTGGACTCCATTCTCATCTATATCAAAGAAACTGTTCTTGACAGAGGAGGACCATTATTCAAATTGAATTGTTTTAAAAATTGTCTAGATAGAACAAATGCAAAATTCTAAGGCAAAAGAGGATGTCCACTTTGTAAGGATGTAAGTGGGGATAAAAAGGGTAGAAAGCACACGTCAAACATGCATGTTGCTTGAATCATTTCAACTATTCCTTCTTTATAAAGAAAATTATCATTCATCCCTTCCAGGAACTGATATTTTTTACTTGGAAGTAATAGACCAAATACTTCTGTACCCCTCTCCCAATATTTCCATTGCAAGATAGGCCTTTCTGAATAATAATTGCGTATATTCCTAGAAGGATAAGTTATATGCTCATAGTGAGGTTGTGTCACAAGTTCTTTTTAGCAAGCCCTGCAAACTAGGCTTTGCTGTACTGGCAGAGCTTAAATTCTGTCTTTTATTTGCTGAGGGTGAATTAGTCCCATCTTCTAAAAGCTCAAATAATATGATTTCTTGTGCACATAGCACAAGAGCTCTGCACATAGCAGATGCTCTGAAAAAATACAACCAACAAACCAACCAAGGAGTCAATTATAGCTCTTCTGGCCAGATAATCCATGTGAGGCTGGTCCAAAGATCGAATAAAAATAAAAGTAAAACCTCCTTTCTGTTTCACTTAGCCTTGAACCAAACCTCTAACATTATGTATAGCCCTAGTCCAGCTTTGTGCCAGTGTTCTGGCTAAACCACGTGCTGCTTTAGCTCCACATGATGCAACCTGAAGTGAAAATCCCTGTAAAAAAGGTGATGGTGGGGCTACAGAGCTATCCCCATGCAAATGCTGCAAAACAGTTTCTGTGCAGGGTCTTCTGTTGACCTCTCTCCTTGGGTGAATTTCACCCCAATATTTATATCAGGATTAAAACCTGAACTCAGCATTGTTGGGAGGAAGTCACTTTTTGTTTTCTCAAATATCCGGATCTTTTAAAACTTTTGAACTATTTGAAAAGTGAATGAGTAACATCTGCAAAGTGATGGAAATACCACTTAAGTAAGCTTTTGGTCCAGAGTCTTGGGACTGGGCCCAAAGGAAAATAGGATTTTGAATCTTAATCTTGTAAAAAAAAAAAAAGAAAATTAAGTTCAAAATGGATTGTGCTTTATTTCTTGGCTTGCCAATGGAAAAACAAACAAAAAACAGCTAGTCCATTCAAGTGCACTTTATGTACTCATCCAGAGTGGTATGTGTGTGCCAAGAACATTTTCTACTATACAATTCTCTTACTATGTATAACTATATGTTTCATTTTGCCTAGAAATAACCTCACAGCATCACACAGTAGAAAAACAATGGCCAAGAATATTAACCACTCACAGATCAACACTGCTGCATGGGCATGCAAGCCAGCACTTCAGATGATTGGGAAATCCAAGTCTATTTTTATGGTCATATTTGTACCCCAACTATTGCTTCATCAGCATGATAAACATTATAATTTGTGGCTCCAAAAACAAAATAAAAGAGAAAGCTATCCAGGCAAAGCCATATTTATGCAATTCTATAAGCTTTCAGAGCGGAACATGTACATTCGTAGATTTAAACAAAGCAGCAATGAACAAATGACTTGCCTTCAGTGTTTTCATTTTTATCATGTTGTGATACTATCTTTTCCTATTTAGTACTACTAGAGGACACAGGAATCAAAGTGTTTTAGTTAGTCTGTAAACTCCCACTCGTTGCTGTAAGCAATTTTGTTGTCTGCCCAATGTATTTATTTTTTCTATTTCTCTAAAATACACTATGTGAGTTGTTGAAGAGGCGATCTGTAGCAAATTTCTCTACTAGCATGTGTAATGTTTACCCCAGACTTTCCTAGTCAAGATAAACAGGCAATATTGAGAGACAAATTTGAAACACTGTTGGTCTAAGGTTCTCTGCTTCATCAGCTTATACAACCACCAAAAATAAACCCAAAGCAGACAGAATAAGGAAATGGAACTGCTGAATGGATGGAATATGTAACAGAAACATGGTTCAAGTGTTACCACGAAGATGAAATCGCAACTACTAAGTATGAAGACCCAGAATCTTGAGTGCAGAATATTTACCTGTTCCTTGCCAACAAGATAGTTATTAATTATGGTTGGTATTCATAAGGTATTTGGACTTTTCATACAGACATTAGCATCCCTTCTCTATGAGACATATATTGGATCAAGACAAGATTGATCACGGATCAAGATATGCTGATTGTATTTGTTTCTTAGGTGAGCTTTCTACCAGGATTCAGCAATAGTAAGTTTAGACATTTTCTTAGTATGAATGGTTGAATGGAAATGGTCAAACACCCTTTAGAGAATCTTCCCAATTATTGAGTCTGAAGAAGTTTTCTCAAGCTTAGAGAATGTTTATGAAATCACGTGTAACAGTTTCACCCAGTTACTCCCAGTAGAACACTGTAATATGCATATTTTCCTAACACAACAGTATGTGGTCACAGGTACAATTTCTGGAAGGAGGACAAAGATATACATTTGTCCATATTTCTGTTATCCTCCTGTTAAACTTTCAATCCTTAAAGCTATCCAAAGACACCCTAGATCTATTATTTCTAATTCCCAAATTAGGATATTAAGTACATGAACAAGAAAAGAAAAACAGCCACGGAAATATTTCAGCAAACATCCAACAGATTTTCTACTCTCCCTCACCCTCTTTTCTGTTTCTCCTAGCCCCTCATATGCTTTGGCCTGAGGTAAATCCAGGAGCATCCAGTTGCAGCTCAAGATTGCAACTAGAATTCAAGCTTCTGCCTTCTATTTGTTTCCTCTCTATTTGCTCCTCTTTGTTTTCTCTCCTTGTTTCCTTGGTAGTGGCATATGAAAATGGTAAAGAATCAAGAAAAGTCGAGGCAAAAAGCATTCCCGTAGCAGTGGACCGCTGCTCACACCCTGCTTCATCAAGAGGAACTTTTGCCTAGATCTTTCCCTACCACCGTCTTCTCCTGCCCGACTTCCCAACATTATTTTAAAAGTTAAAGAAACCGTGCTCCTATCTTCGCCAACTGCATTTCCAAATGTAGCTCGTGTTTACTTAACTTCTGATGAGAAAAAGAGGGTTATTTCTGAGAACTGCTAGCACCAACCCTTCCCTGAAAAGAATAATGTTCTTTTATGTCAATTTTACATTCTCCACTAACTACAAAACCACATCTGTAATACTGTATTTCTTTTCAAGGTGAGATGAAACTAGGCAGCACTTGGTTATTACATGACAATAAGAACTAATCCAAAGGAAAAAAAAAAAAAAAAGACCACCAATTCATAGCTCTCAGCACATATATGACACATAAAAAGTTTTAAATTTCCAAGTCAAACACTCAGAAAGTCAAAAATGACAATATACTTGACCTTGCTTTGGTCCCCTGTGCATTTATAATATGATTACTTTTTTTTTTTTTTTTTTTTGAGTTCTTGTCTCATTTCACGAATAGAATAAAAAGTGGGCACAAAAATAGTGTTGAGTTAGTTATACTGACATTCCTGAGTGTGTGATTATGCTTTCACTTACTGTACTTTATTTAAGAGCAGTTCTCAAGATAGCTTTATTATTTTCCTCAAGGCTTGTGGTGTTATATTCAGTACAATAGTATCTGAGTGTTTCATATGTATTAATTATCCTCACAGTATAGTCCCTATTTTCCAGGCTGAAATGATTGTACCAATTTCACTTTCCTAGTTTGTGGCATCTGGGACTTAACTTTTCACAGTACTTCTATGTCCAAAGAACAGGGCCTGTTGTCCTCAGCTGCAGCTTTGAACATGGCATCCAGGAATAAGCAATGTGAATTCTCTATCACATTTGAAAGGCTGGTTTTAATGACTTGCTTGGTGCCATCTCATAGGAATTCTGCAAGAGAGATGGAAAGGGAACACATCCTTTTGTTTCATCTGTATTCTTTTAATACAACTGTATACTCTCTGAATCCAAGCCCAAAAGGCAGAAGCTTTCTTGACTTCACAGCGCTGGTGCATCCTAGCAGCAGTTATATCTTATGTGCTGAATAATGCATGAGATCTGCCGTTTAAAAACAGTATGATTAAAACACAAATGTGCAGGGAACCTGAACAAAAATTGTACATGCAGTTTCAAATTTCATTTTCATAATTTTAATTACTTGCCTCAGCAACCTTCAAGTTTGTTCTTTTAATGTTGACTTGTGCATGTAGTACACGTACAATACATTCATTGGGGAATCTTGCAGAATTTTTCAGCTTCACTGTTGCACAAATTCCATGAAAATCTTAACCTAGCACCTCAGAAGGCTTAAACTAAACTTCAGCATGGAATAAAAGTGAAAGACTAAAGATCACTAAAGGTCAAATTCATTTTTACAAGAGGTTATCATAATTCCAGACAAAATATTAATCTGTCTGCTACTTTCCCAGTCCAAATATATATATATATATATATTTAAGGATGAAATCCTCGTGATCAGGGAGCCACATTTTACATTACTTCTATTAACACTTTTTTTTTTTTAGTAATTTTCTCTTTTAGTCAAAAAATGAATTTTAAAGCATCAGATTTAACACAGCATGAAATCCATTTTCCTTCCATAAAACACATCTCTGCTAAGCAGAATACTGGTTTCTGGCACAGGTAAGGAGCAATGGTCATTCGTGTTCATTGCCTAACCTGGCTTTCTGTCCATCTCAGAGGAATGTATCCCACTAAGTGAACACTACTTTCTTACACTACTTGTAATCTAAAGAGTTCTAAGCACTACATAAATATGACTTAGGCTTGGTTTACTTGTGTGGGATTTCTATCATTATTTAAAGACAGATAAAGTAAAATACAGGGAGGTACCAAATCCAAATACCTTAGACTTTAAATACAGTTGAGAAAACTTAGAATAATTTTGAGGGGTTGATAAGACAGGTAGCAAATGTTTCAAAGTTGCAGAGAAGGTTTTGATTGATTTTATCCAAGGTCCTTGGGGAATCAATCACAGAACTTGCATTCAGTCCTATTCATTCAGTCTCCTGTTGTATTCAGACCCTTGGGAAATTACCAGGTGATTTCTCCCTTGGCAAGAATAAATGTGTCTTAGAGCTCCCTCATTTGGGATAAACAACCTGGTACACCGCAAAGGAATCAGAGGCTACAGCAGTGGCCTCTTCCTATGTAAGGTTCTAGGAACTTCACAGAGCACCAGTTCCTCATGGAAGGCATGAACATAGCTGCAGAAAATTTACTGTGGTACTCACAACAGAGATGATCTCAAGCCAAGCATCAGAGAGAAAATCTTCTAAACTGCTAATATCTGAGCCTGGATTCAGAACTGACTCTCTGAACATCTCTGTCATAGGACTAATATCTCTTTCTGTTCTCTTAACGCAAACACCTCCGTGCTTCAGTAGCTTCACACTTGAAAGGCAGAACTAGAATTTGTGGCTTGAGACACCTTTGCACATCCCTGACATTTCCTGCGAGGATACGTGAGCTGGTTCTTTTTCACTGATGATAGAAACTAATACTACTAACACTAATCCTTCCTACTCAGGACTTCAAAAAGAGTTCTGAGTAACTTTATGTTACTGATAAACTGAACAATTAAAAAGCTCCTAGGTTTAAGTAAAAATCAGTACCTTCCTTATGTATTTGCTCAGCCTGACAAAATGCAAAATCAAATTTCAAGCCTGACAAATTCTCTTTCAAAAGAACTAAGGCTGTTGCCCCACAGCAGTAATTGCTGGCACGTCCCAAGCATGCTGTGACTGACCCACTTGTGGTGGTGGTCCAGCACTGTCCTCTGGAAAAGACGAGCGTTTTCCAGGTAGAGGTAAAAAATGTGACTAGCAAGTCCTTTTGGCATGACCCCAAAGTGGCTTTGTGAAAGAGTTAAGCGTAGGAGCTGAAATATATTCCTTCCCAAGACTTGACTAGCCCACGCCTTGGTCATGTGATATTACAGACATTTTCCTATCTTAAACACCCACGTTTTAAGATCATGCTTTCTACTATTCTGTAATTTAAGACTCCCAGCTGACATTGCAATATTGCAGCTGTCAAAATGCTGTGCTCTTTCTTTACCAGAATATAGTAGTAATTACCAAAGAATAAACATAATCTACTTCTGAATTGAGACATTAGTATTAAGAGGCATCTCTCAGCAGTTAGCTAGAAGGAGACAAGCTAGTTTGCTAGGGCACATGTTCAGTGTCAGACTGCCTTCTAGCTACACAAGTACCACTCCGTTTAAAGGGAGTCGCAGATAGAGTGAGGCAGACTAGTTCAGCTAGCCATGACCCCACCAGACAGCCTCCCAGACCTTTCCTCATTTTTAGAACCAGACTGGGACCAAATGTTCTTAAGCTCTTGGAATTTCTGAAGGAGTGTTTTTGCAATTCCACTGTCCAGCTCGGATAGGAAACAGAAGTGCTGAAAGCTACAGGAAAAATGCTGCTCCAGCCCAGTTTTACAGTCTCAGAAAATCTGGAGAGCTTTTATAAACTTTGGACTGCAGCTTTTGCTGAATCAAACCTCTGAACTTTTTAAGTTTGGCCAGAGTTCAGGTAATTTGCCGGCTTTCTCTGTGAGACGGTTAGAATATTGAATGTACACATCTGCATGGTTACCACCTAATTGCACCACGCAAACACACCGAGACCGCTCCCTTCTCACCTGCAGAACACAGCGCTATTCTTGCCAGTGGGGTCATTTTCTTTTCCTTCGGGGAACAGCCAACACCACATTATATTTTGAGCTCAGCACTTAAGGGCTACATATATCCGTTTCCCCTACCATTTCCTGCTCGATGGGGTGAGTACAATCCAGCCCTGAAGGGGCTTTTGAGTCACTGAGCCCTGAGATATCTGCTGAAATAGCAGAGGTTTGTAAAGACTTTCTTGCCAGTCTGCCTGCATCAACATGTCCTTCGAGCCTGGAACAGTCTGTCCTAGAAACCTTTTGTCCCGGCCCTCTGCATACGTGGATGGGAATACTCGACCCATGAGGGCAAGCTCGGTGCCATCCCGCTTGCCGTGAAGGATGTCTGGCGACACAGGACCGCTGACTCACCATCACATGATCCTCAACTTCAGATTTGGGAAACACACGGGAACTTCTAAAAATGAAACAAACAGCCTAAAACTATGACCCAAACTTATACCAAATATTTCCACATTGGTGGTGTTTATACTCCACCAAGTATTTACCTCTGTATTTACAAGCAAATAGATCTGTGAAAATCGGTGAAAAAGAAGCAGTAAAAATAGAGAGCTTGGGCAGAAATAATGTCATCTGCCAAGGTGACCAAAGAGGGCAAAAATCAGCGCCTACCTTTTTATTAAATCATCAAGAAATAGCTGGAATAACACGCACACTTTCTACAGTATTCCATTATTTTAATAAAGAGGTCATTGTATACACAGTTTAATTACGAGTTCGGGAGAGAATTAGCTATGTCAAGTTAATTGATGCTATTTACTTTTGCAGTTCATTGGCAGCTGGCCATTTTTCTGTGAAACCCATTCCTCAATTAATAACGATGTTCCAGTGACTTGCCCGAGTTTGCTGGTGTGGCAGCTGCTATCTGGTAACAACTATCACACCATCAGTGGAGCAATCTCTCCTTCTAAACTTAATGCATTTTTTTTTTTATCACAATGTCCCAAGGCATGATCCTCTGAAACCTTTTATTCTCACTGACTTTATAAATATCTCTGAAGATAATCCTCTTGTTCTCTCTCGTGATGCAATACAACATCATGTGAGAACTACTAGGAAAACTTTCGAAAATTACTCAGGTAATCTTTATTAAAAATGTCATGCATTAATGCATGACATAATTAATGCATAATTAATGCAGTCTAGAATTATTTAGCAGTTTCCTGGGAAAGAAATCAGCAAGCTGAAATGTGGAAGCTACATAAGAAGAGTAAGAAAAGTGCAGCTCTTCTGAATCCAAAAATCTCCCTGAGACCCATGCTTGTTCATCTCACAACACTGCTGAAAAAAAATGAATGCTTCCATAGTTTTCTACAGGAAATCCTCAAACCCGCTCACTCTGATGGCATGTTATGAGAATCCAAAAAGGTGGTATTTGTAGAACTGAAAACCAGGAAAGAGTACATAGTATTTTGCCTTTGCAGAAATCAGCTGGATGTGGGCCCTCTTTTGACTCACCATCACTTTTCTGTGACTGATGTCTGTTCTTGTCGGTCTCAGAAAAATAATATTTTATTATTGTTGTTGTTGTTATTTCAGTGTTCAATGGTTAACAGATGTGAGCTGGTACATCTCATTTCCTGTCCCTGTATATACAATTCTCTTCACAGCTCACTTTAAAGAGCTGGAAGCACCACCTTCTGGAGGTCTATGGGAAAAAAGGGGTTTATACACACATACGTGCATATATATACACATATACAAACATATATAGACATCTTATTTGTAAAGAAATGTAAGCAGAGCAATGAATTATTTTGACAAAGAATTTGAGGAAGAATGAAAATTTTACAAATACATGTGCTGATTCAGAAGCATTACTTAAGTGATTTGCTTTAACCATGTGTGTCCTCATCCTGGAGTTTTGGACTGGGACTTACCCAACTCAGAGATTGGACCTGATGGAATGAGGGTGGAATAAAAATGAGGCCAATGACATTCTCTTTCCATTAGCTGGAAAAGCTGGCTAAGAGAAAAAGAAGGAATGATAAAGGCTGCATATCCTCTGTTAAATTTGCTGCATACATGGACATTGGATTTTGTTAACTCTTCATGTTTTAGATACACTCGATACAATTCGGTACTCCTGTAGAGAATTCTGTGGTGCTGCAGGAGAGCACTAAACTTGCTTAATCTAAAAAAACACATATGCAGTCCTTCAAATAGTTTCTATAGTTATCTCAAATTTTTTGGTTTGATCCCAAATACACAGAAATATATATGTTTACATGATATTTGCATTCTGGCATATAAATATGTACACACACATATATGTTTATTATATACACATATGCACCTAATCATGTATGATGTACGATGAATGTATGATCTAAGTATGTAGATCTGAATAGATCTACTAATCTATTTAGAGCTACACAATGCCTATTCAATGTTGTCTCTATTACAATACACCAATTAAAAACAAATTGGTTTGAGACCTGTCAGCAAATCTATAGAAAAGTCTGTTTGCTGTATGTAACTAGATTGCTCCTCAGAGTATTTACATCACATTTCTTTTAGAAAGCCAGCTGAAACAGGAAGCATGATGAAGTCCATGATGTATACAACATCTCCCCTGTGAGGTCTGACACTCTGAATTAGACCTTGCAATGAAAAGATTGAAATGCTGAGGTGCAGTTTATAGGGCAAACTGCATAACGGTGCTAAGAGAAATACCCGTGTTATTAAACACTGCTGGTATTTTGTGAGGTATTTATCAAATTGCTGTACTTCTCTGCTTACCTGAAGTTGTTTATGTTCATCACAAAACTTATTCCCATGCTAAATAAATTAACATTTTCCTTAGTAACAAAGAGGACCCAATTGTTTATCCCCAGGTAAGATGGACTTGCAGCTTTTGCAACACGGCATTCAAACAAGATTGTAGTGAATTATAGAGTTATAAAGAATTGTGCATCCCATTCCCCGGGGCAAGGACTGTATCCAAAGAAGGTCAGTGATTTCCTGATGGAATAAAGCTATCTTGGGAAAGATCATTTGTGGAATGTACTGTCTTTTACTAGAACTGCTGAGATGCCAAATCCAACACATGCTCTGAGCAAGTCCGAAGTAGATGAAATCATGATAGCAATAAGTAGAAAGTGATCAGGGATGCAGAAGGGAAAAACAAGACACCCCTCCTAACTCTCATGGGATCTCATGGCATCTGACTCCGGACGTATCTCATCTGGCCTTCCTATTTGAGGGAGGGCCCTATTATTCCTCCTGTGGATCCTAAGCAGGTTGTTTAAGGGCCAGCATTTGAGATCCCAGGCTGTCAAGGCAGCAAGTCATACCAGAACATCTGAGAAGAGCTTGAATCCTGAAAGCCTGAAAGTAAAGCTTATCTCATAATAATCATTACTATTATATCTGTGTGCCTGAAAAGCGAAATTGAAGATTCAAATCCTCAAGCAATCAGATGTAACAGTGAGTAATGTGATATAAAAATATGGACATCCTGGAATAAAGAGGGACTCACCCCGTAATCTGAGAAACAGTACAATATGTTTTTACGTCTTTTTTATGTATGGTAAAATACTTTGTTGCAGAAGCCTGTTTATTACTTGGAAGCTACTTAATAAGCTGGAAGAAATATACACTTTCCTTTGTTTAAAGTATTACCTGATAGATTCTACTAATAGGTATCTCATTATAAAGTTGGTGTAACCCATCTTGGCTTTTCAGCATACTGACATATCCAAATCAATAACAATATCACCTCAGGGAAAACAGTTGTACTAAATGAGCTCATGAGAAGAAGGTAAAAAGCAAAGAAAAATTAGTTTCTATTTTCCCATTGCTAAATAATTTTCATATTAAAACCTCCGATTTCCCTCTCGGTAGCTCTCTCAACCTTACTGCCAAATTCCATTGAAAAGTTTCTGATTATCAAGCTTTGTGAGTGCATAATTCACAGATGCGACATTCACCTCAAAAACTGAATAACTTTGTTATATCCTCTCTGTGACACTCTCTGCAGAGGCTCTCATCAGGCTGTAAGTCACATACACCTCTAAAATAACGCATGTTTCAACCAGAACTGTTTAACATTTTTTTTTGTAGCAAGCAGATATATCTATTACATCTCAGAAGCATAGTTCAACACCAATATCAAGTGTCTTGTTCTATGACCTTGAGTCAGATGGGAATTTAGAGGTCTGCCAGATGTTTGGTATCTCAGCCTGAGATGCAGGGAGTTCTCCACTAAGGAGTGAAATAGGGAGCAGTGGAATTTCAGACATTTGGCAGCGTGTTTTGTTCTGTATGACACAATACTAATTGAGATAAACAGATGCACCGCAATAACATCTCTCGCCAGGTCAACTTCCAAAGACTAATTTAAGAGAATACCTCAAGTCAGTAAAAAGTTTCAGGCTAATGCTTACCTCAAAGCCTACCTTTAGCTTGCACTCATTCAACAGAACTTAAGAAAAGGCTTTTCTAGTTGAGGGATGACATAAACAAGCGGTTAAGTACTTTTTTGAGTCAAGGCCAAAACTGCCATAAACAAATAGCAATTATAAAACTCCATGCAGTGTATAATACACTCTCATTCTACTCATGGCTTGTTTAGACATATAGAAACATTGTCCAAATACTCAGGCTGCATCCTGGCTGCCTAGGCCAACACAGATCTAAATGTCCTGTTTAAAAAAAAAAAAAATCATTTTTGGATACACTGCAAGTTTCCAAGGCTTATGTTATTGTGGAGGAGGTACAACGCATGGGAATTTTTGTTATATTTTCTTTTAACAAGTCCTGTAAGCAATTGTTTCACAATACAGTCTGAAGGGCTAGAACAATTAAATGACTACAGATGTGTCAAGTGATGCAGGAAAACCATGAGACACTTCCAAATGAGTAGGCGGAGGGTGTGAGGAGACCATATCCTGTAATATATGAATCTCAGATTCTTTGGCATGTCACTTATTTTTATGGAAATGTCCCGGTAAGTCTGGAACAATCTAACATTTTTCAAAGTGTTTCAAACCAACAGCATAAAAGAACTGTTGAGAATATTCTTTTTATGCTGTGATGGTTTAGAATCAGCCTGGCAACACAGTATCCTAAAAAAGAGGATATATACAAAAGCTAGACAGACAAAATTATTTTTTCATTTGCAAGTCACAGATGAGGAGCAGTTTCACCGAGATTTAAAAGGAGCCCTAGCGCAAGAACGGGCACAGAGGAAACAGCACTGGCTGTTTTCAACTACTTTTGCTGACTCTCAGCTTGGACGTCAGCCACGGACACAGCTTGCAGCAATAACAGGGTTGCTCTACGTTGTAGCATCTTCAAACAGACCTCCCTGGAGGCTTGTCCTCCATACCTGCGCAGGCCAGGACACAGGAAGGAACCACATCTGCCACTCGGTCTCCCAGAGCTCTGGCGAGCAATTACATGAGCACCAACCCAAGCCCTTATTCTCTCATTTCTACCACTGAAGGAAAACAGCGCTCTCCGTTGTGATCTCATGACCTATTCGAGGCCCTAAATATAGTCTCTGATTGCAATAAACCACTTTGGCCACACTTGGTAACACAGCCGGGAGGAGAAAAAAGCAGGGCTGCTTCAACAGCGATAATCATAAAGCGAGTTCCTCCGCAGGCCATGACAGGGCTCACATGAAACCGCGCCAGCACTGCCCAAACACCAAGCCAACGCCGCTGGCGGCAGTGACTCTGCGCCCAGGGCGAGCAGGGGGGCAGGCAGGGAGGTGACGAAGCTTCCCGCCGCTGGTGACTGATTGCAAATCGTGGAGCCTTTCGGGAGGGCCTCGTGCTCTCCCTTGGCCTGGTGCTTCCTATCAAGATTGCTAAATGCCAAGTGTGTGAAAAGCTGGTTTAGGGGAGCCCGTGGACAGAGGCTCGCTGCAGCAATATTGCCACAAATTGCTAAGATGCACCCCTGTGGCACGAAAAGTGACGTGCCCAAGCTTCCGAGTTGTGCTGCAAACAGACTCTAAAGGAGAGTGTCTTGCCAAAAATACTGAGTAGTGCCTGAAGAATAAACCACGAGCACTTCAAATATTGTTCCCTTCCTCACACTATTTGTGAATGTAATAAGATAGTCTAAAAGTCTGTACGCGCACTAGAAGTTTTTCTATAAAACCTTAAGAAAAATAGATGTGTGTACATAAATAGATGTAACCTGAAAGTTAATCAACAAAGTTGTATGATGTATTGTCAGACTGTATTGTGAAACAATTTACACTCTTTGAAAGAAACAGTCTGTTTAGAAGAAGGCTATATAAAATTATGCTATACGTAATTGTCAGCAGATAGTAATTATTGCAATAGCTTGTGAGAGTATAATGGAAAAAAGCCCATAGGAGGAAAGGCATCAGACAGACATTTTATTTAGCCTGTAGTCATCAAAGTTAATGTCACTATTTATAGGGATCAAGCCATAAGGGGCTTTTCTGTCACTGCCTGGTTTGGTAAAGAAGTCTTTGGAGCCTTTTATGCTATGCAGCTGAATGCGAAGGAAGGGGGTCCCTTCCCCACCGCCCCCATCCAGGAAACCTCTCTGTTGGTTCAGAAAGTAACTGGCTCCAACCTAAATTAAACAGAAACTACCATACTGAAATAGGTCAAAACCTATTTTCATGAGAAATGTGGAAAGAAAGAAAATTAGTAAATTAATTTTGTTTTAAATTTAACATAAAAGTTCTTGAGATTCTGGAGAAGAACAGAAGATTTGTTTTCTTTAAGTAATTTCCTTAAAAAACCCTAAAGTTTGTTTTCAAAAGTTAACATTTTACTGAAAAAAAAACTTTTTGAAAAACTAATATTCAATTTTTGTTGAAAATGCCTTGAATTAAGAATTTCAACACGCTTTCCTACAAGTTGTATAGTAGCCTTGGTTTAAGGTTATACAGCAGATGTATGATACAAAAAGTGTTTTTGAAAGTACAGAACTCATAAGCTAGATATTTTGGTTTGTAGGGAAAATGCCTAGACTTTACATTGGAAAAGGAAACTGCCAGATTTGCTCAGTCTTGCAAATTAGGGCCAATAGCCATCCAAAACTGGTCTCAGTTTTGTATAGAAAATATACAATATGTATGCTTGCTCATTTCCTATCTGACTTCTCTTCATCAATAAGCCAATTCGAGTTCAAATGAAACTTTTTGATTCTTTTTCCTTCTTAACCACAGGGGCTTTATGGAGCTGTAATTAAAAATGTATTTTCCTGGCTATGCTATACAAAATACATTAAGTATTTGAACAGATGCTGAACACTGGTCATTTTGATCAAAGAGAAAGCAAAAAAGCAGTAACAAAATACGTCGGCATTAGAATCTCTTGCATTGCAATTTACACAGGAGGAGGGTTAGATGTCCAGCCTCTTAATGTATTTAACAAATTAGCAGATATCTGAGAAAAAAGCACTCCGTTTTTTTTTTTTTCATTTAACTCTATAGGAGATACTGAGTTATTCTGCATTATTACTTGAACAGGAATATATGATTTTTTCACTCTTATCAAGTTTTATGTTTCATGGAAGGTTGTTTATTTATCTTCTTATGTCTGGACACACAAGCCATTTAGTAATGAAAAGGAATTTAATTGTAAAATCTTTGCCTCTAAGCCAAGAATCAGAAAAATTCTCAAGAATGCACATCAATCTGGCATATCAATGCAAGATTCATAAAATTCCGTGCATTTTGCTAATATTAATTTTGCACTGTCACATCGCTATCTGAAGAAGTGTCTTATCAAGGAGGAAGACAGAAAGATTTCAGTTAAGAAAAAAGATAATTGCAATAAATGAAATAAATGCAACTTAAAATACCCAAACTAAACAGTGACTTTTACGACATGTTTCCAAATACCTATGCCATTGTGAGATTTTAATCTGCATACCTGATCCAAAGTTGGGCTCAGTTAGGGCTTCACAATTTAATCATATGGAATAACGATTTAATCTATGGAATGAATAGTGATTTTTTTAAACACTGCATAAACAACCAGACAAATTTTCTGAAACATGGAATGGTTTTAATTCCTTCTCCTTCTTATGTATTTCTGTGTTAATAGAAATGTCAAAATATTTGGACTAGTTCTGCAGCAGTGCCTCAGGCGTAAGTCTTTTTGACTTATGCTTTTGCTTCAATAAGGAACATACAGCTGTTCCCATGCTATAGGACATGATGTTTTCTCAAGAGTACTAAATACAGCTGTTAAAATCCTTTATCTTTGTTCCCACAAATGTTAGCTGATTAGGGCAATATGTTTTTCTCAACTCATATGAATCAAATATATATATATATATCAAGATAATTTCTGAATGAAATGATGAAAAAGATGAACTTAGCGCTGTTAAAGATAAAAAGGAATTCAAGGTAAAGGAGAGGAGATTGTTGATATCTCCTGAGGAAGAAGTCTGAAGTTGAACAAAGTTTACGTTAGAATGAAGAAACAGAAATTAAATCCTCCAGAGATTAGAAGGGGCATAGAGAGTCATATACCTTAGAGTCACTAGTTCAAAACCAGCCAGGCCCTTTCCCAAGTGATCATTACCCCCTCATGGCTGGTCCATGAGCCGGTGATCTCACAGGCAGGAACCCGCACCACTGAAACCTCTGCCACCTTTACTAGATATTTCACGAAAGAAACCCGAGACCGAGTTGAGCACAGAGACAGAACAATTCTTTCACCATAAGAGGTGGCACCTCACCACACAAAGCCAAAATAAAACAACAGGTTCATATAACTTGCGTTAAGCTTGTCCTAGCTGAAAGAGCCGAAAGTCACCGTTCACAGAGCTAACCAGTGATCAAGACAGGAAATATCTGGGTTGGATTCCTTCTGACCCATTTCAGTGTTGTGATGCCCAAATAAATGTTCACATAAATGCTAGATAAACAAGTTATTCCTGAGTCTTTCATCAGGACATGATTTTTGTTTTACTTCAAGAAAAGACGACCACATAATTATCCTCATATGGAATCCATTTCTCCCCCTCTCCAAACGATAATTTTAGATGTTGATTTCACTGCCAGGAAGAATATTTGGTTTGTAACTAGATGAAAATAGGTTTTCTAATAATACTTGTCTTACTCTATTTTCATACAAAGGAGGATGCTCCAAACACAGTGCCTTTCAGAATGCCTGTAAAGCAAGTGAAACGATAAAATCAGGGCTTCATATAGTTTATGATTCTGTGAGAACGAAACACACTGCAAAATTAAGCTCTCATCACACATCTTCATTTTAGAGCTGTTATTTAAAAGAGCTTATAGTATACCCTATACTAGTGTAAGCATAATTCGTGCCTGTCCGTGTCAGCAGATTCTGGAACAGTTTGTACTGAGAGGTATGAAGAGCTCTAGTCACCTCGCTGACACCGCAGACCCCATCACTGTCTAGCCCACAGAATAAAACATTTTTTTTCCAGAAGTAAGAGGCTAAGTATTTGTTGCAAGGTGATACCAAATGTTAGGATCTTGCTAGGATATAAAAACAAACCTAGCTATACTGACAGAGATTGTGTCATATTGGTAAAATAGTGTTTCACACATACATGGTGTAACGGTGCTTTCCATTTTGTCCTTTTTTTCCTTTCCTAAAAGCACTTAATATTTTCTTTGCTTGCTTAACTGCTGCTAAGCTCTGAGCTAATATATTGATGTCTATCATAGACCCAAGGTCTCCCTCCTGAGTATTTCCAGGCAGTCCAGGAATTATATATTATATATATTATATATGCGAATCTAAAAAGCATATTCTATTGCAGTCCATGCTACCTCACTGGAGTCAGTGAAACAAGAAGCTACAACCTTGGTCCAATTTGAAGACAAGGAGAAATGAGAGTTAAAACTCAAGTTTAGAATTGGGTTGCTAACAAAATACGAGCAGCGGCTAGGGAGCTGGAAAGCTATACTTTTGGGGCTGATTGCAATCTGTTATTCTGCCTGTCAGCAGTGATTCTGGAGCAATGACAA
Organism: Crypturellus tataupa; assembly: GCA_034781795.1. Lineage (NCBI taxonomy): Eukaryota > Metazoa > Chordata > Aves > Tinamiformes > Tinamidae > Crypturellus > Crypturellus tataupa. Next base: position 495,105 of record JAWLRI010000847.1, on the reverse strand, counting down.
TGCTCAGCTTGGCCATACAGAAGACATTAGTGCTGCTGGACTGAGACTCTAATGCCTATAGGAAGAAATAAATCCTGAGTGGTACATCCAAGAACATTCTCAGTTACGCGTTACCATGTTTGTGCATCTGCATGAAAGACAATGGAAAAAGGGGATATTTCCTTATGTTAGAAAGCTGGCAATAATGATGAATTTTTCTCTGCTTCACTACAAAGTACAAAACAGTGGTCTGATCCAGTGGCATTAGACAGGTCAGGAGGAGGAGTAGGAAGGCTTAAGGATGAAACCCTTTGTCAAAAATTCATATAAAATTCAGTTTGAGTGTGAGATTTAGGACTGCTATGCTGACATACCTGTGAAGAAATCTTCTATAGTAGTTGGGTAGTTTCAGTAGAGCAGTTGCAAATCCTAAACACCAATTGAACCTTGCTGAAGCTTGAAACAGTGCCTGAAAACCTTTTTAACATTGGTTGTTACAATATTTCTATTTAAATCTATTTGAGAGAAAGATGACCTTGTTTTTAAGTCCCATCATTGGCTTTCAGAAAAATTGACTCAATGCTCTAATTCATTTGGTACAATCTGGAGGCAGTTATTTAAATATCTTATTCCCCAGTTTTGTGTGTGACCTGGGGACAATAAAGAGACTTGTCTTGTTCATATGTAGGTCTGTCCCACAATATGTGGTTGATTGCATTTCAACTTTCCTACCAAAAGTTCACTCATAGAGCTTACATTTTGTAATTATGGTCTTAGTTGTCATTTTCTCTGCTTGATTTCTCTTTCTGCTCATTTTACATTGCCAAGAACATAGAGTCTCAGTTTCTTTGCATCCGTACCACATATGGCTACTTTTAAGCATTCTCATCCTGGCACATTGGAATGACTACAAAAACTGCCTTTTCATTCCTGTCTATAGCTTCCTTAGGCTGCCATGGATGCCTCCTCAAAGCCAAAAGGACAACAGATTAAGACTGAGGTTTAATCCACAAGATAAATAAAATAAAGCTGTTTATAGACATTTACATAAAGTGGACCATTCATAAGATGCTGAGAATCTCTTTCAGTGCCCAGGACTTCTGCTATTTTTTCACATGTATCTGAACCAGAAGCAATAGACCATGTCCAAGAGTGGATCTAAGCCACAAGCAAGAACATAAGGGCAGTTTCAGGCTCATGGAATTCATGTCCTTCCAAAAAAATGGAGTACCTGGTGCATTAAGATTCTCCCTTTCTTACACCTCTATACATACAATCTCCTTCAGTATTACAAATATTCCCATTGCATTTTTAGAATGTATGAAGCTAAATAAGAAAACAGAAAACTATGAGCTTATTTTAAAAGAGCCGTAACGGGTTATGGTAGGGATTCACTTACTTAAAATGGTTCATATTAAGGCTCATCATGGAGAAAGAGAGACTTGGGTGAATCCCAATAGCTGTTTCTTTCTCACATTGAATAATTAGGAGAGAGGCCAGCCCTTCTCCTGTGCACCAGCTGTGCGCTCCTCAGCCACTGCTAAGCAGGCAGATGGATGATCTGGAACGGGTCGTTTCTGTCACTCAGCCTGTCGTTACTACATCAGACAGAGGATAATCTCCTCCGGGACACTTTGTGATAAAGGGGCTCTCAGAGGAGCCTCTTTCTTGTGCTACATATGGAGGAGTACAGAAGAGAGAAGCCAGAAAAAAAGTCAAGAGTTTTCCTTTAAATAACACGGTATTTAAGCCTAGAAAAACAAAGGTTTGTAAGGTCATTTCCCCTGAGCTCTTCACCAGAAAACAAAGTCCCCGAAGCCACTAAAACTAACTCCAGGAACCTGGAAGAGAGCCAGTCACCAATCGCGGAAACCAGCATCGCTTCAAGGACCATCCTTCTCCTGCTGTGTTACCTCTTCCTGTTTCATTAGTCTAGATCTAGGGCAGGACCAGGCCCTCCATGGTTGCAGCAGGGAATTTTTGTTGCTGTTCTAGATCTGGCCACGACAGTGGTAGTGTTACAGTGAACAAGCCTCTCAAAAAATCTCTGTTTACCAATAGAGATATGACAAAAGTGATTTAGAAACTGTTTGGCACCCATCAGTCTTGATCAACATCTGCTGTAACCATGTACACGCAGATTTTATAAAGAACTCAGGATCAACACACTACTCCTTTTTAAGAACTATATATGTATTTTAGGAGTTTCTTTTCATATCCTAGTCCAAAGGGAGTGGCTGTGTACAGACTTCTAAACCCTGCTGGTTTTACAGTACCTTTCCAAATCCCCGGATCTACTTATTTCACAAATGACATCAGGTACTAAATACCATCAAAATAAATTACTCAGTTCACCTTGAGAGTTAACAGGCAAACTTTAAAATTTAGCACATATGCCTACACCCTTGCAGCTAAAATAATATGTCAAAATGTCATTTAAGGCAGTTAATCTTCCAGGGAATATTAAGTTTAAAGGATATTGAATAGCAATCTCTTTTAGGCAGCCCAAATAGTACAATTTACATGACCTTTATGAAACTCTTCATCACTTAGACATAAATTGTGTAAAGAGAAATACTTTTGTTGAGAAAAAAAAATCCTCAGAGAAAAAATCATGAGGTAAGAGAATTATAAACAGTCTGGTCATGGACACTGTCCCCCCACCCTACCCCTTTTTTTCCTTGACAAGGGGATTTCCTGCATTGAGAAATATATTGTGGGTCTATATATCACTTCAACCTGGAACACTGGGAACAACTACTGCTGAGAATCCGAATAGGCACAACAGTGAATGTGCTGATTTGGTTTCCTTTTAATTAGAGTGGGCAAGCAAACTTCTTACCAAATAGCTTTCATTGGACAGTGATGCTCTGGCAAACCTAGAACTTTTCACAGACATGGTTTAATTTCAAAGTCATTCTGACAGACTCCAGGTGAGCTCCAACAGGATTCTCACTGCCAGGGAAGTTTTCAGCTTGGGTTCTTGCTGCCTTGCTCATCCAGGGGACCATCATTATTAATAAATATAAAAAACAGATAACATGTAAAAAAATAACATCTGCAACAGACACTACTTTTTGTTGATGTATTTGCACATCATGCATTTGTAAAACATCATAATAAAGTCTCATTTCCTTAGTCAGAATAAAAAATGCTGTTATAGTAATCAGTAATACTATATTGTAGAAAAAAAGGAAATCACATCCTACAAATTCTACCAGGCTTCACTCATACTTATGTGAGAAACCTGAATTCCTAAATACAAAGCTGCTTTCCAGGAACTACTGAAAGTTCATACTGTCATAATGATGTTTTTATCCCCAGAACTTGCCTATGATGTGAAAATGTATCAAAAGCTTTTAGTTATAACTCACAATACTAGAGGTGGACACCACAATGACAGGCCTGTTTCTGATACACTACCACAAAATTTCACTATCCCCCTCCAATACCGAATATCTTCAAAGTTGCCCTCTTTTCCCATATCACAGTATCTGCCAAGGAAAGTAAAAATATTATATTTTAAATTCTTAACAGAAAGGAATTAATTAAACCAGATAGTCTTTTTAGGCAAGGAAGACTACTTTCTTCAATATTTGTTCAATGTTTATCACTATGAAATTCTCTGTCCTCTCTTGCAAGATAATATGAGTAATTTGAAAACTATAATTCCCAGGAAGGAATGCCATTTAACCTCCTCTCTTCTAACTGCAGTATTGTTAATTTCTACGGCAAGATAAAGCACATGGGTGGGAAGAAATCATCGTATGTATCTAAAACATCATCCTCACATATTAGACATTCTTCTCTCCATCTCAGAAGTAAACACAGGTATTTCTGCTGACTCACAACAAAGCAAGGGCTTACGTAAAAATATTTCTCCTTGAACATGCCAGAGTGAAGCCAGAATAAGAAAAATAAATGCCTTTCTGTTCTGTGACAACAATAAATGGGAGCTTGGGAGAAACCTGGAAGTGATTCCTGTGCACCCGGGTCTAGTATACTTACACTGCAGGCAACTACATCCTGTATTTCCTTTCATAAACTGACTCAGTTCCATCTTTGAAATACTTTTGAGTACAGTCCCCTTCCTTCCACCCTTACAAGAACCCGGGGACCTAATAAAAAAAACACGATCAGGACAAAAAAGAAACCACCAAAAAAACCCAACCAACCAACCAACCAACGAGAAGTTCTCTGAAATCAGCGTTGTCTTAATTTACATAAACTAAGCCAAACTAAGTCCATTAACTACATTGTAAATAATGGCAAAGGCATGATATTTTGTATGATGGGACTGTTCTATGCTACTCTGATTCGTAACCATTTCTGAACCTTTGCAAGTTTGGTGGGGTTCAGTCTACACTAAGCTTTACCTATCTCATATAGAAATGTGGTCTGTATATTAAGTATTTCTCTGAAAAAAAATAAAAGGTAAAAAATAAAAACAGAAAGATGAGGCATGGAATGCTACAATCTATTTAAGGGTGAGTTATGTTACTGATATTAACTTACGCAGTCATCAGAACTAGGATGAGCAAAGATGAAATTGCCATTAGGTCTTCAGTTGCTGGTGTATTTTTCCCTCATTGTCTCATCCACTTCGAGACGTTATTACCAGACGCTAGCAGACTATTTATATTTCTTATGTACCATCTTCCCATGAGAGTGAGATTAGACCCATAGTGAAAGTCTTTACAGTCTTTACACTCTTTCAAGTGAAACTCGAATGTTCAAACAAATTTCTTTTATTTTGCCTGCAAGCGATGTTCAGTCCAATCAGTTGCATTTTAACCATCAAATATTACATATCCTAAGTTTCCTATCTCTCCCTTATTCAGAGTTTGTTTAGAGAGCACAAAGTGATGTCAAGATTCAGAGCTGATTAACTCTTTTTTTTTTTTTTTTAATTTTGGCTTTCATCACCAAATATCTAGGGTCAGCCCTTCCTTTGTTATTGAAGGAAATGACACAAGAGAATGGTGCCCCTGCTCTTTGATGTACTTTCCCAGAATTATTTGAAATTATTACTGCTGCCTGATGTAATTTTCAAATGTGCATCAATGCTTTTCTCTGAAACAATTTCTTGTAGCTTTTCCCCACGATTTTAGACTGCCATATACATTGAAATAAGCTGTTATGTAAGCATATTCAGAGAGACATATGCCATGCATGCTCACTAGACTAACCAGTGATTTTTTTTTTTTTTGTTAAGAAAGTTATTACCACATATAATTTGGGAGAAAATAAAGGGTTAAAATGAATTCTTACTTAAACTCAGCAATTTTATTCAGAGATCAGCAACTAGTTAGGGAAACACTTTCTTCCATCAGGTGCAATGTCCTCAATACTTAGGTCACTTTGGATTATTAACCCTTCTTTTAAGGAGCTTTGATCATTTGGGGATGTTTTTTGCTTTCAAGGCAAAAGCACCTCATGCTACTGTAAGGAAGGCTCCAGAAGAAAACTCAATAACTTGAGTATGGTGCAAATAGAAGGAAACTGTATGATGAGAGAGAAAGAGAAGAAAAATCTCTCTCAAGATTTTATTTTAAACAGTTTTTACCCTAACCTCTGTCATTGTAGCTACTTTTGTGAGCACTTCCATCAGAAATCATTTGAAATAAAAGATGAATCTTGTCCTGATAAATATCAAATCATCCATCCATTTGATATTATTCAGGCTAGTGGCAACAAAAATGTAAACTAGAAAATATGTCTGATGTTTCTCTTCTGCATAAAGTCATGGGAAACATGGAACAGCTGGTGAGACCTACACTAACTACAATAAAACTTATGTGCATTCTTAGAAATATGTAAGATTGAAATGAAGCAACAAACTAAAAAAAAAGATCTAGACTTAAACACATGAAAATTGAAGCTTAGACGGAAAACAGAACAACTACTTAGTAAGAATATATATATATATAATTCTTAAAAACACAGAAGTCAATTAGGAGCTGATATCCAATTTTCAAACAAACTGAACTTCAAGGAGATTTATGGCGTTTTTATGCTACAGTTTACACTGCAAATGGCTCCTAACCTACCTCATGACTTTTGGACAATCTCTTCCTTTTTGCCAGTAATGCCTTTTTGACTGCAAAAGCATTACACAGACTATATGTGGAAGCCCTGTTAATTGACATCGAAAGCCAAACAGAAGAAAGTATGCAGGTTTGTATGGGAAATACTATTAACAGTTAAAGAACAAATCTCCTTGTTACACAGAGTCACAGATGAGTTATTTGACACTTTAGTGTAAAAAAAAAAGAGTATTTTTAATCTGATTTAGCACTATCTCTACTTGTAGTTTTTTACTTAATAACAACTTTGTTTTCCATTCTTGAAGCTAGATTTTCATACTCTTATACATTAAGAAATAACTCTTACTTATTCATTTTCATATCTATATGACACCTTCCTTTTTTAGTCAGTGGAAAAGTCAACACTTGAATTTTAAACCTCACTGAAGTTTCAAGCTCCTGTAGGAGTACCACTGGCCATCACAAAATTGCTAGCAACTACATCAGTTATTATAGCCACTGGCAATTGCACTGATGGCAACAATTTACTTTACAGTTTGCGTCTTTATTGCCTGTTATATGAACTGTTTCAGTCCAAAAAAAGAGGAGGCACAGGAGCAGACTCTAAAACTAAAACTAAAAATCCTAATACTTCATCTTAACTCTAAACTGACAACACAGCCATCAGCAGCTCTGGTGTGCTGCTTCTTTTAAGTCTCTCAAGAATATTTTCCTAAACATTGGTTAGCTCCCCTAGCCTAATTCACAGTGAAGTCTTTGAGCTTTGAGCTTAAAAAGAGAACAAAAGTTCTGTTTTTATTGTTCATAAAAAGGAATACAGACTGAAATGTGATCGTGCACAAAAAGGCATTAAAAAGGTAACAGAAGAAAAATCTTTTGCATTAGAGAAAATGCTAATGCAATAGAATTGTTTCTTCTGTAATCTTTTTAGTTTTTTTAGTGGCATACTTAGTCTGAAGTTCACTTCTGAGTGAACTCATTTTCAGTCCAAGTTAGGTTATAAAATGAAACCATTGGATTTATTATCATAAGAAGACAGGAAGTGGCTTGAAAATCTTGCAAAGGAATTAATGCCATGAATATCTCATTGCGTAAGAGTACATGGTTTATATGGCCTATATAATTATTAGGGAGGGGTTTTGCATCAAATTCATTCCCTTCAGAAGTTCAAAAAAGGCTCGGTTAACTGTTTTTTTTCAAGCCATGGGGAGAAGCATAAATGTCGATGCACCACACTAAGAAACTCTTCTCAGGATATCTCTGTGCTGGCAGAAGGAAATGAGCACTGGAAATCTCATAAGAAAGTCTGATCAATTAACATTTCCAGATTGATTTCCAGACCAAAGAGGTTTGGACAGGTTTTAGTTGAGCAGACTAATTTTTGGATGCTTATGTGAGCTGAACTGTCTGAGTTTTTTCAAGTTCAGCATTGGTTGCTATCCATATAAAGAGTTGTTGGCACTTATATGTATAATCAACAAGAAACTCTCATCCAAAATGCTTGCTGCTTATTCTGTTGTGTTTCCAGTGTATGCTCATGAATTGTGAGCACTGAAACAAGCCTTCTTCTGACTTAAAAATAAAAAGAAAGGTAGCAATAGTTTCTTCAGATAAAGCCTGCTCTAACTTTTCAAGTATTCCTTCACTTAGACAATTGGAAAATCCAGACCTGTTTCTCAAATGCCACAAAATCTGCTACAAAGAAGCTGTGATAGCAGGAAGGTTGATTTTATAATCCTTTCAAGTTCTAAAATGGATTTAAGTCACCTTTCTAGTCTTTACCGTCATTTCACTAGAAAGTTTCCCTCAAGCTGCAAAAGGCTGCTTGAGATTCCAAAAAGAAGAGGATTCAACAAGTGTACAGGAAACTTCCTTTCTCCTCAGAAGAAGCTATCATTATGGCTGTTAGCCTGAAGGTGGATGGACACAAATCAGTTGCATCAGTTGCTGTTTCTTAGCCCTGGGCTCTTTATGGATTTCTTGCCCTACAGTAAGAAAGGACCTTTTTTCCTGCTCTAGTTTTTGAGTTTTATTTGTTTTTAATTGGATTCCAGGATATATCTAAAGTAGCGAATGTCTTAATTTAACACACTGTTCTCCCATAACATAAGAGACTCTCTGAGAAGTATAGCCTAAGGCATGCCTAAGAAGGCAAGGGTGGGATTAAATATTCCCTTACTAACTTGATGCCCATGGTCTTGTCCACAGCTGTAGAGTACAAATAGAAAACTGTGAATGTCTTATGAAGCATTTTAGATCAGTTTCAAATATGAAACTCCTCAACCTTTATCCTTTCATCATGCGTGAGGATAAAGCATAGCTTTACTTCTCACTGCTTTTAAATGTTTCGCACAGCACTCTCATGCTGCTCTCTGTTCAATACCCTTGCAAAATCCCTCCTCATACGTCTATCACTCCAAAGATTTACATTAGGTCCCATGAGACTTCCTCTAGCTCTCTCAAATCTTTTGGTAAGACCATTACCAAAACAAGACCGACTTATGTAGGTAAAGCTTCGTCACTAGGTCACAGAACAAGACTAGGACTACTCAAAAACAGTTTGACCTACAATATACTGAACAAAGCCTCAGCAGTGAGGTGTTCATGAAAATACTCTTTTTTTACCTTTTCCATTTCTCCCTAAATATTGAAGATTCATTTAGAAATACTCTGTGTGTCCATGGAACCCAAACAGTGCCTTGCAGACCTTTACATTACACTATAAACAAGTCTGGTTAGTTTATTTCTTTTCCCTTGAAGGCCATATTGTATCATCATAAATCTTTCCTCATTTTAGTTTTCTTCCTTAGCTTTTTCTCTGCCCCAGTTCGACATCTTTTTTTTGCAACTTCACACCGTGGAAACATGCAACACTATGACTAACTGAGGAGAGAATGATTCATAAATTAGTCACTAGCAAGACCAGAATCTTAGCAGCCCCACAGTGACTTAGAGCATGAGATTGGTTTTTGGCCCAAGGTCAGAGTCCTAGGGATCCTTGGATTCTCAGATATAAAAAAATGCTAATTAAAGATATTGGCCCTTAGATGTCCACCTGAGTAGAGTCTGGTTATTCTGCATTCTAACGAGCCACCCGCAAGATGAGCCAAATGCATGGTCATCAACATACCTTTCTACTTCGTATTGCTGTGCCAGGAAGTAAACGTATTTGTGAATTTTTTTTTAATGTTTGTGACCCATCATGGAAATTATATTGTGCTACTTCTGTCTGCTATATTGGATGATGTGAGTATTGCTTTTACCCCAAATAAATTAGTTTTGATTTCTTAAAAAGTTCAAAATTCCTCATATAGAAACATCTCTTCAGAGAAAAACATGAAAACCAGACTGATAAAGCAAACATCAGTTCCTTTTTCAATGAACTGTTCAGACAAGCTCATGTGTGTGTGACTGCTTCATGGCACTAGGCGCGTTTATAGGTATCACATCACAGCTATGATCTTAAAGAAATGTGATTTGGAAAGTTGAGAGCTGTTGGCTCGTGCTCCTTTCACTAAAAGGACCATCTTCATTAGCTCTTAAAAGACATCTCCTATCAGATATGAAGTTCTTATGTTCTTTACAAGCTCCATGGCAGGATGTCAACAAGCAGGCCCTTCTGTGAAGGGCACAGATAAACACTGATATTGTAGTAACAGAAACAAGTTTCTGCCACACCCCTGATCAACCCAAATTGAGCTAATTTTTTTTTGGTGAGACATGTACAACCAAGTAGGAAGTAGAGATGGAAAAGACTCCGCAGCCCCATGGTGAGGTCCTCTATTCAGACTGCTGGGCAAGCTTCCTCTCAGTGAGTTCACATGTGTCTCACACTCACAGCTTGCTCTCAGCTGAAGGAAAAATACCATTTGTGTTGACTGACTGTTAGCTTAAGTGGCAGCAGCAAGCACAAGAGGTCATTTAAAACAGAGAGTGAATACTTTCCTGGGTTATTATTAGTGGCAGCAAGATAGAAATTCGATTCTCTTGCAAATAGCAATTTTCTGACTTGGACTGTCTTTGAGCAAACTGTTCCTGAGCATTGCCATCATGCCTCTTTTCAGGCTACCACAGAAAAAAGCAAGAAGGAGAATTCTCAGAAAATGTCATTTGGTTTTCTACACACCCATATTAAAAAAAAAAAAAAAGACTCCTGCAGTATTTTCTCTGAAATGCAAAATGGACGCAGATTACCCAGTCCCTGCCCTAGTGAGAAACAGACTCTCTTTTCCAGTTCAAGTACTCCCACTCCTCTGTTCAGTGATTGATTTTGTTTTGCTTGACTTTACAAGACCAGGTTGGTCAAATCTGAATTATCTGGATGTTGTTGACTGGATCAGTTATACCTACTTTAGTATGCTTGTCATGTAGTCTTATAAATTACATTAAGGAGGGTTGCAAATCTCAGTTCTTTAAGAATATAACTATAGAATAAAAAACACTTCAAATCTTTAAGGAAGCAAAGATGCTTCTCACATACTGACTGTTCTTTAAATGCAATGCATCTTTTTGCAATTTGCCCTGGATTTCTTTTTGAATAGTTTTCTAAACAAAAGTCACCATCTTTAAAGAAAAATGAAAGTTAGCTAATGGGCAAAATTTTGCAAAACTTTCAGAAAAAATGCAAAGAGAACATATAAAGGCCCAGGGCTCCATGAAGTTTTGTATGTGCAGAAAATTATGATAGGAAATTTTGTGCATACATTCTTTGAAGGGTGGTCTAAAAGTTTGTTCTGATATTTTTATTCATAGGTTTCATATCTTAAAATAACGATAGTTTCTAACCAGTGAAGTATTACATATTCTGTCCATCCCTCTATCTGTTCCAACCTAAAGACATGAAAAACAAAGAAAACAAGTGAGTGGCAGGACTAAGATTCCAGTCCCCTGACTTTCAGTACTGCAAAAAACACAAGATGTATTGAAATCCATTCCTTAAATCAGTTCCCTCTAAGATCAGCTGATCCTGGTTCTTCAGACACACTGTTAGCAAGTGATAAAATACTCCCATTTTTTTCCGCATTTTCTTTACAAAGATCGTAGAATCCAATTAAATATGTTAAATGAACAGTCTGATTCATATACTAGCAAGAGTAGTTCCTACGTTATACTCAGGAGACCAACATTAAAAAAGAAAGTTAAGAATGTGACTTCAGAGAGTAGAAACTTAGCAAAGAACATCTGTCAATAAACTGGACTCTGTTTAGATATGATAGATACACCATATAGTACTTCCTATCATATGGATGGATACTTCCATCTCAAGATAGCAAGATACATATTTTTGTATGATAATCATACAATATTATAGTATCATAAAATAGATTTAAAACAAAGTAAAAAGATAAAAAGCTGTCTAGCAATATTAGAATTATCTTTTTTCTGTCTCTTCCTCATACTCCAGGCCTTCTTGGATATGAATACATTTCACTGCTCTCCCCAGTGACTAGTTCCTTGATACAGGCTTTTTGGCTGATACAGGCTCTGCACGCAGCTTGCCACAGTTACTGGAGTCCACTGCTAAAGCACAAGCACTCACTGCTCTGACAGGAACACAAGCATTTCACAGGTTGCAAGCTAGTTCTGAAACGAACGTGATTTAGTCACACACTGCACGACCATCTGTCATTTATTGCCCCAGTTTTTCCTCCAATGACAGCTACCTTACAAGTGACCTACAGGCCTGCTCTGTAAATGAACGTGTCAGACACCTCCAGTGCTGCATCTCCCATGTTTTGTATAGAATTCTCCCAAGGAATCCCAACAGCTACAAGAATTCTTCGAATTCCTGCACTGTGTAATGCCAATCACTATCTCATTCCACAAGTTTTGCAAAGGTCTTGTTAACACTATTTGTTCTCTGGAATGGGCTTATTCCATTAATCACATGGACATTTACTGAGTAATGCCAATGTCAAAGGATAATGGACATACCAGAACTTCTCTAACATCCAGCAATTAATAAGTTCCTAAGTAAATTCCTGTTTTTTTTTTCTCCCTGAGAATTAGTCATTTCCTAAGATCCTTCCAATGTTTTTTGGAAGATGTCTTAAAAAGTTTATTTGGGAGTCTGATTTCTGTGCAGAAGAATTATTCCCAGAATAATCTTCTCTTGAAACTGTTGTGAATCTTGCATGATTTCAGGAAGTCCTCTATGAAAATGATGGGGATATGAATGATTACAGACCAGTATGCACATTGACAGTATCACCACATATTAAAATTACCATTTTTTCCCCAATAGTATTACATTTTAAACCAAAGAACCCTTTGCATCTTCAGTGTCCTAGGTATTTCCAGCTTTGCTAGTTTTCGTGGAACAATTCAGTGGTAACTTGTCCCCGTCTTACACCAGCGCTCCAGTGCAAGGCGCTTCAATGAGAAAAACTAGATTTCTGGGTGCATCTTCTGGGCTTTCAAAACATGCCCTTTGCTTGGTTTGCATATCAACACAGCATTTGCATACTGAATGTCATCCACTAAGTGGACAGCTGAGATAACTGTATGCGTAAATCCAGGATATCACAGGTGGCACAGATGGAATTTAGACGCAGGTCTGCCTTTTCTCCCCTAAAGTTTATTTTAGCACTGCATCTCTGCGTCACTGTAAGAGACCCAGAACACCCACTGTCTTTCACTACCACTGTCTCTTATGATCCACAAAATACAGTTAGTTAATCTAATAACACATTTTGGCTCAGAGAAAGAGAATCAACTTCATCTCCACCCATTTTGCTACTGGGCACATACACAAAAACATCTGATGGTGACTGGGCCCCTCCACGTGCCAACTGCCTAACCCTATTGAAAACTAACCAGGAAAAATCAGGGAAGGGCTACAGGAGCACCAGTAAGAGTAGAAAGAGGAGGCTCCCTCTTTCCAGTGTCAAGCAGCTAATTGGTTATCTCAGCTGCCCACATTTCAGAAACGAGGCAAAACGCTGCCCTCGTTTTGTAAAAACGAGGAGGTATAAGGAACGGCATCGAGATGTGCTCAGCAGATGTTGCTGAGCAGTCTTGCTGACAGATTTAGGTGCTTCCTCGAAATGGGAAACACTGACACTCCAATGACGCTTCACAAGCGCCTTTGTCTTTATAAGTACTGGCTTTCCATCTCATTTGAACCCTCTTTTAGTGACTTCCTAGAAACTTCTCTTTTCCCAGAGCCATAACACTGCTATTTTCTCAATAATATGAAAAAGTTACATTTAGAATGAACATTCTGTGGTCTTTTTGATAATAGTCAAGCTTCAGAATTTTCAGCTTCATTTTTAGCAAAATCCAGAACTAAAAATTCAATGGGAATTTGATCTGCTTTCAAGAGAATATGATATAAATTATGACCCAAGATCACACTAGATTGCTATTTGGTGAGACAATGTTATATATCACTGAAACCAAAAGGATGAGAAATGTCTTCTAACTGCTCTCTTCTCCACCTTCACTGCTTATGACAGCGTTTATCACACTGCTTATCACTATCATTATCACAGATATGTAATTTATGCTTCAAGTTTGTAATGTATCTTAGAAATGTTGCAAAAAAAAAACCCATAAAAATTCAACATCACCACATTAATACAAATATTAATAACAGAAGCATAAATGAAAGGGTAGAAGTAATACTTAGGTAGAAACAGCAGCACTGACACCAAAGATAATGCTAAATTGTACTAGCACCTTATCTGCCTCAGGTTTTGCCCTTCTGCCACTTAACTAACTTAGCTTGCATACTATTAAGCAATTTGCTAAAGTAGGAATTAAAGAAAGAAAAATGAAATCTTGCAGGGATTAGAGCTGCAAAGTTTCCTGCCTGTGCTTTTTATTCCATAGCAAACATTTATAAAACTGTTGGATGAAATATACCTCTGGTCATGAGTGCAAGTAAACTAATTTCCTGGCATGACCGTAAAACCACTTATCTCATCTACCACCTATTATTATCAATTACTGCACTACAAATCCTGGAACAAATAAAAGGCCAGGAATGTGGAAAACCAGGTTAGAGGGCTCCTCAGGCACTTTGCTGTGGTCTTTATGTTTAGTTCAAACATAATTACAAGTATTAGCAACAAAGACGGGAGGGGTAAATCTGATCAATGGAATTGCAAAATGAAACACTCAGTTGTAATTTGTGATGGCATCATCCAAGAAGCGTAGATCAAGATATGTATTTTAGAGGAGAGTGTCCACCTTGGGTGGCTGCTTGGGATATTGAATGCCTCTATTGCTGTCATTGCAGCTGGAATTTACTACCTACAGGGTATAGAAAAGAGCCTGCAAAGGAAATCTGATCTCTTCAAGAATGACTGTACCTATCGAAAGCATTCATCTTAAACTGCTTTACCTCCTAGTGTAGATGTTATGGAAGAACTAATTTAGACTATAATTATAAATCTTAACGGTTTAATTTTATAGCCAAGTGACCTGGCAAGAAATCTTACATTGCCGCTGTGATCATCTAAGAAAAAGGTCAACAATTTTATTTTAATAACATACAGCTTATGGAGCCAAAAAGCCTTGGTTTTTTGATCAGTTCTCTGCAAGCAAAAACTTGGGAAAGGTCAATGGGAATTTTGACTGAATTTGATCTGAGGAAGAATTTTAGTCTTTGGGCCAAGATTAATCAGTTTAACAGTAGGTCCATTTCATCCCCATTCCAGGTGTTATTCAATTCCACCTATCTCAGCTGTCCGTCCAGTCTCAAATGGGACTGATTTTTTAAAAGCATTTAAAGTAGCTTTATGAGCATAATCAGTTGATGAGCATGATGAGCAGAATGAGCGTAACTGATGAATTAATCCTGAAAATGGTAGATACATGTGCTCCTGTTCTACTTTTCTAGAAAAGAACAGAATATTTACAAAGGAAGAGAGTCCTATCTCAAATTTTGCTGTTAAATTTAAATTATATAGATATAGTTCATAGTTTTGCTAAGACTCACACAGACTGTAATTAACACAGATAAACACAGTTGAAAATCATACCTGCAGTGCTAAGAGATTTTATAAGGTTACATTTCTCCAAATTAACAGTTACAAATAGAGGTGCCTAAAGGCAAACATTTTATTCCATCCTATTTTTATGTTCATATCTATGATCCAGATCTAAAAGTCTATCTCTGCCCAGTCTATATGAAGTTTTTGTGCACTTACTGAATGTACAAATATATGCACACACAAAAATATGGCACTTCAGGAGAAAAATCAGGAGGCCAAGTTGAATCCAAGTGAAATACGTCTGATAAAACCTACATAGTGATTTATACATTTCCAGGGAACACATTGAAAAAGTTCAGTAAGATCTGTGCTTATTTTGACTTCTTGCCTGGTCTGAGGGTTTGTTACACATCTAAAATTTTAACTGAAAGATTAGCAACCTTGGTAAACCTCAACTGCTTTCAGCAAGGCAGGATTTGGGGTTTAGGTCAATTAAGGAATGTCAGTCTCACGCTACAGTCAATCGCAACAAAATCGCTTGTCTGCTTTGAGGCTCCGCTGACATCTCCTGAAGGAAGTACCTCAGATATACAAATTCAGAAAAAATAAAACAATCTCTATGACTGAGATTGTTAAAAAGATTACCCCAGTCCTGATTTTTTAAAAATAAATTTGCCAGAAAAGTTTTTTTTTTTTCTTCCAGGTCTTTCATATGCTTTTTTTTATAATCCCTCCATGATTTATCAAGTAAAGCTTGGTAAAACACCTGAGGGGAGTTAAGTTCATAGTCCATGCAAAAAATAATTCAAAGAAAGACCCTGATCTTTTTTTTTTCCCTTGTCATGCTTAAGACTGAATAAAATGGGGCTTTTGTTTTCACAGCAGTGTTTTCCATTTTCTTCTGTTTTGATTTTTTTTTCTATTTCAGTGATGAGGAATGCATCAAGGGACAGATGAATTAATCTGCAGTACCATATGTGTACATGTGAATACTTCAGTATGTCCACGAAAACAAGACTTTCATAACTACTGTACCGTCTGATAAAGGCACTTTTTTCACTAGTTGTCCTAAAAGTACACTGTAAATACTCTCTTTCATAAGCCTTGAAGTCTCTGAGCAAGACACTGGAATTCCCATCTGTACAATGCACGCTTTCATCTGTGTGATCATCAACACATGTTGAATATGTTTCCGAAAGTTTGTTTTAAAGCTCTGGCCATGGGACACCATGTGACCACTGAATCATTTTCTTCAAGCTGAGGGCACATTTTATCTCGCCAGACATTTCAGAGTTCGTGCAAGCAGTTCCTAAAATCTGATTCAGCTGCTCATGAGGTGGCTGTCTGCTTTTCTGAGTGCAGGGAGAGAGATTTAGGATTTCATTTTCCTCTTCACACTGTGACTTTTAATCCTCTGAAATGTTGCATGAGTGTTGAACATACGCCTGTTAGGAACAATTTGTTGATTAATTCTAAACCATACTTTGATGGTCTTCAAGGGCACCTTAATAATTTTAAAGTAAGCTATGAGGAAAAGTTTTCTTTTCCCCCCTTCCAAAATACATTCTGAAAATGCGTTTTTCGTATTAATGAAAAAAAACTTTCTATGGCATACTAGGGGTGCTTTCTCTACCCCATATTTAATTAATCACACCCATTGCCCATTGAAAGAGGAAAAATGCACATAGCAAACTGTGTAACAAAAGCGTAAGAAAATAAATCAACACAGGTAATCACATCAGTAGAAGTGCCTATTACAGCTCTCCATAAGTGTATACTGGATTTTTGTTAGTACCACAGAAGTGCAGACACAATACGTTTAAGCTACTATAGCATTCACAAACAGAAAATTAGTTTTATGCCACGAGCACCAGATTCTGACCTCTCTCAAGCTCTGTTTACACCCATAGGTCAGAATCTCACATTTGCACACTCTAACTGCTACCCCTCAATGAAATGAACAGGTAAGATACTATCGCAAGGGGGACATTAAGTCCCTTTTCAGAGTTGCAGGTATTCGTTTTTCATCTTGACTTTTTTTCCTTGAGGATTTTCCTGGTTAGCTTTGAACATGACTCGCTGAAAACATTGCTGCTTAATGTAAGCTATTCAGTATAATCAGTGCCACAGTGGATCCCTAACATACAAATGTTTAACTAAAGCAGCACAATTTAAAAAGTTTTTTAAACAATTTTAAAGCTCTTCTAGACGTCAGAGACACAGAAGGTCTGCTGAGTGATCTAGCCATTTGCCCAGCTCAAAAAGCCGTACTTTTCTGTGGTTCATCCAAATTAGTTTTGAATTGTCTCGAGCCGTGTGGCTTCCTCTGCTTCCTGCAAGAGACAATTCAGCACTCTAATAGATCTTGCTGTCAGGATGTTTCCCGTGACATTCTGCATGAGTCTTCCTTTTTTTAATTTCAACCCATTAATACAAGCTATACTCCCTTTCCCTTAATTTACATCATTGTGTTTCAAAGGAAACATAACAAAAGTTTTAATGAAAAGGAAGCCTGTCTTATGTAAACAATAAAAATTCATGCTATAAAGAAACATTTGCCTTGCTTCTACAAACCAGAGCATTAATATTAAGAAAAGCAATGCAGGCCCATAGCTCCTGCTGTGCTGTGGTTAAACAGAACTCCAGCAATAAAATCTCAAGACCTTTGCTAATTCCACTACCTATTATTCAAGTAGGCTATAAATCTGTTAAAACTTTTCCATTGGCCAATCTTATTTATTAATCAACTTTAATTAACAGTTTATGTGAGGGCTTTATTCCAAGGTCTTTGAAGTCAATGGGAGTCTTTCCATCATTTTCACTGAGATCTGGATCAGGCCTACATTATACATGAAAGCAACACTGCATTTAATAGTCTGCCAATAACATAAAAATAAATGTGGCAGTGGGCAGAAAATACTTTTCACTATATCTTTCATATATTTTACTTCTGTGGTGAAATCATCTGCATTCTAAATTTATAGAACAGGATGATTTTTCAAGCCTTCTCAATTTTCACTTTAAAATTGTTTAAGCTGTAACAGCCTGCAGAGTAAAGTATCAGTTTCTTTGAGAAATAATTTATTTTCCATATGGTTTCAGTAACAAAAAAAGGCTTAACCTGTTTACAGTAGTTATAAATGCAGTAACCTGAGTACCCTTCCCCAATGTTACTACACAGAGGTCTCCTAGTCCATTCAGTATCACTTTCCTTTTTGTCGCTCTAAAGTTATCTGGTCAAGTTTATTTCACAGAACAAATTTTCATTTGGGATTCCAGAGAAAAGTGCCAGGAGCAGCTGCATTCTACCTCTCTCCCCTGCACGAAGCTCGCAGATGTAGGATGCATTCCAGCACAGGCTCCCCGACCAACCGTGTGCTCGGCCTCTTGCGGGTAGTTTGGGGTCTTTTATTCTGATAAATGACTTGGCTTTCTGGACGGCGGTCAATTTCCATCCAAGCAAAACAGGCGGACGCGCTGGCACTGGGATAACATCTCAGGGCTCTGCGCAGCGCCGTATACCAAACCGCCCGAGCGAGGCACGAAGGCTCACACACCCGCAGCGACATATGGACTTCATCTCGCCCTCGCCCGGGCGCTCTCCCTCCCCTCAGCTGTGCGCAGGCAGAGCTCCCATGTTCGTGCTAAAGCGCTGCTGGTCCAGCTTAAAGTAAACAAAGCAGAGATAATGCTGCTTTTCTTTCCAGCCAGAAATGCTGGTTTCCTGCTTAAATGCATACCTTTGATGGTGGTTCACTGGCAGAACTTGCCTTAGGTAAGAGAAACATCATTATGCAATTTTCAGCAAAAATATTTTTCCCCTTAAAGAGAGAGGGAAACTAAGATCTAATCCAAGCTCCCAAGGAGTGTCCATTCATGAAATTAAAGCTGTTTTACAGCTCCAAGCTCATTTCTATTAAAAAAGTAATTTTGATTAAGGTTTACATGAAGCTAGCAAGCAGCAATCTAGTGAAGCTCTGTGGCCCAGATGGGCTTCACACTGGGCCAGCAACTGAGAAGTTTTAACAATAAAATACATTACATCCACAGATTACATATATGCCATGATTAGGGTGTGTTTATAAGATACACATCTGCATAAGACATAAAGTACAGACTGTCTGTATTATTCCTGTATTTCCATATTCCAAAGTGAAAGAGGGCATTTGTCTGCTTATCACACTGTCAATCTCTGACTCTCTGACTCTCTGACTCAAAAAAAGAGTGAAGTTGAAAGGCTTGCATCATGTCACATTTAAATATATGAAATAAATGTGAAATAACCAAACTAATTGCTGTGAAAGCATACTGCCACAGTACAGGAAAGCTCCATTTGAAACAAGGTTATGTTCACTATGAAAATGTTCTTTTTCCACAGTCTAATCAGGATGCTAGATCACAGAGGTGGTGATCAATTTAGCCCCCAAAAGTGACACATGGCCATTATAAATACCAGTTAATGGACAAAGTTTGAGAAACTACTTTTCTCACAAATAAGGACAGCACGGTATTCTACTGCGGGTGCTCATCAGCCTGTCTTCTTCCTCATCCTATTACCTAGCCAGCCGAATGACAGAATGGCACCCAACGAGCAGTTGGGAAGCAGCCCCTTGCTGGGAACCCCTATAGAAGAACACGGGCCACATAAACAGATCAGTGAGACTGACTCTCATTTTTCCTGGCGGTGCCTTTTCTGGTGCTTGCAATGCTTGGAGAGTTCTCTTAGGGCTCAGCCCTTCTACCGCCAGGTTTTCAGAAACCTGCTTTGCTACACTATAATGAAAAGAAAGGATGCTGTCTGTTCGTGCCCCGTCAATATTTAGCAACAGTTGATGAGAAGAGCCCCGTGCTGCTCCCCTCTTATCAGTCCTCTGCCTTTGTCGGAGCAAACAGCTCAGAGGCGGCAGACGTTTCCCTGCACCAATAAGGGTTTCTCTCAGCAGTGCTCACAACTAGTGTTGAGTGATGCTGGTGCCGACAGATGAGAGAGATACTAGTCCAAGGCTGGTTTCAGGACGTGCCAACCCCCCACAGGTGAGTCAGGAGGGGATTTCTCCCCATCAGCCCTTTGATTTCCCTCCCAGATCACAGCAGCCTCATTTCATCCTAAGGGCATCTTCACTGACATCAGCAGATTTGGCCCAGTGTCCTCCGACAGATAGCCAATTTGTTTTCATAATAAACAATACCACAAATCACAGGGAAAGCAGCACGGTTGCCAAAGAAAAGTCTTCACTCATTATGAGAAAAGAAACAGACTCTGCTGAAATTAAATGGTTTTGTTTTCATTTGGGTGGAATATTCTGTCAGAAGGCTTCTGTCTGTGCTGCTATCATAAAGTCTTTTGGCATTAAGGGCAATAGAGACTATCCTGCAGCATGGGTGTGAATAAATCTGCTTTTGAAAGGGAAAACTAGGTTCACAGGTAAACTTCAAGAAACAAAATGAATGAGAACACAATCAGAAATACTTATTTTGCTTTATAAAAGATTCTCCTTATTAAAACTCTTACTTTTCGGCTGTCCATTTCTTTGAGTGATTACTTTTTTAATTACTTACTCCTTCTATGGAAGAAAGAATAGTCCTTTTTGTGAATGAACATTAAATATGTAACAAATATATGGTGAATATAGCAAGGCAACTTGAATAATAAAAAACAATCAGATTTGCTCATGTGAAAGTATGAAATATTTGTGTATTTCCTAGGTGCACATGGAAAATACCACCTCAAAATTATGTATTTTAATGATGGGGCCTTTCTTGACTCTGTGTTTAAAATAAATTGCACCCACAGACAGCTGCCATTCAGCAGACAAAGCAGGACTGGATTTGGACACTTCTCCACTTCCAAAACCTCTGATCTGCCCTTTTCTTTAAACATATAAAAAAGCGAGCAGAGTACATAATATCCAGAAAAATCCAATTTCCTGCTAGAAAACATCTCTGTACCCTGGCAGCACTGTGCCCTCACAACATTTTTGAAAGAGAATTTATCAGCATTAATTATGAATTTCCATTTTGTGACTGAAAAACTGTAAATAAATTATATATGCTTATTTATTTGCCAAAGGCATTATATTTTTTTCCATAGGTTTTATTCCTATGGGCTTGGTTTATTCCAAGGTCTCATGAAAAAGGTTCTGGAGTCCAATCAAGGTAAAAGCACAACCAACACTGTTCTCTCTGGAAAGAAACACCACAGATTAACCTATTACAGTATCACACCATTTTAAATATATTTCAGTGGATGTGGAGAACAGGCATGAGCCCTTTTTAAACAGTTCAAGTATCAGTTTAGTAGCATGAAGTATAGCTGAAAGGTCTGATATTTCCTTGTTCAAGCGTTAACTTCTCTCCCCCACTTTTTATGCCACTCTTCCCTTGCTCCTAACAACTCACAGACTCTTGTTGTTATGCCTTGTCCTTGGCTTCAGAGAGGAATGTGGGAAGAACATATTCCAAAGTGTCTGTGATGCTCAGGACAACTTTCTTTGAACTAAGACCTGGCCTGTCACTGTAGGCAGCTAATACATTTCAGAAGACTTTTTTTTTTTCCTGTAACGTTTACTTGGTATGTGATTTTGTGATTTGTTTTTTTTTCCCTCCCCACCCCATCTCCACAAAGGAGCTACAATACATTCTTTTTTTTTTTTTCCCTGACCTAATACACTGGGGGTAAAGTAATAAGAAGAAATCTTTAAATGTATTTAGAGAAAACGGAGCTTGATTCTAACTTTAAACTTCACTGGATTTTGAGTCATTGCTTTACTAAGGATGCAGGAGGAGGATGCTCCTTTGGGAAAGGAAAGCAAAAGTAGTGAACACCCCTTTGAGACCAAATGGAGAGCTATTTAAAAAGCAGCAAGCTTGAAATGTAAACCAGACAGAGGAAAGCAAATTATATTTACTGCATCCACAAGCAAATGATTTTCATGTCATGAAAAGGCACCAAGGTTGACTTTAAAACTAGCAAACATTGACTATCACAGCTCAATCACACAGCATCACATGGACGCAAGCTCTCCGCTTTTTGGAGCCCCATGTTCCCATGCTGGTCTGGGCCTGCCTGGCTTTGCCAAAATGAGATGACCCAAATGTGTCTGCATTGGACCACAGTGTCTGTCGTGGCATGCCATTAGACCAAAATTGCTTCAGTCTTCAATATACAATATACAATATCAATATAATATCAATATACAATATACAGCTTCAGCTGTATATTGGCAAGTGAAAAATCTTGCTTGAAAATTAAATGTGTTCAGTAAGTTCCATACACTAACATAAACTGGAATCTGTGAATCCAGTCACTCCTGCATTATATTTAAAAGATACTACGAAAACAAAAGTAACAAAAAAAAAAAAAAAAAGATATTGAAAGAGAGATCTAAGTATTGTACATCATAGACAGAAAATAAGTACTTTTTAAACCCCACTCCAAGATCAAGAATATCAAGCACTAGGAACGCAGCTAGCCCTTGCTTCATTGAAGTAAAATGTTCAACAGGTGAGGACATGACAGACATAAGAGGGGTCTTTTAGAGAGATTAGCTGTTTGAATTGATTTTGATTAGTAAGAGAGTTTAGGGGATGCTATCACTGCAAACATGTTTTTAATCACAAAACTCTTGCTGACATCAATAGCAGCAACACACGGTTCTCAAGAGATAACACAAAATACCTGCAAGACTCGACCATGATTCAGGCTGTGGCAAGACCTTTTTAGTGTTTGTAGCAGGATATAAAGAAATACATGAAATACTAGCCTCTTTTAGGCTGTCAGGGTGATAGGAATGAAAACTGGGCCTTGAACATTTATAGTATACTACCCCAAAATACAGTGGATTACTTTGAATAACCACCAAATTCAGTCCCTTCTTTCATTTTTCCAGACTGTTTGAGATTATCATTCATTTTTCACTTAAGAACACTAATTTTGCTTTAAAATATGCATGAGGTGAAGGACGTCCCCTCACTGTTCCTTACACATTCCTCCCTTCAGTAAAACAATAATAGAAAGTTGCACAACAAAATATTTCTTTCTAAAACAACAAAAGCAAGTGAGAAAAAGAGTTTCTAGTCTCACAGAGGGGATCCAGCTAATTATACGACAAAGGCACTAATGTTATCTATTTGACTGTGGTTGGTAAAATAAACACTTTATGAAGTTATCCCACTGAACTTTAATTTCCCCCCCCCTCAAAAGAACTTTTGTAGGTAATTATCTGAATCATTTACCTATTTGCCAAATGTTTAAACTACAGCACACCAGATTTAATTAAGTGCATCTTATTTCCTTGGGGAAATTCATCTGGAGAATAACTTTGCAGATGTTTTGCACATAAGACTAAACAGGGATGATGAAAAAGGGGAATTCTAAAGAAATGTAAACTTAATTTTATAATAAGATCAAACCGGATTTCCCTGTTAAAATATTCACAGGAATAACTGTAAACTAGCATAGACAGCACGAGCCGTGTAGAATATGCTCTGTGAATCACATTTTTTAATATCTAAATACACTTAAAATACATGGCCCCATCCAGCTGTGTATGCAAATCAGCCCTGGCATGCACAAAGGAGTCACGGCCTCTCCAGCAATCCCTTTGCCCACGTATGGCCTGGAACAACGCGCACAGGAATATCCACCACGCTCCATCGGGATGTGGCCCTGAACGCTGTTCTCTGCTGTACCTTGTGTGCGCTCGAGGACTTCATGTCATCTGCTGCATTATTACTTCCATAAACAGTAATCACTCTAGTTGGCAATGTTTCAAAACAGACAAAAAATAATTTAACCGATTAAAGAAATAGTGCATACTTGTGATACTTACACATCCAGAACTAAGAACTCAAATGAACTTTGTTGCACACTTCCAATCCAAAATTAGCTAACTACAGTAATGAATTTGTACCATGAATAATGTAGTTTATTTTTTCCTATACAGCAAATTCTCTTGTGCTGTGTTTTAATAGATATGTTTCAAAATAACAACAATATTTAGAAAGGTGATTGATTGATTAGTTCATCATTAATAAAGAAAATAATTCTGAGAACATTTAAAATATACTAGCAATAAACTATGGAATTTCTCCAACCTCCTGTGTCTCCCTCTATATATCACTACTACATGCAAGACACAGGTCTATTATATATTTGTGAATATATATTTATTTTATATATTTATATGTAACTGTTTGCCATAATCACACCAGCAGATACTTTAATCTTCCTTTAATTTTGTGATAACACTGAATATTTTTTCTTACTCCAAACATTTGCATGTAGTAATGGAATGATAGAACTCTGTAGGTTATTTGGGTTTGCTATTTTGTAGGTGATAGAACTACTAAATTAAGTGGCTGTACAAGACCATTTATTTCACGATACCTGTTAACATCAGTCTACTTACTTTGGTAAGCAAACCATAAGCTAGAATCAACTTGTTTTTTCCTACGAGAGTTGACGGTTTCACACACACATTAAAAAAAAGATTTTTTTTTAACTCACCACCACTAACTATGATTTTCACAGCACAGTAACCAAACTCAGCTATTAATGAACTTGTATTTAATGTAGGTTTTAAGACTGGAGTAGTTTAGTGCTATACAATTTAATGAGGAAAATTACTTATAAGAACCATATTTCTGTTCCTTTAGAATTCTTTTTGCAGCAGAAAATACACAGCTCTTGATGTTAAACTGGGAAAAATTAATTTGGGTCAAGTAAACATTTTTGTTTTAATGGCATGTAAACATTTACTAAACCTTTATCAAAAAGTTTTAGCATGAAAAACAAGGTTGTGTTTAAAGAAAAAAAATGTTATTTTTGTTTGGTTTTTAATAATCACTCTATGTCTACCCCAAAATCTTTCCATAAAACACTTTTATTTCAACAAAACAACATCTTTGAATGAATATGAATTTTCCATGCTTTTTTGCCCCCTCTTAAGTGACATCTTTTATGCCTTTGTTTGAATTGATAAATCTGGTAACTTCCTTATTTAATTTTACAACCGTTATAGCATGCCATTTTAACTGAATAATCTAAAATAGTTAAAACAAATACCTTAGCATTTAAACATGCATAATTTGGGTTTCACTGTAGAGTTGATTTAATTCACAGGTAACTCCAAAGTCCCTGCTTAAATGAAAGGCAAACACTATCTGTTCAGTCTTTTGACTTACAAGTTAGCTGTGTAACAGTAGTGACAGCTGACTTAAAACTTGCAAGCTTCTCAATTAAGCTCCTTAAGAAAGGAACCTCACTTGCTGGGATGCAACGTGGTCTGTAGCCCTCAGTGTTCTGCTGAAAGAGCTATGGGTTGAAATGATATTTTGTGGCCAAGATGCGCATTTTGAAAGAAATGTGTGATATCTAGTCATGACCAAGGTACATTAAACAGTCTTCAGTGAGTGGCTACAACCACTCACTAGAGTGGGAAGAGGGCAAGAGTGCTTTAAAAAGGAAAAGCAAAGGCAAAACAAAGATGTAGAGAGAAGAAATGGAGCTACCATATAACATGTATGTGCTTTATTAGGTCTTCAGCTACAACTGCCCAACAGCCACCTGACTAAAAATTTTACCAAATACGTGCTTATTTTAAAACCTACCAATAAGATACCTTTAACAAAACTGCTTTACAAATCAGAGATTCCAGTTCCTCTGAGTAGCAGAAATAATCAAAATGATGGTGCATGCATAAGGAAAGGCTGTTCTATGCCAGGAATTTTAATCGACAAGTAGTTATGTCAGGACAGCAAGAGACAGCTGTCCAAGCTGAAAGAAATGAGATGATTTTCACAGAGAAATAACCTGGACTCCTTCAGCAGACACCATGTTATACTGCAGGTTAACAGACCAGTCCCTAACAAGATTCAGGCAGGGGAGACAGAGCTCAGAATTGTTTGGGAGCTTTTATACTTTATTTTCTCTTAACTGTAAGTAAAAAGAGGGACACGTTAGCTTTCAAATTTGTCTTGTTACAAGAAATTAAATGAGCAACCAAGAACTGAAACCTTCATGCGGCTCAAGGTACTGCTCTCCTTTCTGGACAAGGCAGCATCCTCCAAGAAGTCACTGCACTTGCAGGCAGTCTGACTTGCAGGCAGACTTCTCAGAAAGTTTTTGACTTACTAGCAGAAATCCAACCTCCAGAAAGAATGTGTCCCATGACCCAGCCAGATGTTTACAAGGGATGAATAACCAGCAAAAGCAGCATACCCGAGCTTTGCTGAATGTCTCAGCCAGTCCAAATGTGCATTTCAGTTGCTATGATGCGGATCACAAGAAAAACAGCAAGCTGGCGTGGGGAACCTCTCGTTGTCCTGCACAAAATGAGTGCAGGCCCTGCCGCACACCTGCACGGCTCCACGCAGGAACACCAGTGTTCTTCCTTAACCAAGAACGCGAGAAGCTTTCTACAGCTTTCAGCAATGACAGGGAGAGGTTTGGGCTCCAAACTCATTACAATGAGAAGCAAGAGAATTAGCTGTGGATTGACAATACACCTTCACCTAGTAGTATCTGGGCTGCCTCCAGCGAGTTACTTGTTATCTAGATTAAACTGTTTTTAAGTTATGACTCTCTGCCACCATAGTGCATCAGTAGCTAAAGCTGCACAGCACAAAGCTTTAGGTGTCAACACAGTGCCACAGGATCAGAAGCATGCAAAATAATAGTAGTGAACACTGGGAAGGAGCTCCTGATACCCCAGTAACACCACATGGCACTGAAATGCTTTCATTTTATAACTACAACTATCTGCATGGCTCTGCTCTCTGCCATGAGGTTATATCTGCCTTGTGGGAAGGCAGCAAGTACTTCTTGGGGTGGGAGGGAGCATTCCCTTAGACACACAGGTTGCACTTGGAGACCTTTTGACACCACACAGCCACGCTGCTCTGGGAACAGCAAGTTAATCCCATCTGCTGGAGAGTGAGGCTTACAAAAGGATGGGCATGCGCATGATGGAGACTTCTCCAGCAGGCAAAAAATGCTGCCTGTTCCCTCACTAAATCTCTCCCACGTTCAGCTAGGAAAACTGATATACTATTGCAGGAATTAACTGGAGCTCAGCAGATACAATTAGACTACACCCGTCTGTATTATATCTGCAGATCCACACGCAAAAACTACTTTTCTGAAGAGAGAGGTCAGAAATCTTACATGCACTCTAAGGCTTATTAGCACTTGATTTTAATGGTTACGGGGAATCAAGCAACTGATAGGTTTCGTCTGGCCTTCTGCATTTTATCTCCAATGCACAGCACTATCCCTGTTACAAGCTCTTAAACTGTCTCTTTGTACATAGTTTTCATTAGCACAGAAACAGAAAAAAATTGTTGCTTAAATTGTAGTGAAATACAGGCCCTAATATTGATGTATTTCATTGTAACTCTCCATCTGATCATACATCTTTGTTTTCAAGTTGTTATCAGCATGCCCCTCTCCCTTTTCAAGGATGGAATGAAGAAATGTGAGAAGCCACGATAGGGTCAGACACCTTTTTCAAGCTTTGACATCCTGTTCACTACTATTGCTAGAGCAAAAAGTAGAATTTCTCTTGCATTTTAAAGGTAATATCTGTTGCATCTAAATATCAGACTAAAGAATTTTATACCTAATCACAATATATATCAATTGATTCTCTCGGTGCTAGTTTGACACAGAAGAATGCTGGCAGTAGTACTCTGTATGACCCATAACAATGCTAATGGTTTTGAAGGTTAGCATTATAGTGGCACTCTGTAATTCAAAGTTCTAGAAATTCTCTTCAAGCCAAGAAAGCAAAGCTTCTTTCTCAAAGCCAAATACGAGCAAGAGAACAGGCACAAAAACATTTCTATCCAATTTCTTCCCTTTCCTAGTGACGATAGATATATTGTTATTAACGATGTTTGTCTTTTAGCTTCTATGCTGAACAAACTGAAATACAGGAATCTCAGCATGAAGATTAAATTTTTTTTATGGTGGCTACAAGGATGGCTTTTGCTTATGTAAGTTACCTCATATCTCTGCCAAGAAAGTGGCACATTTTTCTCTTTCTGCTTCAGTTTTGGCAATCATATGTGGGTGTGCAGAACATGTTGTAGTGACTCCCATTTCTTGTATCGAAAAGGAACCTCGGAAATCAGAGCTTACATATCTCTGAGACTGCAAACAACTTTGGGGCACAACTAGTGATGTCATTGGACAGAGACTATTTAGATTTTAAAAATATTATTCAGTTCTTTCTCAGAAAAAAAAAGAGAAATAGGTGAGAGAAAAGGTCAAATCTTTAGCTGGTACTCCACTTTATAAAAGTACCTTCAACGTGAGTCCTTTGTTAGGGTAAAATGCTTTTTAAGATACATTGAGCCACTGTATTAGTTAAATCTTATTAAAGAATAGGAGAAGACCAGAAAACTCAGGTTTACTAGTATTACTGCTCAGCTCTTCCTATAAGAAAGCAGAATACCACCTGGGTAACAAAACCTCAAGGATGGGCACAAACACTGTACAAAGTAACTATCAAGACAATGCAGCAATAGTAATTCACAAATGTGACAGTAATTTCTGTGACTTATTTCATACATTGAGAATATTTAAATCCGATCCTGTGTAGCTTCTTGTAAAGGATAACAGTAGCTGTAAAGTCTGGGGAATCCTGCCCATTTTCCAGCCAGGAGATCATTCCACTTCAGCAAGGTTTGTTCAGAATCACTCTAAAAGCTCCAAACAACGTGAATTATACTTTCCCTAAGTAGGCTATTCCACAGCCAGTTTTAGCATGCTGAAGCAATCACGTGTGTGTGTGCACCGAAACTCATTCTATATTTTACTCTACCTCACTGCTTCTAACTATGTCTAGCTAAGTCATTCCATCTTGGCCCTGGATGTTGCAGCTTACTTAAGTCCATGGAACTATGACAGCTGACAGGAAATGAAGATCTTCTCCAGATGTTTAAGCTCTGAATCCTCCACTAACTTAAGTTGGGCTAAATTGTATGCATTTAGCTTTTGGACTTAATAAATCAATAGTTAGTCCTAATAATGCTCGTTAAACTTCTTCCAGCATAGTCGTATCTTTCTCTTAAGACAGTGTCCAGAAGCTCAGTACTGGCTTATCACAGTGACTTTTGCGATGAGATGACTTCTCACATGCAGCCCAGAACTCCATAACCCTTGCCCTATCCACACTGCTTGACAAATTCATGTCCAGCCCATCACCTGGTATCTTCTACCATTCCTATTTCCTAAGAATCATATTCCTCCAGAGAACAAAATGTTTCAGCATGGATTCTCCTGTTTACAAAAGATTAATTTCATTATGCTCTTTATTTCTCAGCTTTCCTTTCTGCTATGAGCTCTTGTTTATGTCATTGTCTAGACTGAACTTCAGACTACTAGCAATTTGGGGGCTATTAATTTACTGAATAGCTAACTCCTGTGTCCAAGTCAGTAACAAAGACATCAAGTGCCAAGAGCTCCTAACATTCACACCAGCACTGTCATATAATTGTACTTATCGTACCCCATCTATGTGATTTGGTTTCATTTCTCATTTCACACCATTTAGTCTATAATCTATATTTCATCCTGATTATGCTTATATTTAGGCAAATTGGAATGAAATATTTGCATACTGTTTCATCAAATAGAACGAAGAAAGCTGCGTATGTCCAGGGCATTATTTCAAACCGTTATCATATATACTGTTTGTGGCTTGACAAGTACTTTTTTGCAATATACATTTTCAAAGCCAGCGGAGTAAAATAGCCCAGGGAATGATTAGTTTTTAAATATTATGGTAGTCAAGCTGATTTTAAGACAGAAATCATACATGTAGAAGATAAAAGATATATAGGCCATTGTGATATGATACTTTAACATAAATTCATATTGCTGCCAAAGCAACAGTCATCTCCCATGCCCATTCCAGCCTCCAACACTGTGCCAGCACAAGTATGTGGACAGTGATGTAGTGAATCAGTTCCAAGAACCAATCCAAATGAAATCCCACTTGTTCCCTCCCTTCCACCCCCAAAAAGCCCTTCCACTTCTTCATCAGTTCTAGTTCAGCGTATGACTATGCAAACACTAGCACTAAAACATGCAGCAGAGTGCCAAGGAGAAGATGAGCATGGATCATCATCATCATTTCAGCATGAGCACGGATTAAGGTGATCCTGTCACCTTTTGAAATATTTTTTTGGGGAAAAAAAAAGTTCGAAAAGGCTAAAGGCTACTTTTTAAATAGGCTTATTCTTAAAATACTTGTAGAACATTTCAGTGATTACAGGATTTACCATGATAAAAAGTAACATGAGAACTGTCCCACTGAATAAAGTCTTTTTAGTATGCTAAAGCATTCTAGGCTATGTTGCATTCTTGTAAAGTTGGGTCTAAAATTGTGTATGGCCTTGTTTATTCAAACACATACTGACAAGCTAAAATTGCGCACTTAGACAATCTTCCCTCCTACTCCAGCACAAACCATCTCCTCAGCATTTATGACCCAAATACCTCAGCAGAAACATGATTGGTGTTGATTAATACTAGTTATGTAGTTTGTTTTAAGGCACCTGAAATCAAGAATGAGAAGAAAAATCCTAGAAAAAGTCAGAATCATGGATGATGTACTTCACATATAAAGCATTTGAGAACCTACACAACAAAGAAATTTCTGGATTTTGATAAGGAAATTGAAATCCAGGACTGTTACTTTTGTAGGTACACATCTATAAGGTCTTTATAATTTTAATTTGAAAAGGCATGCATAAAACATTTACAGAAATGAGAGATTTATACCGTGCTTAGTTTTGTTGTCAAAACTGCATTTATCAGGAGATCACACTGCATCCTATCAAATACTGCCATTGATTATTTCATGTCGATCATCATACAAGCGCGATCTGGCTGAGACACTCTTTCCTCCAAGAAACTTGGGGAAAGAAAGAAAGAATGGAGGCATTTTAACTTGAAACAGATGCCTGAAATTTCTCTGTAAGATTGGCTCTTGATTTGCTTGCTCCATTAAAAGGCTAAAAACAGCAAGGAGGTCTGAAAAACATAGGATTTAATTTTAGATAGATTTTCATGATTTCTTCAAGTTCTTTGGATCAGTTCTCACACTTCTGAGTTCCTTCTCTCTTAATTCCATTCTTAGAGCATTCTCATCAACATTCTTCATTATTAACATTATTATTATTATTATGTTCAAGGAGCTAAAAGCATCACAGAATTAATCCTTTCAATATTCATTCAGAGTCAGTTCTAACAAACAGTTATCCTTCCTGGCAAATTTGTCTCTAACTGAAGACCGCAACCTCTCTCAGACAGGTCTATATAGAAACACATAAAACTCAAAAATTTACGCAGACAAGTATTTCTCAAAACAAATGTATTCAGTTAACCAATAACAAGCATACACATGAAATGTCAGGATGGTAGTTTTAGTTCAGAAATCTCATTTCCCTGGCCTCCTTTTAGAGTAGTTTCTCATGGTGCACCACAGCTGCCTCCTGCTAAACTCTGGTGCCACAGCACAATACTTCTGTTCTCATGAATAATCACACAAAATCACAGAATGGTTAAGGTTGGAAGGGACCTTTAGAGATCATCTAGTCATAATCCCCATATCGATGGTGGATTTAGAGTTGAACAGAGCCAAAACAAAATATTTTGGTATTTCTAAATGATGTTTTACTCCACATATCAGCTAGGTAGTCTTAATTCAGAGTGAAGTTAGCATAAAATCCTACCAGTTTGTTAGGAAAAAGTTTTCAGTTGTTGTTCTGGAGGTCTAAAACTTAATAATATCATCAACAAAAAACATATTGAAGTAAAATCGTGCTGCATGTATGAAAATGGCAATTTTCCCCTATGCTTTCGACTTGGCTGAAGCAGGGTGAAATTCGTGAGAACAATGAGAAGCATTTCACTGCCAAACTTCAGCATATATCTCCAAACCACAGAGGATACACAGCTGTTCAGAAAACCGACTGGCGGAAACCAACGCTGGAAAAAACACCTGTTCTTCACTAACTTTTTTTCTTGGAAACAGATGACCTACTTTTGTTGACACTTCCAGAAAAAAAAATCTAACGTGATGAAGGAACAACTTATGGAAAATTTCAGCCTAAGTTACTTTGATTAGCTGGCTGAAAGCGAATGAGAACAGAGTACTCAAGGCAGAAAGCATGAGGCAATGTTCACTGCCCTTGTGCTCTTCTAAGCTACCCAGGCCTCCTTCCCTCCACATTGCTGTGTCCCCTGCTGGGAAGGTCAGTCCTCCGCGCTCTCCTGCAGGGACACTGGGGCCATGTCACCACCAGCTTTGCTGGCGAGAGATCATCGAGCCTGGGCTTGGCCTGGAGACCCTGCTCTGCTGCCTGGCACAACTCACCCAAGCAGCTGCTCCAGGAGGTCACAGAAGTAACAGAAAGACAGAAATGTTCCAGCTTATTCTGCAGAGAAACCAATGCCTTGTTTCTCTTGAGGAAAGTCTGGGGAACATGCTTTTTTTGGAGCTATGGGAAATTTGGAACATGTGTGTGCTAGCAGACTTGAAGAGCCTGATACTGGGAGCAACAAAGTTGCTTCTTTCCTTCCCTCCTTTTGCGTCCTCTATGGTTCAGAGACAACAGCCTTTGGATAATCTTTGAAAATAAGCAGGGATGTGTTAAGAACACTGGACTTTATCATCATGTTTTCCTCCTAACAGGAAAGCCTATGGGACCTACTGGAACAGCTGCATGGCTAAAAATAGAAAGCAATAAAGTATTTTGATTAAAAAAGTTTCAGTGAAAAAGTCATGCATTTCTGCATGTTCTGATAGAAACCCAAAATACGTCTTTCGGAACTACTTTTTTGGTGCACGAGTATGATATATTTTAAAGAACAGTTTATGTTACATAAAGAAACAGCTACACTGAAACAGCCCTTGGCGATAGAGAAAGAGTAAGCGCCACAGGACCACTCATGAAAGCTTTCTCTAATGTGCTGCTGAGGCCAGGCCCAGGCTGGGATCCCGTGACTGCTGCAGCTATTCTGGTTTGCTCTTTGCAGGCTACCTAAGTCGCTTTTTTTAATTCACAAGTTAAGTACATTTTTTTCTAAAGTATTCACCAAAAGAGAAGCTGTTATGAGTGGGAGCTAATCTAAATCTAAAGCATCCCCAACTATTATTATAACCTAGTTTATCCAGCACAGGCCCAACATTTCTTTAAGCATCTGCCTAAATATAAAATCACTCTCAAAGTTTTGGAACTAATTTAGATATTATTCTATAATTTTGATTTTTTCTCTACCAGAAGATTGAAGTATGCTTGCTACATAAATACAATATAATGTCGTAGTCAGGACTGAAACTCACCACAAAAGATTTTGACCATGTATTTACATTTTTTCCATAGCTCATAGGTTTAAGTGTAGAAGTAATATATTGACTATACATATATCATTGGACTTTGTTTAAATCCTTTAAAATGGAAATATTTACC
Organism: Crypturellus tataupa; assembly: GCA_034781795.1. Classification (NCBI taxonomy): domain Eukaryota; kingdom Metazoa; phylum Chordata; class Aves; order Tinamiformes; family Tinamidae; genus Crypturellus; species Crypturellus tataupa. Next base: position 461,657 of record JAWLRI010000847.1, on the reverse strand, counting down.
TAAAGTGGATGTGTATTTTTCATTTTCTATCTTAAATACACGTATCACATCGCAAACACATGTATTTAAGATAGAAAACGAAATTAGTCTGTCCACTATACTTGACAGCTTTAACTAATCTGTATAAACTATTTTACCTCTCAGTTAATGAAACACTGCGGAATTCCTTCTGGAAAGCATGCCCATCCATCTTTTTTTTTTTTTTTAAATACATTTCTTTTTCAAGAAAATATCAGTTGGTTGAAATGAAAGGAGGAAAAGACAGTATTAACTAATGTCTTATTCAGTAAGAAAGTTCCTAGAGTTGCTGAAGTGATCCCTTTTGACATATTCAAAACAAAAAATCCCATCTGTAGATTTGAAATGATTTTTCATTTGAAATTTAAGGCACAGAAAATATTAAGTCCAATGAATGTGAAATGTTTGGATTGTCCAAAATCAAAATATTTTTTTCAGATGTTGATTCACTGAAATTGTACACTTTTTATACTCATTTGAAATGTAATATACATAAAATCTTAAAATATACATGTTTAAATATATATATACACATACACATATACAAGCACAGATTAAGATGGAAAAATAGATATATATTCACATACATATATTCCTACTTGCCATCTAATAAGCTCTTTGAGACTAAGATTGGTAATCAAACATTATCTCTAAAACTTAGGTGCTTCCTGCACTGATTAACTTAGGTGAAACAACAACAAACTCAAAAATCACTTGGGTTCTACCTCAAAAAGTAAAATGTAACTTAATATAATGTCTTTTGCTGAAGGATGAAAGGAAGCAGAGGGAATTTAAAGCTTTGAAAGGAATTCCAAGCAGGCTCCCAGTATGTCACAGTTTACATTAGAACCTCAGGACATACTTAGGCTTTTGAAATGGCTTTTGACTAAAAATACTGATTTTTTTGAGGAGCAACCTAAAACTTCAAGGGCAATTTCTGTTAAGAGAAATAACTGACAGATACTTTAAAGAGCAAATCTTAAGTGCTGATAAGTTAGCAGATAAGATAAATTATTATAGATCATCTTTAGGAGAATGCAAAGAAAATGCTGGGCAGATGATCCAGGGGCTTTTTTTACCCACCAGCTTCTGAAACTTGAAAAGTCTCTTCATTTTTTAACTTCAATTAAAAAATACAAAAACTAGATTTTATCCTTCTCTTTAACCAGAACTCTTTAAAGGAAGTAACTGATAGAATGAGGCCCATTGTAGAGTACATAGCATAGTGGCAGACTATTATTATCCCAGCTTAAATATTCCACACAGCTGGAAGTTATCAGAACAAGGAATAGGAACAAAGGAGTTGCAAACAGTCTCCTTCAAGTACAGGCATGCTGGCATTCTTCCAGGTTTATTTATTTTTTTAAATTATTTAAGGTCATAAGACTTGATTCAATCATTTGTTCTGGTTTTGTCCCAGTTGCTGACTTTGGATGAGCTTTGGATGAGCTTTCAGATATACTGCCTTCAAAAAAGAAAATACTTCATTTATCTTTGTTCTACATTCGGTATGTACTGAAGCCTTCTCAAAGCCTTCGCATGAGATTTTTTTAAAACAGTGAAAACAGAATAAGTTTTCTTCTTAAAGACTAGTCAGGGAAAATAATAATAATAATAAAAGGTAAATACATTCCTACAAAAATATTTCCTGAAAATTATTCCTTGAAATTTTCATTTCCTGCTAGTGACTTACAGATGTGACTGGTCTATAATAAAAATAATATTCTCCACAAGCAACTAAAGATTTTAAGAAAGTTTGGGTTCTGGTGCTAGTATCAAATTTAAAATTTGAAGTATTTATATGATGGCCCAGATGCAAACTCAGACTTCCAAATGAAAAAGTCTCAAATCAAAATAAAATTACTATTTCTGCTTCTACGCTGCTTCGGCTGATTAAAGAAATGTCAAGAAAGCATCCTGGATTGTTCTATAACAATTATCTAGTAAAAATTTTGCAACTATGAACTTACAATTGATTCATGGATTCAAGTTTATGCAATTCACTTTTGCATACCTACAACAACAATAAAGAACTTTATTCTAATGAAGAGGCCTCTTCATGCCGCTCTGCCAGAAGAAATACAGTATTCAAGTAAATTACATATCTAATCTAAAACCAAACAGCATTCAAGTTTGCAAGAAATTCTGCCACTTGATTTTAATTGCTGAATGAAAACTATGTTCTCATGGATATAAATGCCATAATCAGACCACTGCAAAATAAGCAACAAATTGAAGAGTCCAAGCTCGAAAAATATGGTCTTTAATTTCAGCCTAAGTAATCAACCACCATTGATGCACCAATGTAATTTACTCAAGTGCTCTATTATTTATCAATTTCTGCACTAATACAAACCAAACGGCCACTTCACTAACAGCTGCGAGAGGCTCCAGTGGTCTCTGGGTCTGGGAGACGCTCACCAGATGCATCTGCCCCAAAGCCTAAAGTAACCCAAGACTCTCAGTGTCACTAACTCTAGGACAAAACAAGCAAGACTCCAGAAAGCTTTCTCCTAGGAACATGTCTTAGAATTGATGGAAGTTCATCAAATCTAAGTGTTTCAAGTAGGATGTTCTGAATTTAATAGCATTTTTCAATAAGGCTTTATTGGCACTGGAAAGTTTCTAACCTAGTAAACTATTCTGTAAGCTGTATTTATTTTAACACTCCCTTCTACTAGTGGGACAGTTAAAAGGGATTTCTTGAAACAGGCAATCGAATTCTAGCAAATTCTAACTGTTTTACAGCACCCTACCGAAACAGTTGTACCCAAAGCATTTGTTAATACTTCACACATTGGTGCATTAAATGGAGTAAAAGGCAACACTGTCCCAGTTTAATACACCACTAGAGAACAGTCTTTCAGCTGAGTCTTGTCTCTCACTTCCCCTGTACTCCTCTCTTCCTTCCCTTCGCCCTGTTTGCTACACAGCAGTGAGATGTATATATGTGAGCGAGATAACAGCTATTCGTGCCATGTTCAAACAGTGTTGTCGTTGTTTGTTTATCTGTTTGTTTTCCCTGAAAATGTTGAAACATGGGACTGGCCTGTGGCCCATTTATTGAATGAGAAGTAAAAACATCCTTTGTTAGCTAGAGCGAGTTATTCAGAGATCAGGCAGAAAGAACCCTGCCTAAAATTTACATGCAAACCAGCACAGGCTGGAACAAGATATTTCAGAATATGATTTTGCTTGTTTCTTTGCTTTAACATTAGCCTTAATGCATTCATTAAAGTTTGGCAAGAATGCACATGGATAAATAGATAAAAGCTTCTGGTTTAAACAAGACTTTTGTACTGGGAGAAAAAAAATGGGAAAAAAAGATAGAGTGAACTCTTTGGGCCTATTTTGTAGTGTAATAAATAGAAACTTGCATCAAAACCAGAAAAGCTGACCAAAAGATTAAAAGAAGAGAAAAAGTTACAGTTGACAATGGCAAAAAACTATGTGATAACACTCAGGATGCATTACTTTTTTATGTAGAAAAATAATTAAGCAAACTATAGAAATTGAAAATATTTCTACCTAACTGTATTATTTTCATTCAGATTTCCTTAACCTAGAAAGATGATGCTACAGACTAGCATATTCAGAAGTTAGTTTTGTTGAATAATATTTGCTTTTTCAGAATTTCCGAAATAGAAGTGAAAGTATTACAGTTAAATATAACTATGACTGAAAGGGATGGAAGGTCTTTTTCGCATTTGCAAACATCTCAGTGTAGTTGCAATGCTTTAAGGTTGCAAGCAAAAGGTTCCCAAAGGTCATTTCAAGAAGTATCTCCTAGGCCTCTGGTACAGCAGGAAAACAAGGAAAAGCTGCTGGTATCACTGCACTCTCCATACACAACAGATCCAAGGGTTGGCCTTTCTACCCCCTCAGGACAGGTTTGTGTTCTTAAAATCATGATTTTAAGGCCAACCTTCATATTCTCCTACTTTCCTTGTGTATGCAAGAGACACTCCTGTGAAAATTTCAGTAGTAGTATGAACTTAGTTCACCTTCATAGAGATGTTTTGTCTTTCAACTCATTCTCTGAATGGTGCTCACGACAAAACCATCTATTTAATTTCACCAAAGGCTCTATGATTCATAAACGTGTTTTCATACTCATGTTTCCTTCTTCACTGTTGTTCTCTTCCTGCTTCCTTTATGTCTGACCCGAGCTAATCTCATTTGGCGTTCCCAAAGCAGAATAGATTTGTTTTCCTAAAACCAAGGGCAAAGCTAATGATGCACACATTCCCATGGAGTGGGTGTTGCAGAAATTGAATAAATAGCACCTGCTTTCCACTGACCAAAGGCAGGATCAATGCAGTGTCAAGAGAAAAAAAAATAACAACACTTTTAAAAAGCACGACAACTTTTCAGACACCTTTAGAATAGTAGGAAACAGGCAAGTGCGGGATATTACATCTAGCAACACAGGGAACGTGAATTGAAAATAATTCCACTCAGGAAACTTTGCCCAACTTCGAACTTTCCTTTCCAAAGGTAAGAGATTTCATGCAGTGAGGTCATGTGAACGGGTGTGAATTCATGGGAAATAACTTCTGAAACAAATATCCAGATTAAATTGAAAATCGAGGCTTCTGGCTCCATAATGGAAATGCTGATCTGACCAAGTGAAACTTTCCTGACACAGCACTCTTCTTACCTGTTCTAGGTTCTTAACACTCTGCAAAATGTAAAGATACGCAGTTGTGTAAAATCTCTCATTGCAAAGCAATAATTAGAAAATCATTATGAGAAATCAAATGAGCAAATATAGACTTTGTCTTCTGCTGGATTTGCTAAAACAGATACCTGAAAATATTGATTTTTTTTTCAACTTTTTCTGAGATTACACTCTTAAGCTCCCCAGAACTTCCTGGCTGAAGCCTAACCCAGCTGAAGTTTGAAGGCCCAGAACATTGTGCAAACATCACCTGCAATAAAACAGGAGCCAAAACCTAAATACAATTCAAAATGGAAACAAAAATGTTATCTTTGCTCTTGTTCACATTTTTGTTTTATGTGCATATTTAGAGTATTTACAGCTGTCTTCATACACAATTAGTTAGATTCAATGAAGGACATCAATTCCCACTAATTAACTTTAACCATCCATCCTAATTAACTTAGAAGTGAGGCTGGCTGTGCAAAACTAAAATCCGAAACACCTGAGTGAGATTTTCTTACTTACTTACCACACTCCTCCTCATTAGACTTCAAAGTTTTTAGGTGCTTGCTTTTGTACATGCTTAGAATTGCCCCAGTCTAAATAGCTCGGTACCTATTTCTCACCTCCCTCCCAAGATAGGATCTAGAAATCTGGCAAAGAAACATGTACATCCCTTGAGGCATTCAAAACATTAATCATTATTGAATAAAACTAAGAATACGAGATTCTGACAAGATGACGTTCCTCACAAAATGCAGTTTTGCTCACTTTCATTTAAAAGGATGGATGGGAATCTCAGTCTTTAATGTAAGAGCTTAACATTTACAGGACTTGTCAAGTGAGAGAGCTGGATTCAAGAGCTTCCTAAACAGAGAATCAAGACTAATATCTCTCTTCCCAAGAGAATGCCTTAACCACCAGCCTTTTAGGCTGGGTACACTCTCCAGTCCCATCGCTGCTGTGTTATTATACTCAAATCTAAAATTAATTAGATCATAAAGAGCAAGCAAGGGACAGCATGATGCTCCATAACCTGCTTTACATGCATGAATCATGAGGATTTATGCACTCACATCCAACAGACGGGATTCAAACCTCCAAGGAGACAGTCCTAAAGACTAAGTCATCAACAGCTCTGCCTTCTCTTCCAGCTGCGCTTCAAAAGACACAAAAATGAGCACTGCTTTTCCTCCTTGCAAAGGAGGCATCTGCTGTGGTCCAAGATGTCTGTTCTCCAAACCGTGGTACAATTCACGGATATCTAAACTAGCTTTAAGCAAGTTGACTCGTGAACCACTAGGAATTACAGCTACATCAAGTTCTACAGTAACAAATTTAATTTGAAAGTCTAAAGTAGTCAGGCAGTATCATACAGGGTCTGAATTCCGAGTAAAACTGCATTTGCTGGTACATTTTTGACCACAGCCTCTTTTTGGATAGCTGTTTTACACACCCTAATCAGTCTGCAACTTGTTTGGATTCAACCTTGAGGCTCCTATACAGTGCAGTAGACTTAAGTGTATAAATGAGGAAGCACGATTTCTACTATAGAGACAAGAAAGTACGTAGCTTCTCAGCATCTATGCCATTTACTCAGCCTCATCTTACATTTTTGTGGTTGTTGATAAACACAGAGCACACTAGAAAAGGGTCCAGTTAGATCCAAAACCACCAGCCAAATTCCAAATCAGCTACACTGCGAGTTATTTTCGGAAGGCAGTGGATCCATACAGCTACTAGCATATACACAAGATGAAGACCATGGAGATGTATAGGTATTATTAGAGGCACAATAAACCTTCAAACCTTTGCATGTTAGGAACATGCAAAACAGAATATCATTGCTTTTCTGTCTTCAAGTTGAATTTTCAGAACCAGCAGCTTGAAAAGTAGCAACAAAAGTCATTTCAGCTTTCTTCCTGGTGACTAGGCAGGGTTTATTAGTTAGCCTGGAACTTCACTAAAGCCATTTTGGCAGGTTACAAAGAGAAAGAAGTATTTAAAAATACACATCTGTTTTATGTAGCAATACATATTAATGAGATATGGGGAAAGGGAATTTTCTCCTGTCCCAGCATGAGCTGCTCAGGTAAATGAAACTGATGTCAGCACTATTTCTTCCCTTAGGACTAAACCTTTGAAACATTAAATAAAAGCTGGGTATATATCACTCACACTTAAAATTGATTTTAGGTTTTATCCTCAGTTCAATGTAAGTATTTTCAATGAACAGATAAAAATAAATAATACAAGAGTGTTTTCATGAGGGCTTATATGAAGAGAAAAACAGAAGAGCTTCCTAATACAGATTAAATCCATCTCCTTTGGTCACCAGGAAAGACAACTATAGTATTTAAGAAAACAATTTTAAGAACAATGCATGCAATTTCCTGCATTTTCTTACAGGGAAAACATGTGTAAGAGAGGTTACTGGAATTAAATTCATAACTAGCACCATAGTTTCAGTTCAGAAGACTCCAGAACTTCTTTTAGGTTGTGCAAGATTATACCCCTGAGCTTTTACTTACAGTGTGGGTTTTCCATCACAAAGCAAATTGCCTCCAGCCATCATGTTTCACAAAATTCAGTGTAACCCAACCAGTGAGTCCTGCAAGCTGACCTGTGAAACCGTAGCTAACCTTTCCCTTCTCAACACCAAGCAAACAGCTGGCAGCTGATGAGGCACTGATCATACAGCACTGGAGTTGAGCAGATGAGGCCAAAGATGGAGTTTGTTCAGCTCGTTCATAGGGAAGAACGGGGAGCCTGACGCGACACAGGGAACCCAGCAGTATTTGGATGTACAGCAGGTCTGCCTACGCTGTTTGCTCTCAGTTCGCTGTACATGATGCTCTGCTATGGGGGCGTAACCCAACAGTAGAGGTGAAGGCTCCTTTTCACACTGTCCTGTCGCCTCCCCAAGCGCCATGGAGCTGCTCCACGGGGGAATGTGCTGGCGTGCAGAGAGCCAGCACAGAGCACGTGCAGCCTGTCTCATTCAAGAAGCTTTCGGGAGCTGCCAGGCCAGGAGGCAAGACTGCTCCCGGCTGCGTCGTGTCGCGTCCCGCAAGGGCGCCGGACGGTGAGCGCAGGTGGGTCCAAAGGCTTTGACTGGTTCTGTCTCGTTCAGGAAGTCAAAAGTTCCTATGTTTAAAAAATTGGCTCGGGCTGAATATGTTTTACTCTAATAATAATCAGTTCCAGAGCCTGGGAAACTTTAGGGGTTTTTAGAGTGTCCTTTTTAAGAAAGACGAAAGACATTTTTATAGAAAATCTCACTCATCTTCCAGTCAATGAAGCATTCTGGAAACACACAAACATAAAAGCTGATTGATGGCTTGGTAAAGCCAACTTCTGAGCTGATTCGTCAAGATACATCTCCCATATAGTAAAGAATGTCTTCTTACTGATCAACAATTGGAGAAGTCAAATCTTCCATTTTGCCTTTTAATTTTAAGCTTTTTAATTCAGCATTTAGAAGGAGTTTGTACAGTTACCATAATACTGAAAATAAAGTTTTATATGAAATGTGCTATCAGAAATAGGTCACATCCTTGATAATGCAATGTATAAGTAAATATGCAAAGTCCTATTCTGATCTTTAATACAGGGTAAATAATATAGGGCAGTGAAAATATCAAAGATTTGACAATCGTTTGTTGCCTATCTGCTGCCAGCGTGGCCTTTTTGTCTTCTAGGAAATACACTAAAAACAGGCAGTAAAGAATCAAAAGTGTGAAATCATGAAACATAAACATGTAGATAAGATCACATCAGAAAACCGATCACAAATCAAAATAAAGCGTCATTTTATCAACTTTCTGAAATGACATTAATAAAAACAGCACTAAAAGAATAATATCCTGAAGAACATATGCTGATTTAAAGATTACCATGAAGTTTCAGTTTTAATTACCATAATCTTTGTCACAATTTTTGGGAAAGAATTTTAGAGACGAGATCATTTTTAGATAAAAAGCAACACTGCCTCACCTTGGCCCTTAAATCCTGGACCCCAACAGAATAAAACTATAAACAAAGCAAGAAAACTAACAATAATTTGCTGCAGTCTCTTACTTTTTTCTTCTTTTTTTTTTTTTTTTTTTTTTTCCTTTCCCCACCAGTCAAACAGGTTGTCCAGAGGGTGTAGAGTCTTCATCCCTGGAGATATGCAGAAACTGAAAAAACCTTCATGTAGTCTGGGACAAGATTCTCCCTCAAACAGATTTTACTTATTAAAGAGAAGCAAACAGCTATGGACAAAAGGAAGGGCAGGATGGAAAAGGTGGCTGTGCAGGTATATTCAGTACAGGCTGATTGCATCTCTGTCAGAAACAGCGCACTTGGCAACTAAAAGGATTAAGGATCTTGTCCCCTCACACCCACTGACAGCATATGGCTCATGAGGGGCAAGATCTAACTTTAGGCACCCCATATTTCCACTTAGACGTTGAAGCACAGAATTCTGAATGACAAAACAAAGGGTTAGATAGGATGCAGATAGGTATAGATAGGTGCAGAAAGGGTTAGATACATTAAGCTAGACTTTTTTTTTTTCTATGTCAATGCACCATTCATTTCTCTGTCAAAGAAATTTGACACACTCCAAAACACAATCTGCAACTACCTTCTGGTGTCAAAAGTTCTATTTGAATACAGAGACAAAATAAATCTGTAGCATGGAGATACAGGGATGTTCCTCTACCTTCTAGGTGTGAAACAGGGAGCTCTCCCGCTTTACTTCAGGCTCAGATTTAGGCATCCTAGGATACTCGGCAACTAACACTCACTCATTCAGGCCAACGAAGCTCACCCTGGTATTTTAGAACTGTCAACAGTCTAATCCTGATTTTCTGCAGCATCCTGATTTCACCTCTGCAGAGAAGGACCAGTTTGTCTAACAGAGCATGCAAAAATGTATTCAATATTTCTGTGATATTGCAGAAATATGTTTCATCAGCTGGAATCTTTGAACTGTGCACCTGCCATGTAGAAGGTGAGAAAAATAATCTCAAGTGGAGAGGGAAATCATCAGATAGGTCTTGAAACTGTATCCATCTTAAGGTGTAATTTAATTTGTGAGCCATATTTAAGAGCTTTAAAAAGAATTGATAATGTGAACTCAAGCTACAAGCCAAGAAAACCAGGGGCTAAAGAGGGACCAAAGAGTTAATTTGTTTTAACAAATGGTATCAGAATCAATCATTTCAACAAAAGAGCTTGCTGTTTATGCTTACTCTTTCCTTGTTTATATGTATGTGAATGATTTCTGAATTCAGTTTTGACAGCTCTTGCTTCTATGACAATATCTGTACTCACGTCCATATCATGATGAGAGCTACATGGGAAGTGAAATATTCAGAATGTCAAACAAGCAACAGGCATTGCCCATATAAAGAAGTGTGCAGAAATCTTAGATTGCCATTACAGAATGGGAGTCAAGAGGTATGTGAAAATGTCTTGACATAAATTCATTAGTAGTTACACTTGTGATATGGCAGAAAACACTGCTGAATTCTAGTAAGAAGCAATTTCACCCAAGAAATTAACTCCCTGGTGAGCCATTTGAAAAGTTTATGATTGTGTAACCTCTTTATGCTAATTGTAAAGTAAAAAAAAAAAAAAAAAAAAAAAAAAACTTGAATGACTGCTTGAAGTCAATAGATAAAAGAAAATTTCTTTTAGAAGAAACACTACACACTACATAGCTCTTCAAGAATCTTAGAATGGCATAGTAGGCTTTGAGATGCAAGTCCAAAAGGAAGTAATACAATTCAGAAATCACTAATAGCATTAAAAACAGGCTCCAATTTAAACAATAGAATTAAAATATTCTAAATTAGGTAAAATAGATGCAAAATACCAATGAAAAGTCATTTTGACAATTGTGAAATTTTGTTCTTTAACACAAATTCCTTTTCTTCAACTGAAATGTTCTGGGAGGACACCTCGCTAATCCTCTTCCCTAATTGAGATGAAGTACGCTGTGGTACACAGAACTGAACTCCCTTTGACTTAGTCAAATATTTTATTCATTATATGAAAGGGGTAGGTTTACTACTTGCAAACAAATAGAAAATTACCTAAATGATGTAATTATCAGAAAATGTATCATACGAGTAATGTTACAAAATTGCTATTTTAATTCTTTGACCCAGAAGTATTGGGGTAGAATCCTCCCTTGACTCCTTAGTAAGAACTATAGTGAAACATGGGCTCTTGATGTGGAGGAGGGGAAAAAAAAAATCTGTTTTCTTCACTTTCCCTATCCTCCTAGGCAACTTCATCATTGTGTATGGACTACAGGATTACGGGTAGTCCTCTAAGGAGGAAACAGAAACAGGATGTACCTGATCACCACCACCTCAGAGATGTAAAATTCTTGGTAATCAATAAGAGAATGGGCTGATGTCTTTCAAGCCCTGGAGAGAAGGTAACTACCATACTTAAAATTAAGATCATTCATCCCCCTGCCCTGCTCCCTTGATGCTTCATATTTCTTTAGTGCTCCATTACAAAAAGTAATGTTGCGTGAACAAATGCAGCCTTGGCAATGAGCAGTAACTGTCCCTTCCTTTCCTATTACTGAACCATATCAATCAGCAGTTTAATCTTTGATGGAAAGCAGTTGCTCAATCCTTTCTGCTACCGTGACCCAAAATGTAGCATTACTTGGAAGAGTTTCTTCCTGTGCTTTTGTAATACTGCAATTGGGTAAGGTCGGAAGTTATAAATTCAATGTTGACATGAACATGAAGTATTGGAATGCCTTGAATGTGGAAAGTTTTTATTTAAAAAAAATGCATATATACCTATGATTCAATATTCAAAATGTAAAAACCTACTGAAGCTCTCCTTTAGATCATCTACCCATATACTAGACAAACAATAGCTGTATTTAAAACCATAATTTTGGAAATTCACGTTTTCTCACACTGGCACAAGCTCCAGATCCACGCAATAGCTCGTCTTACCATCCTTCACCATCTAGAACCCTTCTGCAGCACTTCCTCCCTTATGTGCAGACTTACATTTCCTGCTGATCTGCTGCCTCCTTTATACTCCTGCTTCAGTTCTGTTTCACTAATGCATGAGCTGCCCCTATCAAACTCAAATTGTGAGACAATCAACATGAAAAGCATGTTTGAGTTTCCTTCTGACCCCTGGGTACATAAATTTTCCTGCTTCATTTCAAGCAGTAAATATTTTCCACTATATGATCTATATAGTGCAATGAATACCCAGCTGTAAGACCTAAGCTACCAAACAGGCAAAAAAATACTTATTAGTCTTAACATGATCCCTTTATGTGCTTTGCATGCTATTTCAATCCTGTCATATGCCCATGTCTGAGCTGCCAGCTGCATTCAGATGTGAGGTATGTGATGGATCTGTGTGCAAACAGGAGCTGGTTAACATTTTCAGAATCAGAATACGTAAGGTATTATAAATCATGTTTGCCTGTTTCTTTTCAGAAAAATATAAAGACAAAGCAAACAATACAAGTGAGTAAAGCTGATGTCTTCACCATTTCTTCACTGTTTTACCTGGATCAAAAGAATGCGTCTCAAACACGTCTGGAAAAAAAAAAGTCCTCTCCTGTTTACACACCTATGTAAAGCCCCTTTTCTGGCAGTTTAAATACGAACAGTCACCTCAGCAAACACGGGAGGGTGCATTTCTTATAGATGCACATGCACTTAAAAGCTAAATGACTTTTTGGTATGAAATCCAGAAATTCTGGTATGAAATAATCATCATTATATACCCAATCATCATTATATACCCATAAGTATATTATTTTTTTTCCCTTCATCTAATATTTTGTTAGCAATACACTTTATGTAGAAGATCATGTTATTAAGGTTCATTATGTCTATGTAGACTTGTATTAGAGGATGCAATTCTCAGGAGAACAGCCATGCTTTTTTAAGGACTAATGCAGTTCGGCTAGGTGTTTCTCTTCTGCAACATCAAAAGCAGCTTTCAGGGTAAGAAGCAATAAGGCTGTGTAAGGATTTTAAAGGTCTGCTGCATATTATGAGTCACAACTGAACCTACGTTCAGCCTCAAGGACCACCAGGAAGAGAAGAGGAAGGACCAAGCAAGAGGCTATGATGGTTTAAAATGGATCTACAGCTCACAGTTGACAGGCAGAAGAGACAGCAGGCTGAGAAAGAACAATCAAACAAATCAACAATCCCAGCAGCACAAAAACGTTACTAACAATTAATACTTTCTGCTCAAAAGTAGGTAGGTGCAGTCCACAGGGCAACGTGAGAAGCACATAAGCACAAACGGTCTCATAAGTAGGTCCCTCACAGCTGTTCACCATTGCAGAACAAGAACAGGAGGAAGGGAACTCAGTGCTCCTACCCAGCAAGTGTTTCAGGTCTAGGTGAGGCGCTTAGGGACACTGTTTAACAGATACAGTGCTGAGGGGCTTATGGTTGGACACAATGATCTCAAAGGTCTTTCCCAACCCTAATGATTCGATGATTCTACGATAACGCCCATAACAGCCCACGTCGAGTCACAACCCTCAGAGAACGGCACCACGCTGCTCTGCGCGGGCACTAGCAGCGCCTGCGGCTGCCGCGTGCCGCGCCACCAGGACAGGCTCTGCCTCGGGGAAGGGAAGCCCACCTCGGGGAGCAGCCTGGCTGCGCGCCTCTCCGAACACAGGAAGTTTTTGAGGAAAAACTCCTTGTGAGGGTGACAGAGCACTGGGACAGGCTTATGTTTAGTTTACAGGGGATACAAGCTGTTGCTTTTACTAAGCAAAGCCTCGTTTGTTAAAATAATCTATTTCCACTTGGTTAGGGAACATTTTGCAGACATAGTGTGTGTACTCTGGAAAGGGAACTGAATATAATGATGAGTATTGAAAACAGTAAACAAACTTCCTGAAGGGAGACATTTGGTTTTAATGGATGAAAACAAGTTTATTATTATTATTTAAAAAATGTATTGCAAATACTGCAAGGAATGTAAAAACAAAATGTAACCTAATATGTAGATTGCCTAAAACATTTGCAGGTGATGGGACTGGTACACAACATAATCCTTACATGTTTTTGAGGCATACAGGAAAGCTTGGTAAATACATGAGGAAACATTTTGGTTTGTCGTTATGTTATTAGGACATATTTGTTTCTCTTGGTGGTCACTGCCAGGCTGAGACAGAACTTCTTAAGTTAACCAGCAAAGCACCAGAAGGTAAGTAGCCACTTCATTCAGTAGGTACTAATGCTAGAAGCAGAGGAGCCCTATCAATAAAAAATAAATAAATAATAATAAAAAAAGAGTCTTTTGCTGTTGATGATGTCTATACGATTAACTATAGCAATACACTCATACTACTAACACTTTAGCCAACAGGACACAAAACAGCCTTTGCCTGGGTGTAAATCACATTCATGTGTCACAGACATGAGATACGAAGCCCTGGATGAGAGAGCTTGTTCAATGAAGAACAACATCTACCTCTGCCACGTGCCCTCCAGACCAAAGCTGACTTGCATCTAATCAGCTGGTAATATGGACTGATAGCTAAAGTCTGTCTCTGCTCATGTTAGACCAATTGTTTCTCAGGCTCTGAATCTTCTAAGTGGCAAATAAGAAAGGATCGTAGTGGTCTTGGAGCTTGACTAGAAGACATCCAAAGATACTGAGGTGATGAGAAAATTAGCACTGGTGATGCAGATAATGATTCTATTCTAATACAAGGCAAAATTTTAATGCAAACCACTCTGTTGCTTTATCATCTTGTAATTATATTCCTTTTTCTAAAAGGAGCATGTTAAAACCTTAGCTAACTGCCAGTATTGAAAAGCATTGTTACCTACTTAAATTACTTTAATAATTCCAATTAGCTACAACATCTACTTTGTTGCCTTGAACTGGTATAAACTGCTGTGCCCTCCTAGGAGAGCACTAAGAGTAGCTTCATCTGCATGGTATATGAAATCACTGCTACCTGAAGATCTTAGACTGGACTACAAAGTCCAGTGAGGTCAGTGAAAAGCCTTGTTCCAAAGCTGTCAACACCAGATCATGGCCATCAACCTATTTTGGTGACATGACCGCACACACTTAACAAAACCTCTTAGAAAATTCCAGTTCCTCCTGTGTCAGTCAACAGGTAATGGATCTGCATTCAGCATTCAAACACTTGCTACTCAGGGAATACTACAAATTGGATAGGGCCTTTCCTGAAAGCTTTAGCAGATAGATAAGATGCCTGAGAGGCAAAAGAATGTCCCAAGGAACTGGAGCCACTCATGACTCCAATAACTAATGTTTGAGTTATGGAAGATATATTCCCCTCTTTCCTATGGCATGCAGTATTTGGACTAACACTTAAAAAATATCCTGAAAGTGAAAGATTCTCTTTTAGCATTACCCTGTATATCAAATCTGAATAGGTCTGAAATGGCAGCCAGAGAGCAACAGTACTCATTCAGTTGAAGCCAAAATCCTTGATCCATCACACTTGGAGTCAAGGCCAGAAAAAAAGGACAGGAGGAACTTTAGAGAGATTGATGGAAGGCCTGCTGTCAGTGATCAGATATCTGCTCTCATCTTCCTGTTCTTCCAGCATAATCCAATATCCTCAGCCCTAAGATATGGCAGAGATCCAGAAGAAATGCACTGGAATGATTTAAAATATTTCATCCAAAGAACAGCAAGAAGAAACAGCACACCCATCCCTACACTCCTTACCTGCACTGCCAAAAAGACCCATTCTCTCTCTAGGTACTTTCAACATCTATACAAACTAAGAAAATAGCACAGGTGTTTCAGGAGCACAAAGACAGAACATACCTCTGCTTGTATGTCATGGCATAGCACCATATAGTCGGCATTATGAGTGATATCTGAGAACACAGTTTAGGATTGCTCCTGGATTTCTTGTTCTTACTAAACACTTGCATAGCAGCATCTATTCATTCTATTTTTATTAGCCTCGGCTGAGAAAAAACTCTTACAGCTTCTCCACAGTTAGACACAGTGTTGTTACCTCTTGCCTGCACTTAAACAAAACATAAAGTTCCTTAAAAATATCTCTCAGTATACCATTTCACCAACATAGATTGCAAAAACCATATCACACCTGCTCTTCACACCCTACATTGGCTTTCTGCTTGAAACTTCATTAACTTCAAAGCACTCAATGACCTGTGCCAAAGATAATGTGAGGAACCACTTACAGAATGGGAATGAAAAACAGTGATTGACAGAAAACAGTCAGGAGTTTTCTATCATGATACCTGCTAATGCAAGGGGAGAGCTTGACTGTGCAGAAGATAAACTTTCTTCAGAGGCCAGTCCCAAAATGAGGAATAAGCTCCATCAGGAATTGGGTCAACCTAAGCATTTCCACCTTTCACTCCAAATGTATGACCTCCTTCTTTTACTGACCTTCTCTAACACTAGCTCATCCATTTTAAAAAAGGATTTATTATTTTTAAAAATAAATTTTACTAAAACCAAACACTGCATTATCCACTCAGTTTTTAGCCTTGGGACAGGATGAAAGGAAAAACCAAAATACACATTATGGGCACAATATTTAATATCTGTCCACAAAACTGTCCAAGTGATACAAGAATGAAAGCAGCATGAGAACTTCCATAGAACTATAAGTTCTTTCTTCTGTTGTAAAACATCTTAGGTAATTTAATTGCACAAAAATATGCTTAACTCATAAGTGCCAGCATCATTACTACATCTTCCTTTCTTGTATCTTATTTATATCCATTTTGCTAATTGCCTAAGGTATAAGCATGAAAGGCAGAAATAATTTTAAAAGTTTACACCAACTTTGTGGTAAATTATTTATTTTTTTGAAGTAGAAACTTGGCTTTTGCACTCCACTGCATGACCTACCACAACATATTTTCCACAGAAATGATTATTTTATGTCTTCAAATTGATATGCTATTTCAGCAAGTCTGTTTACTCTTTTAGAAACATTCCAACATGAAGATCATACATGAGAAAACTTTATTTCCCTCCTGCTAGCAAAATCTCGCTCCTCAGAGGTGCTAGCCTGATATTACCATCACATTTCTCATTATTTTCATAAAGATTCCAGTGTGGCAACTGAGTTTTGATTATCTTATTAACACTAATAAAAATAATTTAAAGTAATAAAATTCATGATATGTCATGCCATACTGTGATATAATGACTCAAGTAAAATAAGTAAAAGTAAGGTGCCAATAGCATGTATGCAGAGGAGAGACTTTGAGCTGTTCTGGTATGCTCTGCAGAGATGACTTTCTGTCTGAGAAAATGCACAGAATGATGTTTTACAACAGCAAGACCATTTTACACCATTTTAACTGGAAAGATGCTACGCAGCTACGGCAGGATTTTTGAAGATGACAATCCCATTGGAATCAACAAGAACTTTCCAAAAATAAACATATTGTTTTACTGAATTATATTTTTCAAGTAATCTTATTAGGGTCAGTCTGCCCTGAGGTAACAGTGAGAAGGAAAAAGCATCATGAAGTAGATCACAGAAATACACAACTAACAACAAATCAAACATATCAAAGCCAGGCAAAGAAAACAAAGTGCCTTTGTGGGAGACCTCCTTATCTTTGGGAGGGTAAATAAACTACCTTGCTTTATCCTACTCCCTTCAAAATGAACAACTACATCAAGATAAAATTGTTGAGTCAAATTATTTCCTTAAACAACCACACTGAAACAGAGAATTTTATCATAAGTGCTCACACTCTATAGAAACTAGTTTCCGTACTGGAGACCTGCCAGTTCATGAGCTTGACAGTTCATGGAGACTGCTCTTGGTTTGCACAGAATCCATTCCTTACATTTGACAGGTACCATAGCTGCTTCATCCTCTTCTGGATTTCATAATTTCAAAGCATCTGCTTTCACTGACTGAATGGGAATGGAACTCTTCAGTAGTGCTGAATGATGCTGTCCCCACAAAGAACAGCGTTCTATAAAAGCTGTTTGGCTGGTAGTATTGATACCTTGAAAGAGTTCAGGAGTGACCTTTAACTACATAGAGTCAAAGTTTCTAAAGAGGAGGAGAATACTAAAATTACATTCTGAGTTTTAGCTCATTTCAGGTAAAGGCAGGACTGTAACAAATCTGAAAAAGTCCTCTAGCCCAATTTCTCCAAAGATAAATTTTAGTGTTTTGCAAGAGGTTAACACTTGCCTGTCATCTCAAGACGATACCCCTAACCATGTATTCCAATTTTAACTTATTTGCCAACATTTCAAAGGACTTGAATACTTTTATTTACTCACAGCACGAATGCAATATAGGAATATGTAATAGTTCCTCTCCACTCACTGCTTCTGCTAGTTATAGCTGCACAAACTGAATGGATGGCCTCTAAAGACAAACATATCACAACAGAGGATCTAATCCGTAATGGCTAGACTCCATAATACATGTGAATGATACACTGCTCTGCAGACCTCTTCAGTACTTGGTCTGGTTACATGAAATTGATTAAAATTAAGGGTTGCTAACTAATCATAAATGGGAAGAGAATGAGCAAAACTTCTTTCTGGTACTCACCACAAAATGAACACAGATTTACCTGAAAGTAGCTGAAGCACTAAGTGAGACGCAGTACTAACTAACCAGACTCTCAAGATGAATGAGAAAGCAGCAGATGGAGACTACAATCAAGAGGTTTCAGCGCTATGAGATTTCTGAAGCTGTTCATGTGTTCTGGCTCTTGCATACATGCCCTCTCCTTTACCTATTCAAATCACTGAAATAGGAATTAACTAGGGTCCATGGACATATTTCTGCAAAGCATTAGTAAGTGAGAAGCTTTATTCCTATGGGCCTTTTTATTAGAGGCAATGGGATTATTTCTGTGAATAGTTTCTAACATGCATCAGTAACCTCATAAGCAGTTCCTCAGAATAATCTAGGAATTATTTGTTGTTGTTTAATATCTTCTCCTATTCAGAGTCTGTAAATGATATTTTAAACATGCTTCTGGATTCATAAATAGCTGAAACCAGCCACTTTCCTTTCTTCTCTGTGCAATCAGGTTTCTATTGCCTTATGAGATGGTTCACATTAGAAGAAATGGTTCATGTTCTGAGGAATTAAGGGATCATTTTGTAAATTGGATTAGAATGAATAGGCTTAAAATTCTTTTGTAGTTTTACAAAATATAAAGAGACCATTGTAAAAGCATAGGGGTAAACTGTATGTTTACGCTGAACTTCCTCAACAACTCAAATAAGTGCCTTGAACAAAGTCCTAAACAACAGATTTTCATCAGACAAACTGTTCTTATATGAGTTACAAAACTTCTAGTATCTCCAAAACAATGTTTTTTTCATACAAACTTTACATTTTATTACAAAAATATAACAGTGAAATCTGCTGAGACATTTTTTTCTCAGTAGGTGGTCAGTATTTAGCCAAGGGCTACCAATAAGCTCACTTTGGGCAGTAGTAAAGAACTGAGCTGACTTTTTCTCACGTAAAAAGGGATTAGAGAACAGCTAATTAAAAAAATCCCATTCTCTGGAATTTATTCAAAAATACACAAATATGGAGTGATACAATCTATGAAGATGCCACTCATACAGTTTCAACAAAATTAGAACTAAATATGTTTAAAAGCTTAAAATCATACACTAAATATGGAAGTCTTCTCAATGGTCTCAATACCTCAAATATTTAATTGTTCTTTGCAAAAGTTTAACTGATGAATAAGAGAAGGTGCCCAACTGTGTTAGCACTGGAAACTTATGACTCTGTTGCTACTAAGATAAGAGTATCTAAAGCAAATCTATTTGCTTCTTGACAAGGCAAAAGTAATTTTAGAGAAACAAACTGTTTTCTAAGTTAGCCTACTAATTTTCATTAGTAGAGCAAAGTGATGCTAACTGAGCCTTAATATTACCTTTGTTTAGTCCTTTATGCACAAGTATGTATTTACTGAGTACTTTTAGAGGTCTTTTGTTTTACTGACTATGCATTAAGCTGTTTCGATGAAAGACATAATTAATGTTTATCCATCTTATTTTTTTTAAAAAAAGTCTTAATTTCTTACTTACCTCTTTCTATAGTGTGTGTGTGTCAGTAAATGAAATGTTAGAATAGGTGGACTTTGACCTTTAGTTCATAGATTCTGAAATTTTTTTGCTTTAACAAAACAGAATTTAAGTGAAAAAACTCTGAGACCATTCCTACTTTATAAAGACCTTTTAGCATGTAAAACATCACATATATGTAGTTAGGTCTTTTACTCCATTTTATGGAGTTAAAGACCCCATAGACATAAAAGACATAAAACCCTAAACCCACAGATAATTTTCTTTCAGCCGCATAAGGTCCCAATTACTTACATTTTTACTTAAGTCCAAAGAAAGACATTTAAGCACCTGGCTAGGGTATTCAGTAATTGACAAGATCTCCTACATAACATTAACAACTAATTAACAATAACTATATTCTACATAACATTAAAATTATAATCGCAGATGCTTAGGAATAACTAAAGGCATTTCCTTGAGTTAAGGAAAACTTTTCCTTAACTCAAATTCTTGAATTAAGGAAAAGCAAGAAAGCATCAATAATGATTGAGAGTTTGGTTCAGACAAAAGATGTGAAAAAATTCTAATCTTTGAGTAACTATGAGCCCTTTCTGTACTACTCAAATAGTTCTCCTCGAGTTATTATTTCTACAGCAACTAAAAAGTACAAAGGTGTGTGCCTCAAAACAGAGGGGGACTTTGTCTGGCTTGAGAAAGAAAATCCACCATAACTGCCAATATAGCAGATTTTCCTCATTCTAGAACTCAGCTTTAGTCTGTGAAAAGCACTTCTAATAAATTCCACGACCCCTTGAGAGCTATGTTCTACTCCTCTTACTGACATTGGGTGATGTTCTCCTAGAGTCCAAAATAAAGTTCCACTCCGTAGGGGTATAGATGGAGGACCTTGGTCCTTAGGAATGTTCTACAACGTTTGAAAGTTGATAACTATTCTTTAGGATTTCAGCTTATATTTCATAATTAAGTTATTGACTTTTATTGTATTTCTCTGCCTTTAATATATTTATAATGTGCCTGTGTTTAGTAAATTTAGTTTACTCAGAGTTATAAAATATGCTTTAAAAGGTAAATACATTATATTCCAGTATATAATGGATCTCAGGCAAAGCTTTCTATTGTCATAAAAGGTAAGCATTTGTGTGGAACAAGCCTGAGAAAAGTATTATACACACAAAGTAATTCCCCTTAGCAGAAGCCTGTCTTAAAAGTTATCCTGCTGATATACTAACCACAATGATGCAACCTTTCATAACTCATACTACTAGACATGAAAAACTGTGTTTACTTTCAGTGTCTGCTGAGCATCAAGTTTCTGAGCAAGAAATGCCAGCCAAAGTTCACTCCTTCGCACCAATCCTTTTTGCTACTTATAAACCATAGCAAAACAAACCACCCCCCAACACAACGCTAAATTAGAATCACCTTGTACCTGGTATTGGATGAATGGACACGCTGGGACAGAAAATGGGCTTATACATATCAATAGTCTTCTTTGTGTTTGCTGCCAGGTCGTTTATTAGTAACAGATACCAGCTCCACCTCAGTGCAATTTAGCTTAATGGAAATAATTCTTTCTGTAAACAGCAACGAAGTTAAGTTCAACCATCATATGTGATGGCAACAAGATCACATATCTCATCATAAACATTCCTTGTCTTCAGAGCTTGTATGCATAGCAGAAACATCATAAAAAAAAAAAAAAATTACTCAATTCAGCTTGGCTGAAAGACAAGGAAAACAGCGTCAAAGGAGAGAACTGCTGTAAAGGAAACAATCTTCTATCCCACTATCAGTTACTTGAAAATAACAGAGCAAAACCATTGCGAGCATATATCATGTGCTGCTTATTATCGCTATTATTTATCAAGAGAACATGTTTACCTTTCTTTTTGATTATCAGGATCTTTTCAGCAAGTAACATGAATGTTGAGGAATGCAAAGAATGAAATTAACTTTCTGGTAAGGGCTGCTGAGTAGCAAAGAGGATATATGGAAGAAAAAGAAATCCCTTTATATCTTCTCTTAATAGTATTATTCTTATACACTGCTGCAATGTCTTTGAAATACGAAATGGGAGGGAAGGCGGTGTTCAGCTTGAGCGTGCCTTTTAAGATTGACTGAATTAATTCAGTTCTTACTAGGCATATGATCCATCAGGGTTCTCTAATCGCCCTGAACTCACAATGTGCATCGTATCCATGTGGTCTCCTTTTTAACTTGCTTTGGGTAAACCCTATAATATACCCATTGACCAGCTGTATTCCTTCTAATCTCACAAAATCCCACTTGGCAAACATCAGCGACAGAGAAAATGTAAACCTGTGGCAATCAGGGAGGACTTTAGTTACTGGTTAACCTTCAACCCTGCAGATGCAAACACAGCTTGATCTCTGACCATTGCTGAGAAGTGGAAGTTTCATGGCCTTATTTAACCAAGTCTGTTTGCTTTAAAGGATTATCTCCCACCCTCCCTTCCTCCAGCGCCCAGTGCTCGCTGAAAGCCGTCCCCGCTGCAGCCTGCGTGACCTTTTTGCCTTGCTTAAAACGCAGCCTTGATTGATTTAAGCGGATGTCATCTGCACACACTGTGGGACCAGGCGCTGGGCACTGCCACAGCTTCGTCTCTATAGCAGCAGCTGCTTGAACTGCACCATTGCTTAAGAGTTTCTGATCAAGACTGAGACAGAAAATATGCACCTACTTATTTAAGCTCCACTGTAGAATTCAAACTTTGCAAGGGGCTGATAAAAAAAAAAAAAAGGCAAAAACAAGTTTGTCTTTTCTCTCACACTTAAAAAAACTTAGTCTGCTTCCAGACAAATGTTGCAATAAACTGTGTTTTTCACAGATGAAATATTATCTCACGCATGAGAGCAAGTATTGGACAAGAAAAAAAAAAAAGAAAACTATCTGATTCTAAAAGCCTTTTCCTTTTCAGCTAATATCCCATATTAATTTCTTCTCATTCAATCAAAAAGGGAGAGGGCTCCTGTTTTTTCACAACTATTAATACCAGAGATATAACCGATACCACCTTGATGACTTTTTGTGGTGGTGGTGTTCTTTCATCTTCTTTCACAGAGTTTTCAGTCTCACAATTATATAATACTTTATCTTACTTTGCCTAGCTCCTTAAGTTTGCAGCAGCAATATATTTCATATAACAAAATATACATATATATTTTATATATATATATATATAATTTAAAAGGAGTCTTCTGTGGCACTATGCTTAACCGCAGCTCCATTTATGCAAGAAATCCATGTACAGCAACATACACCTCTTTAAAATAACACCCCAAATTTAATTTAAAACATATTATGAATGAGGAGACCTTGTTAGAGATATTAGTATTTCAGTTTATACTTCTTCTCTTATCAATTTGCATGGAATTCTAGTTACCCATAAAATTATGTGTATCCTTAATATCCATGATATTATGAGTTATGTGATAAGTATCAGTGTCGCATGCACTGGAAAATGGTATGTGGTGCAACATCTTTTTTAAGAGATCTTCTAGCCATCAGTAACCTTGAATATTTTGTAAGCCTTGTCTGCCATATTGGTGAATTCTACCAATGTTATTTTAAAGTGAGGCCCTCCAAAGCTGTATCCAACATATTTGTTCAATGATGTAAATTTTTTTCCCACTTTAGCATGTTTTTACAAGTGGCAATATGCTACGTCTCAAACAGCTCTAACATTATAACCATTTTCTATTAATCTTCCTTAGCAGTAATTTTCTTTTTTTCTCCCTCTCTAGTGTCTGAAAACCTGACCTGTGTATAGGGGACTGTAAAAACAAGAGATGGGCCAATGTAAAACCCCAGACTCTGACATATTCAAATTTAGTTTCCATCCAAATCCTGTATAAATATAAATATGGTAGTTTTGGCCAACATCTATTGAAAAAAATGAAAGGCACATAACAGTGTAGGTTTGCAATTGTTAAAATACCAGGTGGCATCTCTGGAGGAGTTCTGCTCCAGCTAAACCACTTCTGATTTTACTGGCCATTTTTCATTGATAATGAACATAAGCTCTTGCCTTAAAGCCCCACAAGGAAACCTTGAAAAACACCATGTTATGTTGGGCTCCTGGGCAAACAGGCACACTTTGACTCTGCCGTTGTCCCTTGAGTAAAAAAAAGATTGATTGCGAGGAATGGACAGCGGAGATGAAGGGTGTTAGGACCATACTTTTGCTCGCTCATTACTCAGCAGCAACTGCATTTTATCTGCAAACTCGAATCTTAACAGCATCTGACTAAAATGCCAAGCTGTAACATATCAAAATTCAACCAGGTCTGACCTATTCTGTCATTTCTGCTTATTCGCCAGTAAATGAAGGCAAGCTTTCTCCTCTGTAAAGAGTGTTCTGTCAATAGGCACCTCTTAGAGTTGCCATCTCTCCAAGGTTCACGGAAAGGTAACCACAGAAAAAGCTTCTTCTCCAGGCTTTGCACCACAGACCTTATTTAGTAAGCCAAAGAAAGAAAGTAATCTCAATTTATAGGAATATAAAATTTTACAAAGTTAAGACTCTCTAAAGTATGCAGGTACAGTAAAACTTTGGGCAAGGCGGTGTTCTGAGTTTCACTCATTTAAACTCTTTTGAGGTAACGCAGTTCATCCTCAAAGGTCTTCTTGGTGTATTTGACTAATTTTATTACTGTAAAAAATGTAAAAGCAACTATTAGAATGTCCGAGTTAAAACATTTCTGCTCTTTTAACTAAAAATCTAACATTTTCTCTTGGAGAAGTCTATGGAACAAGAGGATAATTTGAGAATATATAGCAACTCCAGAAAATAACAACCTCCTATGTATTTTGCAATATATTTTCCAAAGGATTTGAACCACTAATAGGAGCCCTGCGTCCACTGCAGTGGGCTGTAAACGATATCCAGAGCCATGGCTCATTTTCAGGGGAAGACGTAAGTAGAGAGCAATTAGAGTCCAAGTTTCAGAAGCTCTGCCTAGCATGTAGGGCACTCTGTGGGCATGTTTGACTGACTGATTGGCCTGTGATCACAGTAATGGGAGGAAGGAATAATGTTTTTATGCTGTCCTTACATTTTGGCACATCATGTAAATAGAGACTTTCTGGGGCCAGTGTGCCAGCAAAGTCATTCCGATGTTTTCATTCGAGGAGCCCAGTCAAGACTGCAAGAGATGCAAAGTACTTAACAGGATGACAAGAGCCTTTTGAAATTGGAAAGAGTTTCCTAGGATTCTATTCTGGTCCCATGGGAAGCTTCCCATTGTCCCACTGAAAACCCTGCCAAGGCTGCCAATATGAAATCATTTTCAAATCCACTGACATTGCTTTCTTTTCTTTGATATGTTTTATTGCTGCTGCTTGGTTTTGGTGATTCTCTTGTTTCTTATTTTTAAAACATGAAGAGTTAGTGCGAGATTATTTTCTAAGAACTATTTCATAGTCTGGGATGTTTCATTTTCAGGAAGTCCAACATTTTAATTTAATCCCAAGGATGCACAGGTATTATCTTTGAATTCATTGAACTTAGGTCTAATGAACTTCAATTTACTTGGAATAAGTCACAAAATGATATAAATATTATTGAATATGAATATATGTATTATCTAATAGTGTAAGAAATGCACCATTGAATATGAACAGTAAAATAGCTATGACTATCAAATACAAGAAATGTACATTTTATAAATATTAAAACATATCCAAAGACAGATTTTTTTTTCATTATTTAATTGATTTCACTGTCACATCCTAGGAAAGAAGTAACTTAAACTTAGCAGTTAAAAATATATATTCAGAACTTTGGCTTATTATTACTATTATGGATACTTTTTTTGATTGTTCCCTAAATAAAAAATAAATATTATTTAACAAAATATTATTTGTGATTTAGTCAATCAAAATCATGAAATTATCTCTAGAATCATACCAATTTAAAAAACAAAACAGTAAAATTTAATCTTCTGGCAAAATATAAGCCCCTCAAAAAATGATGACTGAAAGACAGCAGAACGTACAACTCTAATTGCAGTATGACAGGATGAACACTGAAAAACACTAGTTACTTTTAAAGATGTGGGTCAAAGTTTTGCATAACATTTACTCTACACAATAACTTGGGAAAAAGAAAACACACACAGAAAACTTCCACTCTATGGCTGATGTTAATTGCAATTGTCTGACACATCTCCTGTATTTTTTATTTTAGTTGAATGAAATCATGAGACTACATGGGAATTTCATTTTTGAAGTAGGCTTCATGGTTTCCTATAAGTAATAATGGATTCCAAAGATTAAAAAAAAGCAGTGAAATGAAAATAAACCTTTTGCTTGGTTGTTTTCTTTTAGAAACCCATACAGAAACCAAAATTCAGTGTCAAATTTTGGGACATGGACGATGTATTGAATATTTGGGATTGCCTATTATTAGTAATCATTACCACTGTTTATTTGTATAAGCTATGTTGTCTTTAGCAACCAAATCCTACTTTATTTGTAAGACTAAGTCTTCATTATGCAATATCCAGCTGAAATTAACGAGTCATTCATTAAGATGCCTCTACCACGTTAACCCTATTATTTTTACTGCTGATATAACTCAATTTCATTTAAACTGTACCCTTTATTGAAACTTTCCTATGCCATAATTCCAGTTTCAGCATGGTCTTTCAGCTACTTGTCTAAACTACAGTAATTCAACACAATTTCAGATTGATTTTGAAGCTGTCAAGACACCCTGCCACACAGCACCCAAAGGAGGACTATTGGGTTTCAGCATCCATATGTAAATACTCCTAATGAGAATCAACAGGAGTAAAGTTTCCATATAGTGGAACTTAAAACAATGGTAATACACAGACATGCATATTAAGTCTGTTACAGAATTACTTCACATATGGTAGCAACTAATTTTTATTATGACCTTGGCTACTTTGCCATACTTTTAAATACCTAATGGACTTCATGTGTCTTTTATACTGACATTCTGAACATTTTTATTTTAAACCTAACAGCACTTGTGTGTATTATAGTTAGCGGTCAAAAAGTATCAGAGAGATCTGCTTGAAGTGAGTATTTCAATCCTTTTTTACCTCACTGTTTTTAAAAAAGGAAGACAAGTTTAATGAGAAAGTTCAGAGTCAAAAAATCTCCCTTGCAAAATGAGTAGAATCAGCATTTTTTAATATCTAATATAGCAACCCCTAAAAACAACATTATGGAATTTTTGGACAGTCCTTATTATATCCAAGAACTCTTGGAATTTATAGCACCGTAAAAGTCCTAAAATGATGGTTCTTGGGGAAAATTAAAGTTATTAGTTTCATTCATAATAAAGCTAGACAGTGTACATTTGTGCATGTTACGGTAGCATTCAGATTCTGGTCAGCACCACTTGGGTAGCTCTGAGCCACCGGGGCACACAGGAGAATGGTTGAAATTAGCCTAGCAGATGAGCAAAAGGAGCAGTGTACAGTTATCATTAGTTGACCACATTTAGAATCTCATGTCCAGTTTTGGGCCCTTCTGATACAGGACTCATGCTGTGTCAGAGTTACTTCAAAATCCTGTGGAAATGTTTCTAAGAGGATCAAGACCACTATGTTAATTCCAACAAGGTCCTTTATTTTTACCAGAATTCTGACAGAATTTGATTTTTTTACTATCTTACAGAAGCATCACATAGATTAAAAATACAAGGTCTGATTTGTAACTAGTTATATGATGAGAACTGAAGTAATATAACAAAAAAAAAAGAGTATTTGAAGAAATTACTCCATTAGCCTAGCTCAGTAAAAGATTGTTATCACACAGACTTTCGAAGAGGTTATCATCATGTAAATGGTAGGCAGCCCAGTAAGTAATATAACACATTTATTATTGGGAAGCAATATACAGAAGGGTAGAATCAAAGGCGCATCTTAAATTCCTCTTTGAAATTCACCTATTTGGAAACATAACTCAAAGTACAGCTCCAGCCAGAGCCAATCAACTGCATGTGTACGCGTTGAACGAGTCATTATTTAGTTAGGAATATAGTTTGCACTCTTCTTAGACCTTCATTAAGAACTTAATCCTACCCCATGCCAGTCATTGCGAAGTTTTGTAAGCTCCCCATCTAAAACACCATGTCCTTCAGGTAAAATGATGAATTTACTATTTATTTAACCTGGTAAGAAATGTAAATGCCTTCAACAGATTTTGTTGAAGGATACAATGCTATTACATTATCGCTTCTGTTACTGCCAGACAGCTAGAAATTTGAAAATTATCAAACAATTCAAATGCATTCATTGTCAGGAAAGTGTCTATGCATCATGTCTTTATTTTTAATTGAATCACAACAAGCAAAGCAAAGAATCCATGCTGGAATCCAAAATCTTTTTCTACTTATTGTCTAGATGGGTCCCACATTCTCAAGCTAGCAGGAATATAATTGAAAGAAAGCGTCCAAGAGACTGTTGAAATTTCTCACGGGATTTTACGCCAGTCACAGCTCTTAAGAGAGTAATAAGAAGTCTGTCACTTAGACCACTGTTGATTATGGTAAACAAATCTTCACTGAAAGAAACAGACCTTAATTACAGTTAGAAAAGCCATTGATTTCACCCATCTGCAGGCTGGTGCTTTAACTTAAGTCAATACACTTAAACTCTGTGCCTTGGGTACATTCTCTGCAAAATTTGCCCATCTACTATTATAATGACCAAAAGCAACAAGGAGTTCTTAAAATAGGGTTGAGGTAAGGGCAAACTTCACCAACAGCTATCTAGGAAGATTTGCAATTTCTTCTTATAGCAAAAAATGTCACCCACTCAAGATTGTTAATTTATAGAAACATTTGGTAATTCCAGAGAAGATATAAAAAAAAATTATTATTATTTGGCAACTCTCTCAACCATATAAAATTAAATGGTAATGCTTTTTCCTGTAGTAATGCTGCTTCCTTTACTCAGATCAACATCTGTGTGTGGGTGGTTCTTGGATTATGCATTTGCAAAAAAAGTTTTGGAACTGTTAAGCTATAAAGATATCAATTACATCCTCTTGTGGGTTTTCCGCTTTTAATATTCACTCTTACCCCCTGAAGTTCAGAAGTGTAGCAGCTATCAGCTTGATAATATCTGCTAAAGTCACGTTAGATACCTACACAGATTATACTGCTGCTGTTATACTATAACATTCACCAGAAATTGGATGTTGCAGCTGTAACAGCCAATGAGCGCTTCTGCACTGTCAGAACATTTGGAGCAAACAGCAATACAGTAATTTGACCTCCAAAAAATGGCCAAGTCGCAAAATTTAATCTGGACTTACGTACGTACTCTGAAACCCACCATACATGATAAAAGATTAAAGTTCATGATCATATAGTTCTGGTTTGGCTGCCAGCAGCTCAAATTTCTGATTCTTTTTGTGTGGTGTGAATATACCTCAATTTCTATCTATCGTTACTTGTGTACTATCACTTCCTGGGCAATTAAAAACAAAGTCTTAGACATATAATCAAGATCTCTTAGCAAAGTCACTACATGTCAAAGATGTGTCCATTACCTGACATGGTTCACAATTCCCCCACTCATCTCTGGGCACAACTAGCAGTACCGGAGGAGTTTATGGCATTCGACCATCATGCCAGGCCTAGTCCTGTCCTTACTCATGCTTAAAATATGTCTCTCATGAGTTTTTGATTTTTATAACCTAGCACTGTCTTGTTCCACCTTTTCTGAAAACACTTCTTGGAAAACATTGTTCATATGGAAACAAAAGTGTCCCTGTTCTTCAATTTTAATAAAGCTTATTCTGTACAAGGTTTGTAGTACCCTGTACATTCATTAGGGTTTTTATTTTTCCATGATAAAGAGAAACATTATTAGAACTGAATTTTCCTATCTAAACATTCCAGAAATCGATAATGGGCAGAAAGCAAATTCTCTGTAATGTTCAAGTGAAAGCAGAGCTTCATACTGAATGGTTTTAGGCAACAATCATTTTAAGCTATCTAGGGCCAAAACTTTATAATAATTTCACAAAAAATTGTATAATATTGTGAACTATGAATGCAATAAACTCGCTATTCATCCACCTGTCATGGTAGGTCTATTTAGTAGCATGTAGCGCTTTTTCTTAGACGTGCAAAAGTCCTGAGATTGCTGGTTTTTGCTTTGGAAAAGCACCACAAATAGTTATCTCAAATACTCTAGTCTTGTTTTCTTTTATTTCTTTATTTATTGCCCCATCTTGTTCAGTTATGCATGAAGTAGCAATCCGTAACATACTATTTATAGCTGATTACATTCCAATAGCATAATGGCATAATGCACCCTAAAATGCAAATCTGCTCTTTATTGAGGAGGCGTTTGCAGTATTACAGAATGAAGAAATATGCCCAGAGACAAGAGAGTCCTGAGGATCAAGATAATTAAAAGGCTAAATTCTCGCAGCCAAAGGCAATTCAAGTGAGTGTCCTAGCCATTCCAGCCCAGCCTGACTAAAGAGAAACCATATGCTTCTAAGCCCTCAGGAAGTTAAGAACAAAACAGTTTGATCATTGTGGACTGGTTTCTTCAAATAATTAATGCAACTTGTATTTACCTACTTTAAAATAGTGAGCATCAATATCTCACAGTATTGTTGTATCTAGCTAGACAAAATCATCACCATTCTCACCTAGGGACAGAAATCTTTAACGAACCTCTTGTAGTACATATCTGTTCGGGGTAGTCTTAGGGTAGAATCACACTTTTCAGGGACTAACCCCCTGTAGGATCCTGTTTACACAATGTACTACTTTTAATCATTACAGAAGTACATTGGATTTATTTTCACATCATTCTTTACCATGAAATTTATAGTTGATAAACAACATTAAACTACGTTTGCCCTTGACAAGGTCAAGAAGGGCAGGCAACTCATCAGCCACACCTCCAACTATAAAGTAGCTCAGACCCATCATCTGAGTCAACCAATAAATAATAAAGATTGATGAAAGCAGCTCTTAAAGTACTTTCAAAATGCATTCTATTTTCAGAATCACTAATGGTAAGCCATTAAAAAGGAAAACAAAGGTTTCTCTTTTTTTCCCCATTTTTCTTTTCTCTCTCTCTCCTTTTTTTTTTTTTTTTTTTTCTCTGTAAGAGTTTTGTATACAGCTGAAGCCTATAGTCTGCCAAATACTTTTTTCAAAGGGGGAAAAAAGCCTGCTACTGTGATGGAACCAACACTGTGATGAAGAGTGCTGTTAAATGAAACTTGCTAAACAACATGGCAATTATAGAAAGTAGGATAATTAATTTATGTCTTCAGTATATCTATGTTTTTCTATTTGTCCTTTATCCTCATGATCATGTCAGGTAAAAGCCATCTCATCATGACACTTGGCTATTCCTCTCTCAATTAAAATAGAAAATAAAAAGTTTGTCAGAAGAACACACAGAAATCAGTAGTAGTTAGCAAGTAAACCATGTTCCCCATTCCACAGGTTAGATGAGAAACACTTAGGGAGCCTAGGGAAGACCCAGGATAGAAAATATGTAGTTCTGCCCAAATGCTCTACATAACCTCTCTAATTCTCAGATACTTTATCCTTCAACACACTAGGCATGCATGCTCTACTGATGAATTCAGACTTCCAGATGGTAGAATTACCATGAGCTTCAGTCACAGGCCTTTCACAGGGTTATTCAAGGGCTGCAGTGAGTCAAAATATCATTATGCAGTGCATAGCAGCACAGGCAAATAACTGTGTGGAAAACCTACCTGCATACACAGGTATTAGCCAGGCAGAAATATAGTTTTCAAAACAGCAGCTATGCTAATAAATATATTCAGTCAAGTTAGCAGCATAAAATTTGCCATATAATTGGTCACCTCTATGACTGCATATTATGGTATCAGTCTTAAAATGGCAGGTGACTTTTTTTTTTTTTTTGAGTCATCTTTAAATAGTATTTGAAGAAGGTGTTGTACAAAGACATTGTTTAAAACTCTCAGATAAAGATCTTGTTATCGAACAGGAGACACCAATCATCTTCATCTTTCATTATGACTTTCTATATACATTAGCAAATTCTATGTCTCTATCAGGTCAGGTTCAGAACTAGGACACAAAAAAGTTTTAGGGTATTTTGTGAGCAGACCTTTGCCCTCTGTAAACCAAAAGCCTTGTGAAGCAGCCCAAGTGAGAAGAGCTAGTGTTAAGCAGCAAGCACGGCTGAAACTGCAGTTGTAACAGCCGTGATGCCAGAGCATCTCCTGTGTTACTCACCAGAGTAGAGCATTATTACACTATTCCTGGGACAGGAAATATTACAAACAATGGAAGCCGTCTGTAAAATATACTTTTTTTCCTTTTCTCATTTCTAACCAATAACACACTCAGATATTACAATAAATAAATAAATAAGTATCAAACTATCACACTGTTTTCAGTCTAGGAACTACCATGCATGTACCATTGGACCAGTCACTGAAACACAGAGAGTGGAGAGAGAGGAGAAAAAAAAAAAAAAAAAAAAAAGGATTTCCTTAAAGGACCAGATGGATGTAATATCAGCCTGCAACTCTAGCTAATGGCATTCAGCTATACTTTCAAGTAATCCTCCAACCCATTTGTTACTAGACTCTTTCCCAATGTATATATATACATATAGTCCACTGAAGTCTTACATACGCTCATCCTTCTGCAAAAATAAACATGACTTAATGCCACAATGATTCATTTCAGCCCTTGAAATGCCCTCACTGGAAAAGGCTGATCTTTCCAGGCAGAGGCATAATTCCAACCCTGCTATCTTGTATTATACAGATTTAGTGGCAACAATTCTTTCATGAGAGAAGCAGGGAGCTGGAAATCCTCCTGCGAGCCAGCAACTAAACTAAATATGTTGGGTCAGCTAGCACAGAAAAAGTGCTCAAATGAAACCTACAGACTAACAAATACAAGTCAAGCTCAAAAGCACTTCTGTATAACATAATTTAAGATAGCTGATAATTCACATGCAAGACCATTTAGAGTTAAAATGTGTTGAGATGTGTTGTGTGTGTCATTCTGGTAGCACACTTGTGTGTTATAGTGCCCAAGTTGCACAGAACTTTTGCAAACTCAAAACATAGAAGTCATTTTTTAAAAATATATTACTTGAAAAGAGAAGAAATATTCAATCAGGCTATCAGTCATTTCAAGGAGATGCATATCTAGGCTCATATATTCCATCATGCTTCAGAAATGATTTTTTTCTTGTTGCTGTACTTTTTCCACGTGTGAACTAGTATATTTTGTAAAAGAAATCATTATTCATTCCTATTTGCTTACAAGTTTGCTTTAGATATCCATGTAAAGAGTCTAAAATTTTAGTATAGCATTTAGTGATCAGAATATGGAAAACATAGTTAGCTCTATTTCCTAGGGCATGAGAAGAATTATGAGAGGAAATAAAAGGAAGGGATAATCTGCATGTCTTGCATATGACTAGCAAAGAATTCATTTTGCCCAGAAAAAAAATTGTATCTGAGTGCTTTTCACTGTGACAGAATTAGCTCCCTAAGGAGAAATTCTAGAATCATTACAGGTGTGCAAGAGTAATCTTTAGCCTAATAAGAAAGAAGTGAACACAGAATTCATGGGTGATCAGCACAGACTGGCACAAATAGAAACTTAACAAAACCATCTGTTGCACAATGCAAATTCCCTTATTAGCTACGATGCTATGTGAATCAGTCCAAAATTAATACAACCTTTTGCCCCTCACTCCTCAATCTGCCTTTTGCAAGCTCATGCAAAGATGGAATCCACCACTCACCATGTTTTTTACGATGCAAACAAATGTGGATGAAATTAATGTTGATTTAGTGATATGCCCGAGTTAATGATTACTTTTTAGAGTATCAATCAATTTGGTTTTCAATGAAAGCCCTTATAGATAAGTGCAAGCACTAGAAGATAGCCTTGATAGGAGTACAAGTGTAGAGATTACTGCCACAACAAAGCAAAAAGATTATTATTTTGTTAAATATTTCCAAGTCATTCTTCTTAAGTGTTTGTATTCATGACATTGCTAAACTACTGAGTTTACCAAATGGCCATTATGAAACTTTTTTAGACCCCCCCCGCCTCAGTCTTTTCTTTAGCATATATGATATGGGGGGTAAATAAGACGCCTTTTACAAACATATTTTATTTTCACTTATTAAAAAACAAGGCTCCTGTTTTGAAGACAGGAACATTCCTTTTTCCCCACCCATCAGTTTGATTTATTACTCCTATTCAAATGTCAGCACTCAGTTGTTCCACCTGGTTTCTTTCTTTTTATTTCTTTCTTTTTTTAGCTATGAACAAAACTTAAATCTGTCCCCTGTCAAACTGCACAGCTTGGCACAGCTGTGAGAGTTTTACTACAGGTGGGAACTTCTTTGGGACATGATTACAGATGTTTTTATCATTTATATGGATTCATTGTTTTCTGAGACAGCAATGAAATATGCTGTGTGGAGGGAAAATAAAATATGCATTTTTACACGCACACACAAAAAAGATGATACATTTAGTATTTTGTCTTTATGTGCATCTCTTTATGGTGAAATCAGGCAACAAGCACTCCATTCAGGGTTCTCAAGGAACAACGCTATGAAGAAATTTACTGCTTTGGGATTTCAGAAGACTTGGCACTTAGATACAATAAAAAATGGAAAAAAATCTATCAACAAAATAAAATATTTATAAAGTTACGTTTCAAGTGAATTATTTGTGCATTTTATGCCTTTTTTTTTTTTTTTTTGAAAGCAAAATTCAGTGCTATTAGGCTTATCTCATTATTCTAATTTCCTGATAAAAAAAGGATAGTTGTATTCATAATACACCGTGTATCAGATCCTCAAATATATTCCCGTGGAGTCACGAAGAAGTCGAAGAACTACGTCCCCATTCACAAACATGCACCCCAGATGCTTATGACGAAGATTTGAAATAGTAGGTTTTTAGATCTACTCTAACAGCAACTAGCTAGAGCACTCAGGTAATTTTAGGAAAATGGAGGCGAAACCCCACTTTGATAAAATACAGCTCCAGCCAATGGCAACATGCACTGCCAGGTCACTAGGACACTGGGCCACTACCCACAAACACGAGCTCTTCTCACCCCCTTAACACATTCCCTCCTCTCACTTAGCAAGGAAAGGCTCTTTACCCCCTCCCCACTGCTCCAGCAGACACGGGAGGTGGTGCCTGGCCCTTGCACAATGGCCTGAGCAAATGTTCCAAGTCTCAACACAAGAAACTGTTCAGCCAACTTGGTTCTGCAGCTCAGCAGCAGCATTTGACACCAGTTGTGGATCCAGCTATATCAACTATACCATTCTATACCATTATTGAGCAATGTCAATTCGCTTTTGGAGTGAAGGATGTGGAAGAGGAAAATATGGATTCTATTCCCACATTTATGTTCCAGAAATGGGCTAATGCCACATAAAAAGAAACACAAAATCAGGCAAGGATTCTGTTGATACAATTAACATTACTATATAAAAAACAATTCAGATAATTCATAATTTTTACTTTTTTTTTTTTTAGTTTTTCTTTCATGCAGATTTCTCCTTCTGTTCACAGAGTAACTCCAGCCCACCACTTAAAATAATAAATGGTTATACTCCTAGTACCAATTTTATCCAGGATTGTGGCTTTCAGTAACTGCTACTCAAGCCCTCTTCAGCTCCTGCTTGTCATCAAAAGCAGAAACATTAAAATCTCAAAAAAAAATTACACTGTTTGAAACACTTGGACCAGGAAGTATTAGAGGTTTTTTTAAAAAAAGAAAAAACTACTATAATTTTGAAATAAGGTATTCAAGCAAGTAATCAGACTTCTCAATACTTCTCCTGAAGAAAACTCTTAATGGGATACTTTTGTGTACACTGGAAACAACTTCTTTAAAAATAGGTCAAATAACCTAGATTTCTAAAGAAAGCTGTAACATTTACTGTATCCGTGACACATGAACTGCCGCTGAAACGTGTTATATATGGTCTGCCTCACTGAGCATTTCCCTTTCGTTTGAGAGGGAGCCCAAGCAAATGTTGCATTCTATTAAGCGCGAGGCCTGCAGAGCGTCAGAGTAATGGCTCGCTAGTATTACTTGAGAAATTCCAAAGCAATGGCTCCTTTCCCTGCGTGAACATTTAGAGTATACTTTGCTTATTAAATATAATGACTTTTCTCAAATTGAAATTACCCCAAGCACCCAACACAAAATGCTCTAGTCTCCTCTTACGCCAAGTTGAACTGGGACTCTCCCCAACATCCCAGCAGCAGGCTTACCATCACTAGAATCATTGAAAACGTGGTCGCCCTTGACAAAAAGGTTTTTAGTACTACCATATGACTAACATGCTGCCGTACTGCCAACGTGATGGTTCCCATTCCGGAGAGCGCAGGAAACAAAGCGAGCACCAAACGCGACCAGATTGACTCAACAGCAGCCGCTCTGCTGCAGTGCTGTTTTCAAGCACGTACAGCAGCAACCAACGCTGAAAGTCAGCGGCTTGGTGGCCGAGGCTCCGGTCATCTGTGAAGAGGTCAGCCACAAGAAATACATTGCCAGCCTTTCTTGCCATGAAGCAAATATAAGAGAGGAGCAAAGGGGCAATGACGTGGATCGCTTTTCCTTCTCGTAGATCAGCTGGGAGAAAGGGATTTCTTGCTTGTGTGCATTTCACAAACAAAAATGTGCATTTCTAACAAGCTTCAGGGAACACACCTAATAACCCACACCACCAAAGCAAACCAGCAGTTAGAAGTCCTGGTTTCATCGTGTCCAGATAAACGATTCAATCAGAGAAGCTAGCAATACTGAGGTCTATATTCAAGCAGGTACCAAGACAGAGTCCATAAAATATGTGGATACACATGCACGCCTGTATTTACATTAGAAAATTTGCATGTGCAAATGCACATTTACCAATTATGCTCACACATGACTATTTTTGGCTCCATTTGAAAAGAAATCTATATTTCTCTTGATAAATCCTGGCTAAGGGCCTAGGCCAGTTGGAACCAACTTTGACAGAAACTGTGGACATAAAATACTTTCCAGGTGGTGCTCAGTTCCTCGCAGAATCAAACTCTAAAACAGCGAGTTCTTGTTGGAGTTTCTACAGTGAAGCCACTGATGTTATAATGATCAAATAAGCAGTGCAGCCCAAAGGCTTGTTCACAACCTTAAAGAAAAAGCACTGTAAGTGTGAACTTGGAGCAGCATAACAGCTTATTTAGCTTCCAGCAAATGAAGTGTTCTAATAGATTTTTTTTCTTCCTCTGATGGCTAAATGCTTCCCCTATTACTAACGTGTGAAATGGTCTGGGTATTAGTGTTTGCATTAAGCAGTTACTTGCACAGGCCCTGGAAAAATGATGACTTCTGGCAAAATTCACTGGAGAAAAAAAAAATTCCAGATTCAGATTTGACTTAAGGCATTACTGTTCAATGGGGAGTGGTTTGGGCAAGATCTTATTTCCACTTTTGCCCTGCAAGAAAATAGGCTATGACTAGTAAATGAGTTGGAAATTATTACTATAATTAACGTGTCTTCAAAGCAGCCGTTGGAAATTGTGCATGCAGCAACAAACTAATGAAGCTCCAGTTGCACAAAAACAAAAGGTCACAACAACCTGAGGGGGAGCCAGGATAGAAGCCGTTTCAGAAACTTTTCCCACATTGAAGGCAGACTCTGCAGAAGTTGGTGACAGCCCCATCCTGACCCGCACAGCTTCACTGTCCTGGCAGAGAGTCTCCCAGTGACCATCGCCTGGTGCTGTCAGCACACACGGAGGCACTTGGAAGTCCTTGCAGAGAAGGGAAAACAGGAGGTACAGAGCAGGGGGAGTTTAGGATGAGGCAGGAAAAAATGCAGCCAAAGCATATTGGCAACACGGAAAGAGATCTGTTTAGCCAAAATTTGATTTATTTTCTAAACAATCCCTCAGCCGGTGTGTACAAATTACATTTGGCATCTACTGAGCAATTTAGTATGAGTCTTTTTCAAAATGACACAGCTCAGTTTTACACTTCAGTCTTGCTCTGAAAAGGAAGATTTTATTCTTGTGGGTAACTCAAGAGTACTCCAACCAAATTGTTTCCTGCCTTTATATTCTGCTTGTTTTTGCAGAATAACAGAAAAAAAAAATTATACAGATTCTCCCTATTTTCTTTAGTATGAAAATATGAATAAAATTCAAATTAAAGGTTTTCACCTTAATCTTTTTAAACTAGCAGCTAAATAAAATAACAGTTGAAAAAGCACAGCACAAGCATATTGTGTACAGGTTTTATATACGCGCCCACGCACATATTTCTGCCGTGACACCCACTTTTCCAAATCATTCCTAATTTGCAATGTTCTTGTTGCTGGGCCTGATCCAAATCCCACTGCAATGAATACAATTTTTTCAGTTGGTTTCAGGTTGCCTGGGACCGAGTCTAGGCATCTGGGCTATAAAGAGCATATCAGGAATGCTGGGGGGAGGAAGAGGGTTATTTTCACAGTGTTGATAAACAACCAAGCATAGAAATGGTATTTGAGATCGCAAGGTGCACCAAAGAGGAAGTAAGAATTTTCATCTGATTGCTTTGATATATGACAAAGTGATATCTAAGTCCAAGCAACCCTTAAATTCTTCTTAGAATGGGGTGAGAATAGAAAGCCGTGCCTTTAAAGATAGATCCATTTTTTTCCCATAATTTTAGACCTCCTTACTTCTACTATGGGGGATTCCAGAACTCATTTCATGATTTCTGATGGGTTGTTTCTCAGGCTGTGGGGAAAATCCTACTGAGTAACAATGAATATATATATAATTCTCTGAATACCAAGCAGCAATTTCTCAAAAGCAGCTATTTACTCTGCAGCACTCACTCATCTCTGTTACTTATGCATTGAAATGCCTATTTGACTAATACACTTTGTAAAATGAAATCTAATCTAGCCTTTCTCCCTCAACATTAACAGTTAGTGGTAGCGAACTAAAAGTATTCATCACCCTCCACATTTGCTGCTCTGCATACCCGAAGAGAAATACCCATCTTCTTCAGCATTGACTATGGAATATCAGGGACAGAGAAGACTGCTATTAACTGTTCTTCCATTTTTGCCTCTTAACCTCTGAGATTTGCCATAGTGAATATGCACCAGATGAGATTCTACATTGATATATTTCTTTTGCTTGAACCTCTAATAATTTATTCTAGTCCAGATCTGAGTCTATTCACAGAGCTACTCATTGGTACTGACTCCGTCCGTGAAAGTGATCCACTGGCATGAAACTCAAACGCTCCTGCACACAGAGCCAATTCCACCACCACAGTATACCATCTGTTAAGTGCATTTGAAGTCTGCACTGCAATATACTATATTTTTAAAAATACTGCTAGGGTTACTTTTACAGACCTAGAAAGATAAGGGAGAAGTATTTCTTCCTTTGGAAGTAACACTGCATGTATCTTTCTTTTATGGCATGGCATTGGGCAAAACAAGGTATACATAAGGCAGCAGATGTTTATAATGCTAACCTCACCTCTTAAATCTTTGTGAAGTCTAAGCCTGGGCAAATGCCTAGTTTTCTGACAAACGCTTCACTTGCTCGAAATGAAATAGCCATTCAGAGAAATCAAATTTCAGCAAGTAAAATTAAACCATCCTATACTGGAACACTGGAATTTTGGATTTGCAAATAAAGATATTCATAGAAGTGGAAAACATTCAGGCTCAAACGAGGCCATACTCAAATGGCAAGCTTAAAGTCTTTGAACAGTTCCATATCCTTCATAAATAATTTGACCATTTTTCTTTTTACATTGTAAACTGTAGACAGCATTCAAGAGTGAAAGTAAAAGAATAGTGTCAAAAATTTTGCCTGACTTTGTTTAAAACAATTTTCACAGCAGAGAATAAGGAATTGCTTCATAACTGAACATTACAGTTCCCTGCAACACAAGATCTGTTTTCCCAGAAGTTTTATTCCTTCACTGGTAAATCCAAAGTTACCCAAGACAGCAGATCTCAGAAAATCTTCCCTTTTCCTCCTACTGTTTTTGAATGCTGTTTGTTTCTTGGTCTTGTTCTCTTAAACACAGCACAGTTTCCTTTCAGAAAGGAACCAAGTCTGATGTATCCCCTGATCTGATATCTCCTAACATACATGTTTGCCCCCGACCCCCCGGGATGCACATATAATATATTCTAATGTACTAAGTAACGTACTAACCTGGAATTAACTTATGTCTTCCTATGAGACAGTTTGTTCTCATACAACAAAAGCTTCCCATGCTGAAAAGATCTCCTGGAGAAACTAATTCCTGCACCATAACCTCAGCTAGCTGATTACAGATTCCTTAGCCTCAGCCAAATCAAAAGGGAAGACTTCCACGGTGGCAGCATTAGTACAATCAAAGCAATACAGGAGCACCCATCCTCTTCTCATAACATGTCATTTTCCTTCTCTTTCATTCAGTTATTCTGAAATGCACAGATCCTATTTTACCTCCCTTTCACAAAAAGTCACAAATTCAAGGCTGATTCAAGCCCCACTACGAACTTTAACTCAGCATTTCTCAGCTTGGGTGACTTTGGGAAGTACTTACACATCTGTAACTACAGCACTGCTAAAGCCAGGAGGGGTTTGATTCATTTCATAATGTAAGCTCTTTCCAATTTGCTTTATTCCAGCAGAGAAGTTAACCACTGCCAACACTTTACAGCTTTACAGGCTTTGATCAGTTGGGCAATATTGTAGTTAGGGTGGTTACCTTCCACTGAGAAAATAAACCACATTATATAACACTGTACTTTAAAAGCTCAGGAAATATTTAGTTCCTGGCCACTGTGATGATATTTAAGAGGCATGAAATATTTCGATAAGCAACAGTTACTTTTGCTAAGTAAATATTTAGGAAAAAAAAAGAACAAAAAGCCAAGGTTATCTAGTATGTCAAGAATGAAAGAACAGGGCTGATGATATTACCTTGACAGGAACAGGATATCAAGCTAAAAAATTCCTTACGGGCAGAAATATTAGCTTTGATGCCAAAACTGACTCTCTGATTACCCCTTCAACAGGAAATTTAAAGAAATCATTAACCAATGATGATTTTATAACTGATTATCACTTCACTTGAGAAAGCCAGAGATTTTAGAGCACGTTTAGAAGCTAGGCAGGATATACATCAAAATAATTTTACTCAGATCTACCTACAGATAAGCCATAGAGGACCTACTTCCCATTTGCATTCCTGGGACATAATTATTAAAGAAATATTGATATATAATTATATATAGATATGAGTATATACATATATAAAAAGTAAATAATATATATACATATTTTTATCTAGTAGTTGAGAGCTTGTGGAAGCCAGTAGGAACAAGCTTGATCTCCTGTAGCCCACAGGATATACAGTACTGGCCAGAGTGCTTCTCCATGGCTCTGCACCACAAAAAAAAGCTTTCCTTTCCATGCTATGGCCTTTGCAGGTTTGAACAAGTCCTGCTTCTGTGTCTAAGAGGATGTTTGACCTTAAAGCACAGAGTTAAATCTTCAGGCAAAATAAATTCAGAGCTATAGTTTGCCAGATGGGGAATTGATTCATGAATGTCTTCTGATAACAACTTTCTTGCAAGCACTTAAAAAAAAAAAAAAAAAAAAAAAACTATGAATCTTCATAAAATATTGTAATTTAAAAAAAAATCTAATTCCAGATAAGCATTTTTTTTTCTTTTTTAACATCTCTGAGGAAAAAAAAAAAAAAAAAAAAAAAAAAGAAAAGAACCCCAAAAGACAATAAAGAACTATCTGCTGTTGCAGTATGCTTTATTTATAAAGTGTTTATAGTCCGGGCCAGCTCAGATGCACATAGAGATCCCTATGATTCATGCGGAGACATCTATTTTTAAAGCTATTGAGGAATACAGAAATATCTTGCATGTTTCCATCTGGAATTGTTTTTAGAAATGCCATCTAGAGGGGCAATGCTGTCAAAGAATAAACAGCATCTTTATGTAAGGCAATTAATTCTCCAAACGCAGCCCAATCTGTGAATGACTGGTAAACAAATGGGGTAACTGCCAGTATAAATATTTACTTGGGAACAGAAGCAGTTACAAAACAAGCAGAAGTTTGTCTCAGACAGCGAGTGTGAGCACTCTACAGAGAAGCAGCATGAATGGCTCTAAGCAAACATTCAGTGGAGCTCTGCATAAAACTTTTAAACATATAGGAACTTTTTAAAATGACTTCAGTGTTAAGCAAATTGATCATCATGACTTTTTAAAAATTCTCCAGTCAAATTTAGTATAAGCTGTTATTATAACAAGCAAATAAAATCCAGAAAGCTGTGATCGACTCTAGTTGTATCAGAATATATCACTAAATTACATGTTTATGTCATTTAATTGTTCATAGAAATAATACTTGTATTTATTGCACATGAAGAGACACAAACATTCGTGACTAGTCAGCAACTACTGCCATTTGACATTTTAGAGATTGTAAGGTTTTCTTAAAAAAAATTAAAGTGAACAAAAAACATTTATCAGGAAATATTCTTAGCTTACAAGGCAGATTTGGGAGGAGTTTTCATTAGAAAAAATGCTATAATTTTGAAATTACTGATTCAAAAAGGAGAACATGGTAATTGTGCAGTCTCCAATTTCTTCAAATACAATTAAATTTTTTTGAGTAATGAACATAGTTACTGGATGATAAATACTGAAATGTTGAAAAGTTAGCTCAATGAAAGAACAAGAGCTGGTCCATAAACGTGGATTTTTTTTTTTGTCCATATGGCATACATTAGACCAGCTCAAAAGCAAAATGAGATGAATTCCCATGCACAGAGAACCAGAGAGCTGTAATACTAAATGTTATTCAAGCTGTCTTTTGGCTAAAGCAGTAGGAACTGTGTGGTTTTGAAGTAGAAATTTTCAAGCAGCCGCTATTCAGGCCTTGTGGTCAGAGTGTGCTGACTGGCTGAACAACTGTGACGTCCACGGGACCGCAGGATGGTCACCTTTAGCCATGTGCCTTGCCAGGAGAGAGAGGCAGATCGTTAAAGACCCGATGCTGCAAGGTGCTGAGTTTACTGGGAGCGAGGAACACGCTGTGCCTGGCGTGGCTGGGGTTGGAGAGCATAACTATTTCCATAGACGCTGCAGCAGCTCTACGGAACAGCTCGAGACTTGAACGCCTGCAGGAGAATATTTGCTTGCTCTACAGAACCCGTGTGAGGTATCAAAGGAAATTGCCAAGGCCAGGGGATATAGTTAACTCAGTGCATGGTCTTCCCTTTTTCACTTCAAACGTTTCAGCCTCTCCCTACATGACAGATGACCTTTTAAATCTCTTTCTTCCAATGTAAGAAAGAACTAGATGTTCTCTGGAACTTACTATATCTTACAGCTCCAGTCTCACCTTGGAATTTTCTTCCTCAGTATATTTGGTAAACAAAATTATCATAGATGATAACAGAAAGTGATGCCCATTCAAGAGAAATAGGAATTTTGAATGTGGTTTTACTGAGACGAGGGTCTCTGAAAAAAGGAATGCTTCTATCTACTCAACCTCATAGTTCAGTTAGTGGTTGTTGACACAAAAAATATTACATCTTCACCAGTGTGGGAACATTAGGATCCAAAAACTCCAGAAAAGGGACAAAATAGAAACATGGAAATCCATAACATTTGTAGAGATACCACTTTCAGAAAACAAATCATATGAGGCCTAAGAGAACCAAAAACAAAAGGCATACCTTTTCCCTCGCATTTTAAATGGGGCTGAAATCTGACAGTAACAGCCTATACCTGTGAAATTATTCTCAAATGACAATGTAGCTGTCATTCTCAAAAGCAGAAATCTCAAAATGTGATTTGTAATCACACACACATACACAAAATCCTCTTCAGAACTACAAGATACTCTGCTAATAACGGATGAAATCTCACAGTATTCACTGTCACTGAACCTGACCTTAAAGTGCATCTGAAACTTGCACCAGGGCCTTGGCTTGTTACAGCCTGTACCATCCAAGTGTACTCACTGCTCCCTGGCGCCTGATA
Source organism: Crypturellus tataupa (assembly GCA_034781795.1). Taxonomy (NCBI): domain Eukaryota; kingdom Metazoa; phylum Chordata; class Aves; order Tinamiformes; family Tinamidae; genus Crypturellus; species Crypturellus tataupa. The sequence continues at coordinate 417,796 of JAWLRI010000847.1, read as the reverse complement.
GGACACAGCAATAGGTGTCCTTGGTAAATACTTGGCCATGTTCAAGAATCTGAAGTAAAACCCCGGGCTAAAATATTCATTCAGTCTCTTTAGCTCTTCAAATCCCTGAGCTGCAAGTTATTTCCATTCAATAAAACAGCTGTTAGATGCAACTGTAAACAATTTGAAAAGAAACAAATACCTTTGGGTATAGTTTTGAGCTATCCTTGGGATAATTTTTTAATATAATTCTGTGAAATTACTTCTTTAGAGGAACAGAGGATTGATAAACGCTCTTGACTGAAAAGCTTATTTATTGTCTTTTTTACTTAACAAAAACTGAAGGGAAAGAGACTCCACAGCAATAGCAAATCTCTTCCTCTCACTGGCAAAGGGTTACTTCGTGTGTTCGTAAAATTCTTGATAAAGATTAACAGTGAACAACTTCCTGAGCTTTGCAGGAAAGTTCTACTGCAAGTTTTTCCTTCAGAAAGAATTGCCCCAAAGCAAGAGTTTAATGACGTTCCTGTAATGAATTTTAGTAACAAAAATGTTTTGAAAGTCATAGGTTTAAAACACTGCAGCAAAATTATCAAAAGTTTATAATAAATGTACTGTTGTGGTTCAAAGGTTTGTTTTTATGTTATAACAGATGTTGCTTTCAAAGTCTAGAATATTTCCTTCTTTAGCTATCTGTTCATCGCTAAGACAAAAAGGCAATGTTTTAAAAAGTATTCTTGGAAAAGGCAAAAACAGTGTGAGTTATGGAACAGACTGCTGCAGATGGAAACGGGTTTTTCGCATTTATCAGCTTTAGACATCCAGGGAGGAGATTGAGGAAGATAAACAATGTTGAAAAAATTGAGAGGCTTTTCTTAAACCCTGGCTTGTATGCGGCTCTGCCTTATTTGTTTTTTCATTGCAATGCTACTTATCCTAAAGGTCTCATTTCAGTGTAATTGGGCATATTTAATGTGCCAGAAGTCTGTAGCTATCTAGGAAACAAATGATGAGGTAAATTTCTTTACCTACACTACTGAATGTTACAGTGGATAATGATTCCTTCTACCTGTAGGGTGGTTTATTATTAATGTACTATATAGAAGGTATAATTGAAGCTTCAGGCATTGAACACAGTGCACAAATTACCATTCCAAATTTGCAAGATATTTTTGCTTCGGTGGAAGCAGAACTGCCATCACATCCTTGCAGAATCGCTAAATATAGTGGTAAGTATAGAAGGTCTGGTAAGTATAGACAATAATACAGACAGTAATATTCACTTTGGGAAATAAATATACAAAATATAGTTCACATTACTAGATCTTCAGAGTAAGACTTCGAGCATCTTATAAAGAGCAACGCTCTCACCAAAAACTTGGCTTTTCAATTCTACAATGAGCTTACCTGAGTATTTCCTATGTATTGGCACTGTTTCTACTATGGGTGTTTCCTCTTCCGCACCCCACACATCACTTTTGAAAACCCATTCAACCCAAGCCACAATTCAATTAAAACGTGTGTATAACTAGTAAATTCACTCTCTCCAGTCACTTCATTTTCTTTGACTGATGAAAGTATATGCAGAACATCCAGACATTATTTTTTATGGGTAGGTATATTTAATGCACTGAGCAGCTCATATATAGAAATAGTATGCAAAATATGACTGCCTAGAACATTACACTTCTGCATAACAGCAGATGCAGAACCATCACTACCATCACCAAAAAGCTGTAAAGGAAGTGCTAGCAAAACCACAAATGTTAAATCCTGACCAAGGTACTGAAATGGGATGGTAAAGGAAAGTCTTCAGATATGGCACATCACAAAACATACTCTCAGGGGGAGGGGGAGAATTTGGGGCATTTTAATGCATAACCTGTGCAGTATACTGGAGAAAAACATACACATGGAGACACCTATTAATTAATTTGCTTGCTGACAAAAACAAGTGAACTGTCCCATGACCGCTTTCTATTTTCTTAATTCTATGATAACCATCCAATGTCTAGCAAAAGTCCTTCAGAAGTAACCAGAAGGTTACATTTGTGTTTTTAAGAAGAAATCTGGTACAACACATGCTTCTGCAAAGATGATGTTGTTATTGGTATCACTGAAAACAGTCATAACTTTTACCAGTTCCATAACTTTCTATCACAACAGTGTTATCACTTAGCTGCATTGCTGGACAATGCGATGATTTTCAGCCTGGGTAATGACTAGTCTCTCCAATGCCAGTCTGTGTTTACAGTTAGTAAGGAATAAGAAGTGATAGTTTGATTACAACAATTGCGTAAGCTCAGACAATGAGGAAAAGTTTGTATGAACCACAAAGGGAAGAAGGATCAAGCTCACAATATAATTGTGATGTAAGTGGAGATTTGCATCCACTTATAGCAGGTCTAAAGGCTGAATTTGCAAATCCCTCCCCACTGGAAGAAAACTATTTCTTATCTGCTTTCTACAGTGATCTCCCACTTCGAAGTTAGCTCCTAAACATAAAGATAAGTTAAAGAATCGTTGCTATTCTTTGTTTATATAGCTCTAAAGTACAGGGCCTCCCTCTCCTCACAACTGAGAGTGTGAAAACACAGCTGAGTGAAGACACAAACAGAATACTAGTGCAGAAGAAGGTTTACGACCAGGAATTTGGTGTTCTATCACAAAAAGCGCAGCCTGCTAATGTGTTGTGCTGAAATCACATTAGACTGAGGGTGGAGTCCATTTCGGCTGTAAGGAAACATGACATTGCATTGATAGGGCCAAGTTCATCAGAAGGCATCAACACTGTTGTTACTTACTCCAGCAAGAGGTTGCTCATCCCTCCCTTCAAACAATTATTGCAGTTTATTTCAGTATTTATCAGAGTTTTTTTTATAACAGACTATGTTTTGAATTCCTATTGGATTGAGGAAGGCAGAGTCTTCCTATTTCAGAATACAGAGCTCCCCTCTCTTGTTAGATATGTTTTGTAACCCAGGCTAGAAGAATACCTATTTTTTACTTCAGACATAACAAGACAAATTGTGGCAAATCTTTCTTCCTGCATTTATTTACCATCTGTCTTTTTCTCTAGGGAAGAGAACAGAGGGAAAAAAAAGAAAATTAAGAAAAAGGAAACAAACATCTCCAAAACTAAAATCCTTTTGAAAATCATTTCAAGTATTTAAATGATTTTAAAGAAATAATAACAGCTTCACATACTTCCGAAAATACTCCTTAAATCTATTATGCAAATACTGTTCTCTAAAAGAAATTCACTTGACAGATATCAACTAGCTATGTAAATTAATGAAAACCTGCAGAAGAGGGAATTATCACCATTAAAAAAAATTTCTTTGATGTTCTAATGTACAAAAGTTGTCTGATTAGTTCAGTTCGAAATTACCTGCAATCAAAATACATAAAGATATTTGTGAAAGAAAGCATCACAGGGTTCTAACATAGTTCTGTTAAAGTAAAAATTTTTGTGTCAGTGAAGTTGCCTGTGTGTTGATTCTGGCCTAGCAATATGATATAATATAGAATAATAAAACGATTTTATTCAGAAAATTTTTTCAATAAGAAAGTAACTGAGTGTTTTCCAGTCTCCAGTCGCTTTTCTGAAGTCTGCACTCAGGATTAGCAGTCAGTTTGTTCTGAGAGCAAGACATACACAGTTATACTAAATGCCTACCTGTCAACTACTTTTAAACTTATTAGTCAGTTTAATCAGCTTTTCCAGAAGCAGAGTACCTACAAGTTCCTTGAAAACAGGAAACTAATGAGACTTTGAAAGTCATTATTAGCTGTGGACTAACTGGAAAAGCCTGTAGCACAAGTCTTAGCTTTATCTAAGAATCCACAAAGGGTGATTAAAGGAGAATATTTTCTTGGGTACTATAAAAAGGCAAAAGAATTATCTAAAGCAATCTAAATCTATGCCAAGTTATTATTTCCCAGACTGTAGGTACTAACCTAAGATTTCCCCCTGCAATAGTGGGAAAGTCCATGCCAAAACAGATGTTCACCCCAGAAAAGCTTGACAGGTATGAGAACCACAAAGAATTATACTAAGATATCCACAGTGCTGCGGGTACATGCATTGATATTTTCCTCATCTTTTATTAATTTAGAACAAATATAGCATGGGGAAGGGTGACTAGAAAAATGTAAAGCTTCCGTTCAATGTTAATATATACCTGGAGAAAGATGAACATCTAGGAGGCAAATGGCCACTAGCTCCACAGCAATAACAGTATTTTTTTTCCCCTGTATTCCCTTTTAATATTTTTAGAAACTGCTTGTCTAAGAGCATGAACTGTACTTAGCCCATGTCCTAAAACAGCTGGTTCCACATTTTGTCACAGACCTATGCCTTTATATTGCTCTCTTCATCCTCTCCTCAGAGGAAAATGATTTAAAATCTTTTATGCAAAAGAAACAAAAAGAAAACAAAAGCAGTCCGGTTTTCTCCTGCAGAGTTCAGAAAAAAATTATAACGGCTGCATAATATCCTAATGGTCACATAAGGGATTACCAAGGCATACGGTCAGCCTCTTCGGGAAGGTGGTAAGACCAAGTCCCCGAATCTGAAAGACCTAGAAGAGAACCCCAGTCCCACAACTCCTCCACCTCACACGCGTGTGATTCAGAAACTGGCATCAAATTCTTCTGAAGTTGCGCCTTTCTGTATATTCATGTCTGAAATAATTAAGACAGCATTAACAGCATTAGATCTGGATATTTATCCGCATGGTAAGCACTAGGCCTTTTTACTAGCTTATTATCGTTATATATAAAATGCCATGATTTCTTTTAAAAATAGCCATCTACAAACAAGAGCTCCTACAGTCAGCTCAGGAGAAGAGCATTTAGGTAAAACCATTATTGATAGGTTCTCTCATTAGAACGTTTTTCTGAAACATCCCAAACATACAGAGTGTTTATTTATAATCTTATCTACATCATTAAAATGAACACTTGTGCAAAGTTGAACAAATTCTTCAGGCTTGCTACTGACAAGGCCATATAGAAGTTAGCTTTTGATTTTGCTTACTTTTTTTGTTTGATTTGTTTGGGTTTTGGTCCTTGGTCATTTATGACCAAGAATATATGCAGAAAAAGGTTTTCTTTTCATTTTCTTTCATTTATACAAGCAAATGTAAAATGTCTAAGGTGCTTGGGCAACTGATATATTTAAGTTATTATTGTTTTTCTGGAGCCACATACCAAGAGGTAATTGGAGTGTGCATGAACAAACACCAGCAAGTAAATTTTCTAACAACTGATAAAGAAGCCATTTATCTGTAGCTCTTCTATCGCAGGAGAACAATCAGTACTATGTATGTCATGAATTCTGAAATAAAATAACCCGTGAGTTTGAAAACACAAATTCCAAATTTTTAACGAGAGAGAGCACCCATGGCAGTATATACCGGCCTTTATTGCTGTAAATAAGAATTGTATACTGTTTCTAGTATGCTTGTATATCACACACACAGGTGTTCTACAGAGTGGAAAGTATATCAATCATCACTGAAAATAAATGCTTTTTTAAACAACAAGTAAAAAAAAAATAATGGGATGAGAATTAAATTGCAAGGCAACATAACTGTTCCCTCTATTTTCTCTATTTTGCATAGGTCCAGAAAGAAGAAAGAACAAATCAGAATAGGAGAAAAAATAAAAATGTACTTAAAGTGAAGTCCAAGAGCAAGTATTCAATAATAAGACATGGTAGCAAAACAGAAAAACACTTTATACTTCCACAGCAAAAAAAAAAAAAACAAAAACAAAAAAACAGCCATAAACCTTGCCTAATCAAAGGAAATTCTTAGTTTGCACATAGAACTTCCCATTTAGTTAAGGACAACAGGAATATTACTGAAATACATTAACTGTTCCGAATATCCTTCAAGAAAGCAGTGACACACCACCAGGACAAAACATCCCTAATCAGCAGGCTCGGAGAGTCTCTACCTGACAGTCCTTAAAAAACAAACAAACAAAAAAATCACTCTCTCTTATCTCCCTTTGCCTGTCTGCTCCCCTTTAGGAGGTGCTTATCCTAATACAGTCTGGGGCAACTTTGCCATTAACCTCAGCAAAGTTAGGATTTCCCTTCTCACAGTCTTTTTAAAAGGTCTGCACAACCTCCAACTAGAACAACCTTAATCTTTCCACTATTTCTGTCTCATTAATCTTTTTCTCCCTCAATCACAAATAGCAAGGCGCAGACCTTTATTGTATACAGTTTCAAAACAGGAAAAGAAAAAATCTGCAAGAAAAAGAAGAAGCCGCTTCCTGAGGAAAACTCATCTTTATTTTCCTCTAAACTCTGCTCCTTGGCAAACACCATAAAGGCACAATGGAATAAAAATAATCAGACTCACAAATGAAAGCTCAACAGCGACATCTATTCCTTATGTGACCATAGATGTTTATCACTTATATGGTTGGATACACATTATGTTCTCATGTGAACATTATTTTCTTACTCCCTTTTGAATTCCTGGTTTCAGCTCTGGGGATTTCCATGTCTTATTTCCTATTTTGCTTTCTGTTTTACCTCGCCTGTCTGCAATTCCTAGCAAAATTACCAGGTACCTATTATGTGTGCATGTTTGTTTTCTTGTGGCGAGACATAATTGGTCTTTCCATTAGTTGTTCGAAATCATGAATTAACAGATGTTGCCTGACAAACTTGTTGAGACAAATGCTTCTTCTCAGAGTGAATGAAAGCAAATATCCCTCTTGTCTCTAACTGGCTGTCAAACATACCAAAAAAAAAAAAAAAAAAAAAGTATTCAAAAGGCACTGATTTGATTTACACTGTCTTCAATTATACTATTCTTATATATGAAACCACTGTAATTTGGAATGCCTATGACGCACTGACAAATATCAAGATTTTCTCATTAAAAATAAAAACAATTACATTTCAGTTAATTCTATTTCTCTAAGTGATAACAACAGTGAATGGCTTGGTTTGTTGCCTCACTTCTAAGGGAGTTGCTCTTGTTCCCTCTTTGAATGACAAAGGAATTTCGGGGAGTTCAGCCTAGTCTTTACAGGAAGTTGAAAGTCTTGAACAATGCTCTTACAATTCAATTAATACAGCACGAGACATGGCTTAGTAAAAGATCCGAGTGTGGCAATTCCAATTCACTGCAAGGAGAAGCAGTCTCTACTTCTGGCCATATTCCTCCTGCCTCCAGCTCTCTCAGTCCTAACCACTCCAACTGTTCCACATTCCTAGACTCTGCACAATTAGGAGCATAACAGTAACGTACTTAAGAGAGTATTTTGTATCAAGAATAGAACCCTTAATTTACAATAGAAATAAAACAGATCTCAAGGAGGGTGACAATGTGTACAGCAGTTCCCTATGATGGATCTTATCTGACATAGGTAACTTAACAGCCTAGAAATAGGTACCAAAGCCCTAGGAAGGTGACAAAGACAGACAGATGGCTTTCTTCAGCCTTCCCCATGTCAGTGTGTACAGCTTTTTGTTTGCTCTGTGTGAATTTTGTTCAGCCTCTTAAATTGCCCTATGCATTCTCCAAGAAGTTGATGAATGCATTTGCCATAGTGGGAGCCAAGCCAAAGCTAAGCACACTCAGCAGGCTTCGTTTTGCAGACCTAGTCCCACACCAGTTACTGAATTACCACACAGGAGCCGTGGAAGAAGGCTCAGTGTGAGCAACTGTTCGTATAGAGAAGAGATATCCGTATAAAGAGGGGCTACAAAAGACACAGAATTATAGTTCGCAATTTAAAGTCCATGGGATGCTCTTAGTCACTTTCATGGAAGAACAGTTTGATCAGGTCAGAACATGCTGCAATAAAGATGCCTGCTAGCATAAGTATGCTTTATTTTCATGGGGGGAGCACCCAGAAATACATTTTTCTTCACTTTTTTTCACCCTTCACTTACAGCTCTGAAACTTCTTATTGAACACTCGGTATAAACAAGAAAAAAAAAAGGGATCAGTAACAACATTTTTTTTCCCTCCAAGAAATCAAGAGTCATCTGAATCAGTACATTTCTGTAAAGCTGTGAAGGATCCATAATAAGATTTCAAAAGTTCCAGCAACCCCAAGCTCCTACTTTAACCTCCAGAATATTTGGTCTCCTAAAACAGGGTCATATGAGTTAGACGTTTCCTCACTTGAGGCAGGCTATATGGAGGTAATTACATTTTTTTTATTCCTTTTATAATAAATAGTCATGGATCAAATCATTGCTCTTTTTCATGAAGGACTTTCAGCCAGTTTAATACAAAAGGCTAGTACTTGCTATTCTGCATATTAAGAGGTTTAAAATGCACCTTTATCTGCTGAGAATTTTTATAGCAAAAATTTTTTTTTTCTTAATGACTCTATAACTGCCTAGGAATAGATTGCAATTTGCAAAGCACTGGCACCAGATTACACCTCCTACACAAATACGCATTGCAATTGGTGTTTCACCAGACAAGACATAACTATTCAAGCTAGCAAGGGAAAAATATTTAGTCTCTTAATTGCTTTCTGTACGAACTGCGTAATTAAAGTTTTGTTCTGTAATTTTGCAATCAAAACAAAACTATTTGTAATAATAAAAGAAAAAATCATAGGCAGAAGAGAGGGCATAGTAAAAAACCACAATGTTTTAATGTATTGTATTAATCCGAGGTGATATTCAACTTCAGGCTGTCTCCAAAGCCACAATAAAAAGCACTTGCAATCATTGCAAGTATCAGAAATATCTAAGGTCATAAAATCTTTTAGTTCATTTATTCAAATCCTTCTTTCTCTCCTCACTATAGTCAATAAGAACATTCAAAGCTGGACTGAGAAACTGCAAGTCATGGGTACCTTTTAGGTGTAGATTTAGAGAGTCGAATGTCAAAGAGAATTTGACATGTGCACCTTATCACTGAAATTACTTTTCAACTGAATGGCTAACACGGCAAATCACTGGCCAGGTGCTCTGCCCTGCTGGAAATGCTGTCTGCTCCTTACCACGCAGCGCAGCCCTACGACTGTGAATGATTTCTACCCGGTTCTATGATCCCCTCTCCTTGATGCTACTAAATCAGCATTAAAGTCTTCATGTATTTACTACGGTAGATTTCTGTCCTTAACATTAAGTATAGTTCTGACCTGAACTGTTGTGAACAAAAAAAAAAAAACCCTGCAACAAGTATGATCTCAGCTCATCAAGGAATGATAGCTGGCAGTCACATACACATCCATCTCCCAAGGTCACAGTCGCATACACATCCGTCTCGCAAGGTCAGCAGTGAACACACTAAAGCTCAGCTCAAGTCTCCCATGTGGCCATCTAGAGATATAAAAACCTTCATGCCTCTCAATCTATTTAAAATGTACTGCACCTAAATGCCTCAGTCACAGAGTGTTTTGGAGAGAGAGATTTTTTCCCTCCACAGTCTGTATTGCCGCACAGATGTCCTGTAACTGGTGGTAGGTGAGCAGGTCTGGCTAGGCAGCAAAGGCCTCATGCCTTTCTCACTGGCCTCACATGGCCAGACTGGAGCCAAACTAACGCGTTGTGGCTGCCCACATAGGTATCCCTCCAAGGCCAGCACCAGCTGCCCCTCGCAGTAGGGTAGAGGGCAATAGCTTTACCCTCATCTTCAGACTCAAATGCTGTCCAACTATATCCTAAGCTGGTCCACTCTCTAGCTGGTCATATATTCTAAAATAAAAGGCTAAATCCACTGCAATGAAGACAGTAGGTGAGACTACCAAATATGTGGAAGACCAGTTTATTTTTGCCTGCACTATGAGCTACTCCAATACATAACCTATATAACTAAATCCAGACTGACAAGCCCATTTGATTTTTATAACTTTGGCAATTCCACTGTGAAAACACAGATTGTATTTAGTTAGCTGAGCCAGTTGCCAAAGCAACACATTAATGCCTTCTTTTCAGAAGTAAAGGGAACAAAATGGTGACATTCACCTTGCAGTAAGTAGAGAACAAAATGAATTGAACTGAAATGTGTCCATTTTAAAAATCACCAGTGAGCAATGATCAGTTTTATTGGTTTGAAACTGGAACCAGGCTTCCAAAGCTGAATAAGTGTTAAGCACATTTGCACAAGCGAAGTGTAACCATATGTGAGTTCAAACAAATTATACTGGTTATAAGAGAAAAACCTCATGCTTTATTGTTTAAAAAGTATGACATTTTTATTCCAAGGAAAATTGTTACCACTAAAAAAAAGGTGGGGGAGAGGTTGAGGGGGGAGCAGGGAAAAAAGTTGTTTTTAAAATGGAACCTTGGACTTCAGAATATACCTGAATAATAAGAATATAATGAAACTAGGAAAAACAAATTGCTTAGGTGGCTTTACCGTTCTTCAAATACCTCTCTGCGTACATTTTTTTTGCAACCATAAAGTTTAAGAGCAGAAAATCTGGTAAGTAATATCTTTGTATGAGGCCTAATGTTGACAAAACTGGAAAGGATAAAAATTATATCCTATGACCACTCCTTTAGTGGTTGGATCTTTTTCTCATTACTAACTTGCTTAAGACTTGTTTGTTAAACCATATAAAATAATGACACACTACATTTGTCAGAAAAAAAAAAACATACATATATATATGTGTGTATATATATATATACACACACACACACACACATATATAGCAGAAAATATCTTACCTCTCAAATCATGACCAGTGGTCAGGACCGTCATCATATAAGGGAATAGGCTCATCATATAAGGGAATAGGCTCAGCAGAAGACCTAAAGAAAAAGAGATAAATGGAAATGGAAGCATTAGCACCTGAGATCTAAAAGGGCAAAAAAAAAAAAAAAAAAAAAAAAAAAAGACTTGTCAAATGGCTAAGACTACTGACTTCTCAAGAAACAAATGTAAGAACAGACCCCAGAAAACTAGAGCAGCAGCAGCATGGAAAACAAATTGGGGGGGAACTGGAGTGTGATACAGCAGAAGCTCTAAGAGCAGACTCCTGCCAAATGGACACCCTTTCCATCACCAAAGGAGATGTTGCCTCACCCTGTAACATCTTCTCATTACTCTTACATAGTGTGGCACTACTAAGAAGTGGCTAAAACACTCCAGCCACACTTCTGCAAGCAGGAGAAGGACAGATCGTTCCTGCAGAAACCCCATGGTTTTATGACAGATGTGGGACAAAGTGGATAGAGAGTCTTAAGATACTTAAAAGCAGAAAGAACCTGGCGCAACACAGTTTATGACTAAAATTCTATAGGAATTCAATCAAAACTACTAGTAGTACCGGCTTAAAATGCTATCACAGTACTATAGGTCATATACCTGCACTCTTTCCCTTTTGGATGTTCCAAGGTTAAACTAGACCTTCTCATTTTACTCTAATTATTTAGCTACATGCAAGAGGTGTATCTTACAATTGTTGATTTATGCTACAATGAACTTGTAGTAACGTTCCCAAAGAAAATAAAGCACAAGAAAAGGGGAAAAGCAGATGCACACTGTATAAACTCAGCAGCAGCAAGTCATTTAAAAAAAAAATAAAGGTCACAGAGAGGAAATCTTTTTTTTTTTTACTTCATACATTAGTTCTCTATATCTGTTTTGTGAATATGAAGAATTAAAAATTCACATAAGCTAGATAAATTTGAACCTGAAACCTGTATACAAAATACCAAAACAAACCTAAAATGAGGTTCCATAACTGTGGGAGCCAAAGGACATAGTGACCATACCCTGAGGTCCTAAGATCAAGGCTGGTGTGTTGGTGGAGAAACACCTTAGCTAAACAAGGACACAACTCCACAGAGGACAAATGTGGCTGAACACAGGGGTAGCTGCTGAAAAACAACATCTGTGTATATGCACCTTAAGGAAATACATTGGCCCTTCAGTCCCTAAATGTGAAGATTCAACCTTAGTCAAGGAGGTGTTTGCTGAAGTGGGAGCGAGGAGGGAATCTAGTCTTCTGAGTGATAGGAACCTCTCCTAACTAGTGGCTTGGACTTTCCAAAACAGCAAGCTGTTTATAGCTGGATGCTGATAATCAAAACAGGAGCCTAAAACAAAGACTTCAACCCATAATGAGTTGCAGTAAAGGGGGAAGCACATTAATGACCTCCTGAAAATAATGAAGCTGTTACCACAAAAGTACTTAATAATAGCACTATAAATATGCAACTCTTCACTCTGTTCCCCAAGGAGTTTTACTTAACAGAAACAAAGCTAAGACTTGGCTTTGGATTTTATTATTGTGGAAAGTGACAGGACATACTCAGTAAGCACGCACGGGCAGAAACTAGACTTTCATATCAGATGCACACAGCAAAGTTGCACCACCAAACATATAAATGAGCTCAAGCAACAGGCAACATGACTGAGTACTATAGACTGGGCCCTGCGCCATGATAAAACACTGAATAAAGGTTTCCTTTTGAAAAGATGCTACTTATGGTCACTCATAAAAATATAGGCCATTTGCAGCTACATCCACCTGTACTAAAAAAAGGGCATGGCTGATATGAAAACATCCATTTATCATACTTTCTGCATTACTTCAGTTTCTAGTGTGACAAATTAGGTTTAGAATGATAAGGAGGAGGGTAGCGTGGTGGTAGGACAACAATGTGGCAGTACACCGATATGTCAAACGTTTCAGTTCCTTGTGCTTAAAAATCAAGCAACCAGTGTCTGTTGCAGTTGGAAAACTTCTGTAAAGCTCCAAGGACAAAGGGAGAACAACAGACTCTGTAGAACCATTGCTCTTTATCCTCAACTGAGCAGCAGTACATGAATATCCTGAAAACGCATCACTTCTGTTGTCCTTTCACATCAGATTCATTTAGCGTGATATAAATTCCTAAGATAATATTTTGTTCTGCATCTAATTTTCCTTTTGTGGCTTGCCATTATAAAGTCTCTATATTAGCCACACAGACTTAAAATTAATCAGTCGCTAAATCAGTCATTGCTCTTGTTAACCGGGCTCACGTTTGTTGATCTGTACTGTTGCCGACTAGCTTGGGCTCCGATTTTGCAGCAACGGATCCCTTTGTCTATGGTGATGGATCAAAGGTCAGACTAACTCCAACCATGTGGAGCCTAATGATAGCTAGGGGAGACCCATGATGGATATAAAAATAGAACCAAAGATAAAGGCTTTAATCACAAGTGACAAATTACATTTTTGATGTGTCAAGTTCAATATTAATTATTTTCAGCTGGTCTCCTTTTTTCTTTTGTCTTAAGGAAACTGCAGCAATCTGCTGACATGCATGGAAAAGTTCAGGTGCAAAATGACCTCAGTGCAGTTTGCACATTTACAGGAAACCATCTACGATCCTTGGAGTATTTAAGTACTATGGCCTGTAGAAATACTATGACCTAGAAAAATATAAATCAAGAGATGATACTGCTCTTTTCTTAAATTTAGGATGAGAAAAATCTGTGTTACACATTATTGATCGATACAAAAAAAAAAAAAAAAAGCACAAGAAACGAGGCTCTACCACCTGAGAATCAACAATCACCTTATGAAAGAAGCATTTTTATTGTTAAAATAAAATGGCTCATTTCCATCAGTTAAAAATATGAAAGAGACGATCACTTCTTTTTCACTTAACTGTTAAGATATTCCTTCAATATCAGCCTTTCACGCTAAGGAAATACAACAACAGTGCCTTGCTGGGCAACGCATTCCCCAACAAAGAAAAATAAAATGTTTTAAGTACTTTGGCATTTTGCATATACATTGCCTACTCTGAAGTTTTAGAAAATATCTTTTATTCATGGTAGAAAACCAATTAGGTTTGCAAAAATGAACTTATCTAGAAACTCCGCAAGGAATAGGAAGAGAAATGAATAATGTTAGAGCAATTTAAAAGGCAACCTCAGTTAGTCTGCAGCTTGAGAGATCTAACACTAAGTTTCTATACTTTGACCTTCAAATTGTAATAATTTGACCTTCAAGTGTAATAATTTTTAGAGGGTTTACCAGAAATAATGGTAATGGAATGAACTAATAAAAAAAGCAATTAGAGAGGAACATTCGAGTACTTTAAATACTTAATTATTCACAGAGTCAATACAACTTTCCCTATCCAAACATCTTGTTAACTGAAAAGGTACAGTGGCAGAGATGAACTGTGAAAATATCCTTAAAACAGCAATATCTGTTTGTAATTATCAGGCTAGGATCTCTTACATAAAAGTCCTAAACTAGTCCTACACTTGAACAAAATTGGGTGAGAGATTTAAAATCCACTAAAATATGGATATAGTAAGTTAGGGACAGCCCACAATGCCATTTCATTGAAAGATACCATAAAGTCTGGAAAATTGACTACTGGCAAACCAAAAGAACTATTAGAAAAGGTTTTGTGCTTCGAACAAGAATTGTGAAAGCCATGTGAGCAAAAAGATCTTTGAGGAAGAAAAGAGACAGGTGCAAGCATTGACATGGGGTTTTGAAAGCAAAAGCAACCCACAATCTTCAGCGCTGCCGCAAATGACGTTCTGCACTGCCAAGAGGTCCAAGTGGTGAACGGGTCTGGGGGAATTTGAGAAAAAGGGACCAGCTGGCAGGCCTAAAAGATGCTTACCTTTTATATTTTTTTAAAAAGGTATTCCTGGCAATAAGGAAGGATTTCATAAAGTGGAAGAGAGTTAGAAGCCCAGTCAGCTCACTACATCTGTGGGGCTGCAGGGAACAATTTCGGTCCTTAATCTCCATCAGTACCTCCCAGTACTGGCATACAGGTGTTATCAATGAAAGAAAGATGGAAACAGGAGATTCGTTGAAACATCTTTTCGATACTTAACAGGAGCAGGATTGTGCCTTCCGTGGTGGCAGCTGAACCCGAGCCACAGCGCTGACGAGGGGCCAGCAGGCAGAGGAGGGATTAGGGGCACGAGCAGCAGATGAGAGCTGCTTGCCCCAGAGCGCCGGCACCAGCTGAAACCCAGCCTTGCTGCCTCGGCTCCAGCGAACCCGCGTGCAAGCTATTCCGGCAGAAGATAAGGAACTACAAGGGGAATCCAGGAGACCTGTGCCACAGAACACTGAGAAATGAGTTACATGTAAATGTTCTTGAGTTTGTGTCTCTCCATAAGCAGGTTCTGATTTTGTTGGTTTGGGTGGAGAATTAGGGCGAAAAAATAAAGCCAAACTTCTGCACAACATGAAATTCAGCTAAGCACTCAGATTTTCCTCAGCACAGCCTGACTACAATTCGTGGAGAGCACTTGGACTCACAGACTGGATTTAAGCGAGTGCTCACGCTTTGCTGCATGAATGCGCGCATGTTTTCAGGGTCTGACCTCTGGACTGACCTGTCAGAGGTACAGCCAAGCCATCACCCCTTGACAGGCTTTTACTAAGGAAGAAAAATCTTCGTAATAGCACGGAGGAATTTGCTAATCTGACATCTAGTTTAGCAGATTAATCTTGGATTTTCTTTGATCACGCCTGGCTGCAATGTGCAGCAAGTCAAAGCAATCAGCAGTCATTAATTAGAGGAACGATGCAGAGCAGCAGCTATTTAGTTATGAATGGCTCACACTGACCAAAAATCAGGAGCTCTCGGATGAAAGCAACTTCTAAACAGCACAGATCTGTACTGGATACTTGTACAGTGTAAGAAGGAACCTTGAAAGATCAAAATAGGTAAACATAACTGGAAAGCTGGGCTGGGATGAACCAAAGCCCGATGCACATTCATGGGAGCAGATCTGGAAACATCGGTGCAAACCCTACCACGAGTGCTCAGGCATCGCTTGCAAACGTTAAATTGTGTTTCAAAATTCTGGTCACAGAAAATGGAAATAATGCAACCCAGCTAAACTGTTCTGGCCTTTCCTAATTTTAGGTGGCATAGTCCTGTCTAGAAAGCAGAAAGTGCTCTGATGCACAGGCCCAGATGCTTAGCTGGTGTAAACGCATTTTTGCCCCCAAATCAATTTCATTATAGTTCTTTAATCAAGCACAAATGCAACCTCAGATGTTCTTACACTTGAAGTTTCCATTTCTTGTATTATATAATGCAGAAATTTCTTTGCCGAGAACTTGTTACTCTTAAGGGAAGAGGGGGAAAAAAAAAATGTCTGAAAGTGCTATTTGGCCCTACCAGGCCTATGTTCCTACCTGAGTAATACTATAAAGAATGACTAAGCCTTAATTATTCTGGGAAATGAAATTAATATAAAACAAAGTGAAATGCTTAAGGGCATTTTGTCTTAACAGAAGAAGTATAAGGATGTTACTGGCACGTACTGGCTTAAACCTTTATTACTTAAATAATTGAATAATTATAGGATGCAAGAAAATACTCTCTAATGCTTGCACAATTTCTTGGGCTTTTCTAATGCAGAATGGGATTTTTGTAGCCAAACCTAAGTCAATGGTCAAGGTCCTGCTTATTACCAAAATTCTATTTTTTTCTTAAAACTGCACCTCAGCAGGAGGGTGGAGAGGTGCCTAGCAAAGACCTCCTGAGCCCATAGAGCAGCAAGGCACCTAGTAGGTGGAGGGCACTCTGGCACTGTCCAAATTGTAAAATATACACAAAACCAGAACCCAAAAGCAGTAACAAGACAAACATTCACAAATAGTTCACAGCTTTCTAAAGCAGCTAAGAAAGGACAAATGAGACTCGGTTGTTAAACCAAAACCAGAAATGAGGAACAACTGTGTGGCTACTTAACCTGTCTAAAACCACATAGTTAAAAACCTCCATCAGCTGTATCTTCAAACTGGGGTTCAGCATCTCACAGACATGTTGCAGTTTAAACAGAAAGCCTAACCTCTTCGTGTCAGTGACTTGGCAAGATGTTTCCTCCATTAGGCATCAGGATAGATGATACAAGTAATGTACTACACTAAAGTTATGACTACTTATCCAGTTTAGATAATATTTCTGGAGCCATACCATGGAAGCAGATGGACTGGTGATAACCTACACTTGTCCACTGATCCTGCTTCCAATATTGTAGCTATTTGGAAATAAAAATAAATATTTCTTTCAGTAAGCCACGATTTTTACTTTTTGATTTTTCTTTTTCTTGATTATTTTTTCAATTTACAAGTTTTAGTAGCATGATTGAATCATATATTTCTTTTTAAAGATTATTAAATATTTAATATTTTAACTGCCAATAGTCTTTCCATTGTGATCATCATATGGTAGCATATACTAACACACAGGCTGGATACTTCACTGCTAGTGCTGTTTGGCCTGAAAACTTCTATATATGACATACTGATAGAAATTAGAGTGTTTATATACAACATCACAGTTTTTTATTTCTAAATTGTGTTTGACTTTTGGTTAGACATCCAGCTTTTATCTAATAAATAAAAGACAGAAAGTCAAGCTAAGTAGAAAGGACAGGAGAAAGCTGGAGGTGTGAAAAAGCAGTACTCAATTTATAAAAATTGCTTTTGTTTGTAAATTATTCTTTTGGGGAGCACTTTGAAAATGCTTGCCCAGAACAACAATGCCTCATGTTCAAACTGAGCACACATCTTATGTCCACCATTGTTTTTATATGAGACTAATCCAGTGTTATCTTTACTCTGATCATTACCATTTTCAAAGACCGTGTTGCCCCTCTGCAAAGTCCATCCAGGCATCCTTGCTTCTTCCCTTCCCACCAACCCCTCAAGTCACTGCATACACTTATTTGCACAGCTGAACCAACTGAAAATAACTACTGGTGCAAATCCAGACAAAAGCTGAAATGCAAACCACTAGCTCCAAAGCAGAACACTTTGCCCTCAACACCTTTTGCTTGTAAATCTTTATTATGTAGGGCAAAATGTCTGTGTCTGTGCCTGGAAAGTGATTTCATTAAAACTGTTTATCTAATTTCTCTGGTTGGCTTGCTGTAGTCAAGCAGCAAACTGCACAAATTCCCACTTCCCACTTAATTTAAGATTAATAATGTCATATTAAGATTTATAATATCATATTTATAAACATAAGTGTGATAAAGGCCATCTAGATGAAAGAAAAGAATTGCAATCTAGCATGTATTTAAGACTATAAAATCCAGTATTTCTGTTGGGGAGAACATCCATCCAGATTATCAATTCTATTCATTTACCCACAAAAAAAAAAAAAAAAATCAGCAGTGCAAAGGTACAAAATGTGACTGAGGTGATTGAGACTAACACCAATTTACCAAACCTCTAAAGGACTTCTCTCAAACGGCACTTCAGATCAGGCTATATCCTACTATTACTTACGCATTTAATAGAAGTGAACAACATCAGAATTCAGAAAATCAGAAGTGGCTTCGGAAACATTTGTCATGTGACAGCAGAATCTGTTTTGTGGACTTGAACTCTGCGTACGATATATACTGTGTAGGACTAAGAGCTTTTAAAGTGACAAAAAAACCCTTGACGTTACCCAAACAAACAAAACACCTTCATCCCCAAATAAGCAGAAGGTACAAAAAAAGCCCAGTTATGCCTTTACAACTAACAGAATCCCTTCACATGCAGCAGACTGAATGTGAAGCAAGAGATCGAGATCCTGCCCTGCATAAGACACGAACTGCCTCTTCTGCACGGCGCAGGCAGCGGCACCGGGCAGGAAGAAGCCTCCTGGCACAGGCACGAGTATCCCTGCCGAGTCTGAACGGAAAGCCTAAAGACTGCAGCATGCTGAGGTGTCTCTCGCTGGGAAAAGAAAGAACGAAAAACCTCATCTATTTTAAAGCAGACATTTTAATCTTAGTTAGCAGCTAGCTATGAAACCAAAATGAAATCATTTGGGTCTGTGTGAAACTGTCCCAGTGAAAGAAACTGTGAAATAGATAGCAATCCGAGGTGCAATTTTCCATTGCATATGTTTTCTTCACAGATAAACATCTGATCAGAACAGTTTGCTGTTAGTAAGTGAAAATAAGAACCAGAACTAATACAGTAACTGCCAGCAGCTTCCAGATCATTAACTATTGTTTATTTCTCCTCATGTTCAGACATCAGGCTGGAGTGATGGAAGATACAGTCATTAATTTGGGAGTCATTTCAAGATGTTCCCATAAACACTGAATCAGGATACTGGCAAACTGCCTAAGAAAACTTGCTGCCAAGAACTTTTTTTTTGAGTGATATTTTACTGTTCGTGTTATTTTCTCCTTTCTAGTCCCCGCAATAAACCAATAACAGATAGATCATTAGAGAGCTTATATAGGAACTGGCTTTTTGTACTTTGCTTTGCAGCTACAGATCTTTTTTTAACCTTTCAATTACAATGGAACCTTTAAAATTTTTTTCAGTGTAAAACATTTATTTCATTCCTGACCTCTATCCGGACAAAGGAAAGTTGTTTTTTATTACTTAATGGAAGTCTATTAAAGTGACAGCTGTCAGAAATAAACTAAAATAATTTGCAAGACTATATAGAAGATATGTCTGTCTTTACTGGCGACACCATATTTACAGAATCTACCCCCCCCCCTTCCTAAAAATATAAAGAAAAAGAAAGAAAAAAAATCCTATCATCACTATCTCTCTTCATTCTTTGACAAGGACAACAGTGAAAGGGCTATGATCTGAATACTAAAATAATACTAAGAAATAGATTTAAGGAACAGCTTAAGCAAGAACTACTAATATGATTTTAAATGAAATACTTTAAGCTATAGACTCCAAATTCTTACATAACAGGTCACGTAACCCAAACCAAAAGCATCTCCAAATAGGAGATGACTGACAGTTATCACTGAACCAGACTAAAGTATTTTATACCTCTTGAGACTGGGTACCTCCTGAGACTGAGTACTTGTCAGAAATCTCTTTTTATATGGTTACTATGTAATGCTTGCATGATTCATGAAGTATCAGAAAAACAGTAATTTATTCCAAGTACTACTGCAGTCACAGGGTTGCTGCACTTGGTGGATCTAGAGCCAATTGCTAGGTGAAGGGCATGATGATAGGTTAAAATACATAGCAGCAGCAGCCTGTAAATTTTTTGCAAAATTGAGCTTACATAATTTTATGGCATCACATATTATTTCAAATATTTTTGTATCTCTATCATCTTATATAAGATCTTCTGGTCTTGACACGTAACATATGAGAGTTATAACCAAGAATAATCTGCCACTCTGAACTGAGCTTGGTGTTAGGTTAACGAACGTGATTTGTTCCACAAGAACATGTTTTTTGCGTGCATGGATGCCACAAGCAGCAGTCCCCCATCCACACTCAGTCTGGGACCGAAAGGTCTGAAGGGTGCCAGGTGCCACCCAGACCAATGGGGTACGGGTCTGAAGGGTGCCAGAACGAACAGAAATGAAGCGAGAAGCCCAGCATGGCAGGGACAAATTGCACCGACAAATTGCAGAAAGGGGATTATAGCAGAAATTAAGCTAGAGAAGTCCAGTAGGACATTGCCTTTTCCTCCAAGGTTTAAATCTGTTTGCTGTGGATCCAGAACTTAGTTTAAGGCTTGCTCTGGATATCTGCTTAAGCCTTCCCACTGTCAACCCAAGTAAGGTAGAAGAAGCCCACGGGCATGGAAGCAAACATGTTACATTCATCCATGACACTGGCTACAGAAACCGGTATGTCTGAATCGTGACAGACCAACTGACTGCACAGATTTGGAGAAAATTGTATCTGCAAACTCTACGTCCCACTTTCAGTTTTCTAGGTTGCCTGTCAAGATGATGGAAGTGTGAAGATACAGACATCCCTGTAAAATCCCCAGAAATCCAGGGACTTGTTATTTTATTAGTAGTTGCTTAACAGAAGCCAATATCATGGCTTACAATGCTAATGTTCAAAATTAAAAGATAATAATAAAAAACAGACACGGATTTATCTTCTGTTCTGTTTATTCCAAAAAATATCCTATGAGGGTCGTCCAGCAGACAGTATACGAGACCCGCATAGCAACAGAAATACAACAGTCACAACACTGTTGGCCCAGAACAGCTATTTGGATTACGCTGGGAAGTAACTTCTGCTAATATATTGGCAGGAACACCTTTTAGCACAATACAAAGTGATTATTACCAGGTTGTGAACAGTTATATCAGCAACTAAGACACGATAAATATCTGTTTTTTGTAGTCACTTAGCTTGCTTAATTATAATATTAAGTTCTTCTTAATAAACTTCCTTTATGGAAGATTGCACCAGCTTCCAAGGACTTGTAGTCTGCAGCTCTAGAGTACAGAGACTTTTTGAAGAACTCAAATAAGAAGAGACGTCTTTTTTTCTTTCATTGTTTTTAGCCCTAATAGAGAAATAGATTTTAAACAAAGGTTTTAAAGTTCCTAAGATCTGTTCTAGGGCAAAATACTGACAGCCAAAGAGTGCACTGAAATTTGCTACTTTTTTTTTTTTTTCCTTTCTCGAAGTAGATTTATAAAACAACATAGCCCACATCAATCTAAACATTTGCACCACAACTACTACAGGCAAGGAACATTCAGCCAATATTACTAGTTGATAATGATTAAAAATATAGTGTGTGTAATCTAATAGGATTTACAAGGTAACGTAAAGAAAGTGAACCTTACTGTCCAGAGAAATATACATCTTTATCAAATTTCCAGCATTCTGTCACTTTTTACAAAAATTTCCTAAGTTATTTTTTCACGGACACAACACCTTATACAAAGTGCATATTTGACCCATTGCAGTAGGTCACACGCACTGCAAATTTCAGGCAGAGCTAATTTTGAAGAAAAATATAGATCTGGAGGATGAAGCAAAATTACTTGGTATTTGTAACATGAGACAAGAAAAAAATAATTGATTGCGACACTTGCTAATGAATCAGAAATGTGAGCAATTGCATGAGATTAGCTCTCAATCATTTAGGCTTGTGCTCTATATTAGTAAGACTTATCGTTATGTGATATAAGCTTGGCGTATTTAGTATTTACACACACAAATCTAAACTACATGTACACATAGAGGCATATGCATACATGCACTATTTTGTGCATAGAGATTATAGGTATGTGTGTTGCCTAACATGTATACAAAGAGAGAGAGAACCTAAAGTCATTACGATCGGGCTTCCGTTTTACTGCAAACATAAGCATCTTTTCTCCAGTCTTCTAGGATTTTCCTTTTGCTGCAGCTGTCCTTTTGCCATCTGTATGTGAATATTCCTTTGTACTGCCTAGATCTGGTTGTTTTAAAATCTTCCTGAGATTTTTAATTATGATCATTTTTACTGGATTTGCATGTAACTTCTAACTCTGCTTCCCACTCAAGAATTGTTTTTTTCTTTTCCTTAAATTAATCTCTTACCTATCCTATACTATCCTAATATATTACACTGAGTCCGTGCAACATGGTCTAGGATCACACTCTGAGGTTACTGGAGAGACCTTTCTTTTTCTTTCTCTTCCAGCATAAATCAGAAAGCAGAGAAAGGGCTTTCCTCCATCAAAAACTAATTCAGCGATGCAGCCCATCTTTCAACATCTTTTATGTCTAGGATTCTGTCCAGACTCATTATTTTCTCCATTGAAGGTGGTGTGTAGAAGCCAACAACTAACCTGCTCCATCACAGATGGTCCTTGAACTCTTTGTAATTGGGCATCAGGACTAAAATAAGAAAAAAATAATTCCAAAAGGAAGAAAGGCCTTTTTTTTTTTTTTTCCCATATACTCTAAACAAAACACCAAACCCTCCGCACATTGTATAATTGTCAAATTCCCAGGAGAAAAATATAAGCTACACAGAGAGATGCAACATCTAAAGAGTTCCAAAAGTATCTTGGAGCACTGCCATTTCAATAATCAACAGAGAAATAATACTCAACTAAGTATACTTTATAACAGAGCTAATGGCAAATACACCAGAAGTAAATGAGGTGTCAACATTGTTTAATCAGAAACACACTGTTCACAGTAACGTGACAGGATTTTAGCATATTTAATAGAGGAAAAAAATTTAGATTTACTTAGAAAATCCTCTGAGGCAGAGATATCCCCAGAAGTTTTTACGTTATATTCTTCTCATTCCAGTTGTAGTTCTCTGTCAGGCCATGTAGAGTTCCCAACACTCTAAATCCCTAGGAAAACTCCTAAACACTAAATCTCTAATGAAAATCAGGGAAGAGAAATAAGCAGCTTAAGGTGGCAAGGGAATTTGAGTTATGAATGCAATGACCAAATTAAAGAATCTATAAGAGTCACTGAACTCCAAACATACCAGTCACTGTTCAGAACGATTTTTTTTTTTTTTAATCTGAAAAGTCTACGTATAGCTGCACTGTTCTCCAACACCCTATACCTAGCACTTTCTTGTCAAAGCTGGGTTTCAGTAGCAGACATCATGTCTAGCGTATAACCCTTAATCGCAGACTGCTGCCTTGAGATGAAGCCTGCACAGCTGGTGCAGTGAGAATTCCACAACCTCTCCCAGGATCCATCTAAGACCAGTCAATTTTGATGGAAGACACATCCCTGCCCAAAGAAATTTGACAGCTGTCATTCATCACACTGTTAGCTACCATTAGACACTATGTTTCCTTTTGCAAAGCAGTTTTTGTGCACGCTGATTATTAAACAAATAAAAACTTGTGAGAAAACAGGTGCAGTGCACTTTAGAATTAAGCAGCTTATTTCAACTACTACATCTTGACCACACAGCTGCTGGGGAACTGGGATATGGACAATTATCTACCTTCTTTCTGGAGATTTAAGAGCGTTAATAAGCACTGACTGACATTTTACTGAAATAATGAAAAGGATTGAAGACCAACATTTTCAGTGGAAATTTAAAAGCCAGATAGAAGAGATATGTTAGCCATCTTCAAATAGGTGCATAAATTACAAGAAAATATGCTTTCTCCTCATTAAAGGGGAAAATATACACCAAGAGAAAAATAATAGTAAAAATATGCACTGTTCCATTAGGAATGCCAGCTTATTTCAAGTTGCTTGTGCACGCAAAATTCTCTGAAGAGCCTGACTCTGAATTAACTTGCCTCGTGGTATTTCAGCACCAGTTCAAAAGAAGAAATGTCATTTTACATTTCTTTTTGCTTCTGGTAATATACATGCTTCTTGACACAGTGACAGCGATAATTCTGCAACTTAACTGAAAGCTCCCTGGATTATGTACTGAAGTCCTTAGGTCAGGTTAAAGAAAAAGTCAACAACACTAATTACATCAAGAGCAGAATTGGGCCATCTTGATTGTATGAAGGGACTGATTGCCTTTAGACTTCCAGATAAGTACTCTGTTTTCAAATATAAGATCCATGTGTGGGTGTATGTCAATATTATATTGACATAAGTCTGAAGAATGAAATCAGTAGTCACCAGTTTATGATAACTTGATTTTGAAAAACATTCATTCAGTGAAACAGGCCAAGTAATCCTAAGTCACCAAAAGCAAGGCCTGTTGCTATTACCTTAAGAAAATTTAAAATTTCAAATCGAGTTTATGAGAAAATTTCCTACAGAAAATAAGTTTACATTTTATATAAGCCCACACAGTAGATTAAGAGACCTGCAGAAAAACTAAAATTGTTTTCCTAGAATTCCTAATGGGAGTTTTCTATATAGAGTTGCTCTGAGATAAAAAGCTAAAATGATGTGCTGCTAGGAGTTTTGAGCACCAACTTTAAAAAAATCAAATTCATTTCACATCAGCCAATAAAAACAAATAAATAAATAAAAAAGAACATCCTCCACCTCCACACATGCAACTTTGTAGTTATGTTCACTAAACCTGGAATGAGACCAGTATTCAGAATTGATAATTCAGGTTTTGGCAATGGTGTCAGTTGCACAAACTGGTACATCAAAAGCCCACTGCCTATAGTAGCCTTTACTTAAAACTTTATCTAGCAAATGTTTTCAGATTTTATGCAAACTACCTCTTCCACAGGTTCCACAGGCTTGTGCCCTCATATTAAGTGAGCATGAGGTTCAAAAACTTATTGCTTGCACAAAATGTATTCAAATACTTTGTGTTTTCATTATGGCTCTGAATGTAGCACCAGTTTTATAAGCTTGTATGGCAGAGAGCATCTTGATCAATAAGATGCTGAAAAAGAAAAAGCTCTGAGCAGGAATTGTGGCAAACCCCATCTCTTACAGCGGCGCACAGAATGAGCTGCTGTATATGCTTGCTAGCAAACTTCAGCTCAAAGAAAGATTTTCCCGTGAAGTTGTAACTACCAACATGTCAGTTTGGGACTAAAAATAAAATAATAAAAACCCTTCTCAGCCAACAGAAAGGACTGAACTGGGGAGGTCCAGAATTCAAAATAAAGACGGCCCCATTTGAACCAGTGCTTTTAATCTGGAGACTACAAGTCAGGACTTCTCCATAGAGAAGGGAAATCTAGTACATATTTCATAACTGAAGTACTGCAACACTCTTGGAAATTGGATAGGAGAAATGCGACCATCAGATTTAGGCGCAGCACGAGGGTAACAGCATAGTCTTGCTCACCCATAACTAGTCTTGGTGAGAGCTGAGAAAAACGCGACAGGGAAAGACCCTGAAGCGGCACCTTGAGAAATCCTATAGTGTCTGTGGAAAACAGGCTACTTCCAAACGCAATTTTTTATGGCCGCTAAAACAGAATAAAAATAAAAAAGTCTGCTGCTACCTGGGGAGATCTCAAACCCTCTGGGTAAAAGTAGAAGAAAATAAGATCTGACTAAGGTTGGTAACACCATTGCCAAAGTAACTCTGCTGTCTTTCTGTTTGGTGCACATCTGTTTACACTATAATTTGGCAAGGGTAATGTAATCATGTAACTACTACTATTTCCTCCATAGCGGAACAACCGCCTTATGATTACGGTAACAACTGAGGTGATTTCTTGGCTCCCATCTCAGTAATGGTAGAAGCTTCCTCTCTGCAGGGCCTTGGATATGGCCTGTCGTTGGAAAACAACAGTGATTTCCTTCAGAGACTTAGAAGTTGGTTATACAACTTTTCCTAACTCAGAAGCACCTGATCTTACTCTTCTAAAAAGGACTAAATACCAATTCTAACTCGTTTCCCAGGGCATCTCTGTATTCCACTGCTTCTTTACAGAAGGCAAAAAATCCTGCTTTCCCAGATTCGTTACTCCCTAGTACTACTCTGAATCCTCCCCTCATGTTTCAGGGGATTAAATTTTCTTCTCACCCTCCAAACCATTTACTTTGACAATATCTTTTAATTTAAAATCATTCTAGGAGGTTTGATGCAATGCATGCACAGATTTCCAAGAAAGTTTTAGCATTCTGTGGAATATTCTGAGCAAAGGAGAGGATTTAACTATACGCTAACACAAAACATGCCTTTACTTTCAAAAAGTTTCAGTTTCCTAAAAGTGATACTAGTGACTCTCTGGAGAGAAAAAGACATAATAGAAATCCCAAACAAATTCTTGGTATTTTGAAATGTTCTTTTCATTTCCACGTTGCTTAAGCCTTTCAGTTTTTCCTTAAGATCCGATATGTCATCTTACTGGGTGTAATTTTCCACAATCAACTGAACGAAAATGCAATCCATTTAAATATTAATGATTAAGAATTCTTCCTCCTCCCCTCTCCCTATAGATTGCACTTAATTAATGCACCTCGCTGACACTTGAGCTCCTCCTCTTTATGCCACCTGGATAATACATAGAAGGTCCAGCATCAGCTCTTTTTCCTCATCCAGCATAGGTCATTGCAGCCCCTTCACTCATACGTATGGATTCATGCTCACATTTTGGAGCAGAAGATTAAAGTCTACAGAAAAACGATACCTCGTGTTCAGTTAAGACCTGTCCCTTCAGAAAGGGGCAATCTTTCTGCCTGTGTAGATACTAGGCAAGTTGCTGAAGCCCAGAGGCAACACAGACCTGGGTTGGCCCAGATGCCATGCACCATGCACTAGGGGGATAGGCAAGAATCAAGTCACCTAACAGCTTCCAGCTAATCTGAGGAAACAAACTGTGAACCGGCATGGAAGAAGGGTGTGTGAGGAAATTGTTAATTCCTCTTCTAGAGTCTGGGAGAGTCCAGCAGCACCATCGCACAACCAACCGTCCCAAGACGAGTTAGTTGCCTGGGAGCAACCAAGCAGGAAGAACTTGAGCGCCATGCGAGGCCCTGCTCCCCAGGAGCGCTCGTGAAACACTCGGAGCGCGGCAGAGGTGGAGGCTACACAGGCTAGGGATGACTGCTTCGGAACATGGGATTGTTTGGGACTTGATGGGAAAAGCAGCTATTCCTTCTGCAGTAGCACATCTGCCTGATGGACTATAAGCATAACTGAGAGGAGAGAGGCCCTGGCTTATCCACCACAGCCAGAAACCTGCAGCAAACAGTGCAAATGCCTTCTTTGGGGAGTATTATGCTACTTAGCAGAACCTGCAGAGGCTGGGATGCATTTCATTTCTCCCTTACAATTAATCAACTAGTATTTACTCTAAACTCACCCCTGAAACATTTAGAAAAGACAATAAATGACCTGGCTGCAACAGGTTTAGTATCTTATTCTTCTAAGTTGAATGAATGCAAACTAATTCTTAATAAACAATTTCTAGGGAATTATGGTGGATTACCATTAATAAGAGACAGGGCTACCCATAATTAAAACAATATTATCTAAAGAGAGAAAAACACAATTGTGCCTTGTCACAGATTTCAAATAAACACATTTTTGATATGTTCCCAGGTTTTCTGCTCAGGATGTTTTATCTCTTCCTGATGGTCCAAGACTACTGATGTATTTTAAATTGTTTATACAAGGCTAAAAGCCAGAGCTACTTTAGTTACATACTTCAAAGTAGCTGTTTTAATTTACTAGAACTGCCTTTGACAGATAACAAGTGATGATTATAGTAAACAGCATATATATATGTTCCTCTCTTTGCCACCCAAGGAAAAAAAAATAAAAAGAGAAAAAGAAAAGAATCATCCATTATTCCTTTTTCTCTAGCCCTAATTCTCTCTACTCATTTATAATGAGCTAAGCTGATATCTACTATTGGAGAAACACTGTAGAGACCTGTACTGCATATGCTTAAGTTGAACACATTCCCAGGGCATTAATGAACAAAGCAGTCCTTCCTCTCAGGAAAATCCTGGACTCTCATTCCCCAGGTCCCTGAACAGTATAGAATTTAGAAGAAAAACAGGAAACACATGTGGAAATCAGATATAACTGACTAAGCCAGTAGCCCAGCCAGTAGCTTTTAAATGAATAATCACATCTATCTATATTATGCCTGACCAACCCTTCAGTCCCCAACCAACTACTCATATTGAAATATTTAGCTAGGTGTATGGATTAGAATAAGCATATGAATAGGCAGAGGAATGAAACAGAAGCTAAGATAGTATTCGCACACAATTTACAGCACAGAAATGTATTTTTCAACAAATTTTTGAAAAATCAATATAATTGTACAAAATTAAAAATATATATTTTTGATACAAAATTACATAGAGCTATAAAAAGATTGTGTTCATACCTATTTCATTAAATATATATGTATCTATATAAAGTCTTAGTTACCCACATTCCTGTGGGTAATAATTTTTGTGTCAGTTCTGCCTGAATTGGTGCTGACTTAGGCTCCTTCTCTGCTGTGAGGCAATAAATTTTGGGGGAGCAACTAATTATTCATAGCTACAAAATCAAAGTTTTTTTGTCTCATTTTTAGTCTGCCTTACTTGACTGTAAATTATGACTTCTGAAAGACACTAAAATAACCTAGTTATCCTTTGGTTTATATTCTTCAAAGAGCATCTTGGAAAGCAAGGTAGAACATTTTTCAGGTCCTTTTGTAGAAAAATCTTATATAGAAAACTCTTCTATACAAAAAGAAAACTTTTATAGAAAAAGTAATATGTAATATATACACATAGAAATGTAATATGTAAAATGAATTGTAAAAGATTTTAAAAGTGTAAAAACCTCTCTGCACAAAAGATGTAAGGTGATGATGACACCAACTGGACTGTAAACGTGAGCTGGGCTCCTTTTTGCATCAAATACTGCCTTCCTATGTGTACTTCTTAAGGGAACATCAGGAAAAACATTCAGTTCTTTTTAATATTACTATCTACAAAATGCAGTGGGACTCGTATGTAAAGAGTTCATTCCCCTGAGTTCTGTTGCCAGGAGCTCCTGATCTTGCAACCTTCTGCCTGTGATGGGCAACTTTAAGCATCTTTAGGCTCTTATGTAGATATTTATTTAGGAAGATAAAATCCACCTCTTAATGCTCATTGAACTTCACTCCTCAGAAGGGATCGATTAAATAGATAGCTTTAAACAACATTTTTTTTTAAAAATAGAACGAGAAAGGAAGAGAAACTAGAACAGAATAAGGGGCATAAACACCTTCAAGAGGCAACAACACTCCCCCCACCCACACCAAAAGAATACAAAGTTCAATACATTTTCTTTGTAGAGTGAATTCTACAAAAGCTGAATTCTCCCTTCTTCTCTGCATCTCAGTGACAGAATTCATAATCCCATCTGGGTACTGAACTGCAGAGTTCAACCCACAATATGTTGCTGTGTATAAAAGGCTTAAATACCTTCTTTGTTATCTGCCACCCACTCTTCCCCCTTATCTATAGCAATTTTAGTTTCTCTGTATAAACATGATGATATGAAAATCTTGTTATATTTTGTAAACATAATCGTTCTCTTTCATATCTCAACATTTCTCCAACAAGAAACTGTGAGAAATTGACAGTAAGTGTAACAAATATGCAAATAAATCAACAAACACATTAATATCAAAAAGGTTTGTTCCATCCCCAAGTACCATGCCCAAGTGTATACCAGCCTGGAGAAACTCCTTTTTTTTTTTTTTTTTTTTTTCCTCTCGTTTTTCCTTTCTTTCCTTCTTCCTTCTCCCTCCTCCACTAAATTTTCTTCCCCTCATCTGAAAATAAAATTATTAAAAAAAAATAAATCAGATGCCTCTGTTTTAGAGCCTAAGTAAAATTAACGGAGCTCTGGAGACAAGCAGGTGTCTGCAACAAGGTGCACATTTCATTTCATATCTAAAGCAAGTAAGAAGGCCAAAAAAACCTGAGATTATCTACAGTGTAGGGTATCCAATATTGAGGATGAAATATCCCTACATTCTCAGCCTCCTCCTTTCAGTTGCCTTCTCAGGGAGGCCAGGTTACCTCTACTCAAAAGCACTGTCCTAGTGAAAGCTAAACACTGAACTACCCACCATCTGTTTTATAACATAAAAACAGACCTGTGGTCACTGGAAGCATGAAACCGCATCACTGCTTATTAGAGCAAAGCTGAGCTCTTCTTAGGACAAGGGAAGGAGAAAAGTGCAATATGTGCAATGTGTAATATGCGAAATAAGTGTAAATGGCATTCTCCCCAGCCATATGGGCTTGGGGTAGAGAAAGAGTTAGTCCTGCCCAGCGAGGGCTCTGAAAGAGCTAAAGGAATTAAGGATAAACAACACACAGGAACCAGTCAAAACAGCAGTGAAAAGTCGGATATAAGAATCAAAAAAAAAAAAAAAATATATATATATATATATATATATGTAGAGAAAAACAGACTCCTGTGCACTAATGACTGCTTGGTGCAGTCAAGAAATGCTGGAAGAACATCATATACTTCTATTTAGAATAAAGTTGTAAGATCTGCTAAGCCTCTGCTGAAAATGTTCTCTCTTCCTTCACACTTACATAAACCCAGACCAGGGCAGTGCCCAGCTCACGTATTACCACAGAGCAACAGGCTTTCCCATGAACAAGTCGGGGTGTGCAAGCATAAATGAATCGTTCTTGCCTGGGGACACTTCTCTTCCTGCCTCCATTACGTAACTAGAAGGGCACCATGGATCTAAACTAATGATTTCACTTACTATGAGCAAGAATTACCATGGGTAGGAGGATAGAAGTGGGCAAGACTTTTCTGCAGTAACATTGATTCACCCAATCAGGGGGAAAAAAAAAAAAAAAAAAATCTTGCACACATTTCTGAGTCCCTTCAGCCCAATCATGCCCTGTGATTGAGACACGAGAGTCTCACTCTAACTTTCTGACTTACCAAAAAAAAAAAAAAAAGACAGAAAAAGGAAAGAAAAAAAAAGTAAAATAAAAACAAACAGGAAAAAAATGTAGTTTGTTGTCCTGGCACATAGCCTCAGTGGTTTGGTTGCTAAAAACAATGAAATGTTAAAAGGGCATTTATACCACAGAAATCCTTAGCTCTGGCTCTGCTTTGGTCTTAGTCACTGAAATGGAATGTTTAATCTGCTTACTAAAAGTAACCTCTTCCCCTATACCTTTTGAGATCCACAAGTGATCCATTTATTCTTGGCATTATGTATCTTGGTTATACACTGCATTACAGCTGCATTATCCTCCCTGCAGATACAGAAAGAGTCTGGGTTAAAGCAGCTGAGACCAGGCATCTTTCCATTTAAAGAGGCTTGGTTAAAAAGAAACATTGTGGCATTGTGAGCTTTGACTTAATGTGAACTTTCCTATATTCCAGTCATGAGATTTAACCAAAAACAGCTTTGGGGATATCATGATGGGAAAAGCAAAGTGTGGTGATTGCGCTGGGAATATATTAGCTGGAACGCTGTCTCAGCAGCTGGCCAGCAGCCTTTTGAAACCAGGGTTATTCCAAGAACTATATAAATAAACAGAGGCCTTGGGAATTTTTATCCATCCAAAAAAAATCGCTTTGCAAGCCAACCATTACCCAAACTTTCTCTATATGTGTGCCTCACATGGAGGGTACTTTATACAGAGTAAGAGATGACTAGTTACGTCTGCCAAATGCTTTAAGTTTGGATTTGGCAAGGGCTGATTTGCAAAAGGAGGGGGAAGAAAAGGGTGTGGGGGAAATGGCTTTTCCAGAATTCTAGCCTAAAGTAATTACGCAGCTAATTATTAGCAGCTTCTCTTTTTCTTGCTACTTCCATCCATCAAGAATCCTATTTTGCTTTGTATGTATAGGGCCCCACGTGACAGTTCTTGCTATTGAGCAACTCTCATTAGGCTGTAACATGGTAGGGTCAGTAGAGACTGCTTTTTAAATTCCCATTAATCTAAACATAAAGATACACTTGATAGACAATTGAAAACAGCATAAGAGTAAATGATTAAATATTGTATTACATTAATATTTAGAGTAAACACCTTTCCCTTTGTAAATCACAAAACCCACTCCCAAACCTAGCAATTTAAATTATGCAATTTAAATTATGCAAAGAACCAACAATTTTCAAGGCCAAAAGCAGAAGCAGCAAATAGGCAAGAACGTGGCTGAACAAGTCATAGAAACTAGACACAGACCAAGCTGAGATCTGTCTTCCAAAACTTCTGATGCTCCTTCCAGGGAATGAAGGAACACTATAGCTCAGAGAAGTCTCCCAAAACTGAAAATCATGCTTTTCTAGCAGAGGCCAAGATGGACTGACAGCTTCTAGGGTCTAGATGGAGAGAGACATCAGAGACAACAGACAAGCGCAAAAGCCTTGTCACATCCTAAATGATGAAAAACTGCTGAGTCCTTCTGAGCCTTCCCTCTGTCATCACTCTCTTAAGCTTGGAGTTAGCTAAACTCCAAGACCTAGCTGAAAGAAATCTGAAATGCATTTTGTTCCTCTAATTACTGATCCTAAAAGACTAAAATAACAACCAACATAGATACATCTGGACTTTTACTGATCACAAGGTCAACCAGGAGAACCACTACAATTACCAGGAAAATACACAGAAAGAGGCCAAAGGAAGAGACATCCAGAAGGTTTTAAGAACTGCTCTGAAAACATTAGACCCTTTTTATTCTTAAAGGCCACAAAGTAAAAAGTTAAATATTGAGCAATGATAGAAAAAAATAAGTTATGAGCAGAAGTAGAGCCATAGTGACGACAACGCCAAAGAGGTCTGAGAGCATTTACCTTAACAATAAATGTTTGTACAGTTCTTGTTCTACATCCAGATTCTCTGTCCCACTCTAAACTTTTTCTTAATGGTAGCTGAGCTTTCTATTAATAACGTGGATAACATTTCTCATTTTTGAGGAGGCAGAGGACTTGTGATTATAGCATAGTCCAATGAAACATAAATTAACATCACTTACAGCTATTACAAGTAACCTGCACTTACTCAGACCAAGGAAAGTCGCAAGTTAATTGATACCATCACAAAGAAATATAAAAGATTTGGGAATCTATAGACCCTTCCTTTTCAACACTCCCAGGTACCTTCCAAAGATGATTTTTTATAAAGCCCTTGGGAAATTTCCTCCTGCTGTACAGATGTGGAAACAGACACAGAGAGGTTGGGTGATTTGCCCAAATTCACACAGGAAATATGAATCAGTTTGACACAAAGACCCTGTACCTCCTCCATCTCCCTTCTCAGGTTCTGTTTACTTTCACAGTTTGTCAGGTAATAGCGGTGAGAGTCATACATATGAACAAGCCATAGGAGAGCAACAATAGAAAATCAAAAAAGGTCTCTCAGAAAATATTTTAATGAGACTATGGAAAATGAGATCTTGCCCAAGCAACAGTTTTTCAGTAACTCCTGATGATCTATGGAAGTTAAATGCATAATAAAACTCCCAGGGTCGTGCATATGGAAATAATAATCAAAGTATATCTCAGAGAGCACTGCAACATTCAAAATATTTCCCATACCACAAAAACATCATTTGTAAATCTTCACAGAATGAATCATAAACATTAGGTGTAATTTAATTACGCTCAGACCGCATATAAGCAGATGAAAATGCATCTATTTCAAAATATTTCATGCATTTATTATAATTACATTGGAAGGATGTGGAAATTACTATTCATAAGTCTAAAATCACCGAGGGCTTGAGAAATGGTTCGTTTAGGTTGGTGCAGGGGCTGTTACTCAGCACAATGACACACAGGCTGCTCAACAGCTTCTATACCAAAGAACCTGTGGCTTCCTTCCCAGTGACTCAAGCCAGATCAAGACTCTATAAAAATGAATAGAGCAATAAATCTCCACCCATTCTTTTAAAATGATTTACCAGGAATTTCTCTTGTGATGAAATGCTCTGGTATCCAAAAATGATACTAACACCTTTAGGTTTACACGAGCAGGCTAGTGTTCCACAGTCGAGCGTTATATAACCCTGGAAATTAGGACACAAAATGAAAAAAATCCACAAGTCAACAGGACTCAAGCAAAGCACAAGCAGTGCCTGGCAGCCTGAATGAAAGGAGGACAGGAGAAAAATTGCTCAGAAATTATTTTCTCCACCATAATTGTTTCTTAGAAACCATTTCAAAGAAATTGAACACCACTTAAACAGTTTATGTATTTTATCCTTCAAACGCAAAGATTTCCACACACAGACAGGCATTTCTGAAGCCAAAGTTAGCAGGTTCAGAGCAAGTTCACTCAAGGTACAGCTGGGCGTTTTACAAAAAAATAGTACAGTACTTTCTAAATACTTAAGTATGTACATATAATTCTGGAATGCAAAAATGCAGTCTAGCGTTGTCATGTCCTTTCTTAAGCACAGCAAGACTGAGAATATAAACTTACTAAATGTTCTGAATTGAAGGATGGGTGATGTTCCAAGACCATTGTCCCCGAATATCATCAGGTATTTCACTAAATGCAGCAGGCCGACCTACTGTATTTTGCGGTGTTTAGTTTTTAAGAGATCACTAAGGAGACCACAGATCCTTACACAGAGGAGGAGACTGGCGAAAGGAAGCCAGGGCACAGACCTGTCTCCTTCTACCCAGTAGCAAAATCAAGTTCATCAAAGGCAGCACAGAAGGGATAAATTTTATAAAAATACATCACACACCAATCTTCCCGAGGGAGAGGAAGCACAAAGGGACAGCTATGTTGTCATTATGGGAATGTTTCTAAGGCCTTTGGATCTTTTCCTGCAGCACTACTTGCAAATCAGACCTGCAGAGAGATTTCTGCGAAGGACACAAAAAAACAGTATCTATTAAACAATAGAACAACAGTCTTGTTATTATGAATGTTTTAAGCCTAAATCACCGAAAGGCAGACCAAACAAAATGTCACTATTAAAACAGCACAAAAAAAAAAAAAATCAGCACAAACACTAACACCTCAAAATCTATTTAAAAAAATCCTTCTGTCTTTTTTATCTACAGTTGAAGACATCCAGTATAAACTCTGGAATGATTCTTCCCCATGTTTGTTCGCCTTTTGGCAGGTAAAACACCCCACATGATGAAGCTATGAATTTGCCAGATTCATTGGCAGATACAAAGAGTTCTGAAAGACACTGCACAAAAGATAAACAGAGATGTCGACACAGCAAAAGAGAAGGATTTCAGGAGGATGATGCAACTACAGAATACATTTTAGGCTTTAGTTTTCTGAATGACCATGAAAAACCTAATGGTCGTCTTAAACCTTAAGTTCAAAATATTGTGCAGTATCTCCTACTTCAACAACAACAAAAGCCAACAGCCAGGAATTTATTTAGTGTTCACACTGGCACACTTAAGAATTTAAAAGGGAATAAAAAATTCTGAGGGATGTAGGTATAATGTCATTCCGAAAGCATACGATGTTTCTAAAGATTCAGATTCCTCAGCACAGGATGCTTGTGGGACTAGAATGAAGGATGTGAGGAAACTTCATCGAAAAGGAGGAAAACTAGCTCTCGCTTTTGCAAGCATCAAGTTTAATCACTTTCTCCTGGGAAACAACTATGTCCCTGTGGATAATTAAATATTTGGAATCTGTCCTCAAGAAGCCTTTGGGATGAGCTCCAAAATGTCTCTAAAAGGTGTTTAATGGCAATGAAAAGTATCACTTGGATACAAACACAAAAGACTATCTCTGAAACTGGTTCCTTTTTGTCTTGAACACAAACACTACATAAAAGGCACTGACTGTTTTGATTCTCTTGAACTATAAAGGTAAGATTTTCCATTAGGAATTCAAACACTAGCAGGAACTGGGGAGGAGCTTCTAACCAGAGGGACCTTGAAGAATTTGAGGTTTGGTTCAACAAAAACTTACAAAGTTCAATAAGAACTGTAGCTGCAGACAGTTATAGATAGAGTGGCTATAAAATATTTAACAAGTTAATCTCTATGATCATGTACTGGCCAAAAGAACTATTGCCAGGTTTGTCATAGTCACAAAATGAAGCTCTTGGGGAGCCTGTCATTGCAAGGATTTCATAATCACAGAATGCAAACTTGACTAATTGCAGCATCTCATTATTGCATTTATTGGATGCAAGAAGACTAAGCCAAAGATATTGTCCCACTTTGTTTTAGAAATATAGAGCTTCATGGAGGAGGAAAGAAAAGGAAAAAAAAAATCTATTCAAGGGAGCATCTATTCAAGAGTGGGCAGAACTAATCTACTTTTCCAACCACAAACTCTCTAACCATTTGACCAGATTTCTCACAGAACACACAGAACAAGAACTGGCATTTATTGACGTAAAAAGATCACAAAAGCCTGTTAATGGAGCTTTACAGTTATTGTACCCACTAGAGTAGATTTGTCCCAGATTTGCAACAAGCAGCTCCACTGATCGTTTCTTTTACTAGCTCTTGTAACATGCAGCTTTTAGAGGTAAGAGTGATCAAGAAGTTTTAGAGGGTTAGAAGTGTTCAAAAACTCCTTAGGATTTGGATTCACAGTAAGAGAACAGAAACATTAACTAAGGCTGTTGAATAGGTGAAATCGCATACAGAAAATGTAATTAAAATCCAAAGAAATCAGACCCTCCTCCTTTCTGAGAAGTTTAGTCTGAGTTGGAACTGCTTCATTTATGTACTAAAGAAGAGCAGGCTTATAATAAATAGGTCCTAACTTTTTATGTGAAAAAATGAGCATATCCCTGAGTGAACAGAAATCTGAAGACAGGTTGTGTTGCATTTTTGGAGAAGGGCAGAGAGAAGAGGAAGGCCAAAAGGATGTCCATAGTAATATTCAAAGCTTGGGAGTTTGGCAAACTGTATAGATAAATAACAAAACTCCAAAACAATCTTCATTAAAAAAACTAAGAGCTTACCAAGGCTGTGCACTAGAAAAAGAAGGTACATCTAGGACACCAACAAACCATAATAAAATATCCCAGAGTTGGCAAAAATACATAAAAAAAAAAAAAAAAAACACACACAAACACAAGGGGACCCCAGCAAAAAATTAAGTACAAGAACACAGAGTTAGCAATTAAAACCCTCACTCTGATGTACTAGTACTAAAGCAGATGGAAGTGGCACACTGTAGAGAAACCCTTGTAGGAAAGAATCTTTTAATTCATTATTCCTACACAGCTGTACCAAAAGCAACCCCTGCCTAAGGAGGTACTGTGCTGACACGCGGTGCCACAAGAGAAGAGCTCCTGCTACAGCCTCGCTGCAGGTTGTGCTGCATGGGCAGGACCCAGCCTGCCCCCGGTGCGTACCCTGTGGCTCCCGAAGAGCTGGGCTCCCTTACAGCTTTCTCTGACTTGGGATGCTGAAGGGCAGACAGGCTACCAAACAGTGTGTGAGGCTGGGGGAAAAAAAAAAAAAAAAAAAAGGCAACATTGGCTTGTTTTAGAAAAATACTACTATTAAATCTGTAGACTCAGCAGAGTCAGATGGCCTATGTCATATAAACTTAAAGAATTACATCTGAAGCCAATTTAATTGCATTTTTTTCAATTAAATATTTGGTTATTCAAACCCATTCCCACAGTTCTTGCAGATAAACAGCTCCTGATGTCATTGTGCAGTTCTATTTTCAGAAGGGCTTATTTATTTCTAAGTGGTTTAATGTGCATCTGTTTACATAAATATTTAGATATGTGAAAGCACATCCTGCTCAAGCTGATCTGATAAACAGAACTCAGCTGTTGCTCCTTTTTCACTACTGACCTCGTTTGGAAAGCTGCCCATTTCTGAGTTTGCATTCATAATGTAGCCATTGTACTTAGAACTAAGAGTTTATAAACAAGTGCATTAAAGCAGTAGTAGTCTGTCTTTCCAGCAAAATATTTCAATGGTTTTTTATCATTAAACTGTGTTACAGTTGATGCAGTTTACTCCTGAAATAATATTTCTCCATAAAGCCTGTTGCAATATACACATTGACATGATTAGTATGGGGAGGTGATCAGAAAAGATGCACACTAGAGACCAAGAACCTAATATTACAACCTGCTTTGTAGTAAGGATTATCCCACCTTGCAAACTACACCACACTGACTACAGTTGCAGAGCTTATGCACTAGAGATGTACCTAGATCTACCATCCCTTCGAGCGCTCTTCTCTTTGAGCTACAGAGGTGGTTTTGTTCTCATTACACGTGCAAGAAAAGACCAAAAATCCAGAGCACAGGTAGGACAGATGTTCCTCTGATTTGAGAAGTGGACTTGGATTCAGAAAACCTGGATTCCACTTCTGCCTTTGCCACAAAAGTCTTGTGCAAGTTTGGAGAAGTCCCTCACACCCTGGGCCAGTCACACACTCAGCACATCCCATTGCCTTCAATCTTGGATAAGACTCAATTCAACTGTGACATCCTAAATCTACTTAAGTTTATCCTGTTACTCTAGCTTCTCTAGAAAGACTGCAGCTTTCTTTTACTCCAGCAGAGATAATAGAGGGTTATAAATAATAACAATTAAACTTTGCTCCACGCTCAAAATTACACTGGAGACTCTGCTGTTAATAAGTCAGGACCCATCCAGTAAAACCGGTCTATTAGTTCCCAGAAGTCACCTCTGAATATCTAGGTATCTAATATCTCTGAATATCTTTTTTCAATCAGTCATCTTCTAATCAAGTTACTGCATATACCAAACTTCTGCATACGAGCTGTGTCAGGATATTCTGCAGTTCAATTAGCTGATTATAACTCACGAGCCTCTGAGAAAAGCTTCTTATGTTTCAGCTTTTCAACTAGTTAAAATTTATATTGCCATGAAGTGTTCATGTTTCAGAGAGAATTTTTATTTCTCATTGAATGAATGGCCAAGACTAATAACTGTTTCAGCTTAAATCAGCAGCACATTTTTGAAGCAAACCTTCTGTCCCTACTGTCCCTACATACTGTGACTGAGTTCAGGATATATGAAGAGGATCCATTTTACCTGAAACTAAACTGGAAGATGCACAAGACAGACCTCTGGCCACCCAAGTACTCAGCCCATGGGGCCTTGTGACAGCTTGTCTGAAGGGCCACATCTTGAAATGCACAGTCTATCCTCAGTGCTCTTCTACTCTACAGGGCCACTTCTGGTCCTCAGTACTTCCTAACAAAAACATCAGCAATGAGACTTTAAGGCTTTCCTCCTAAAAAAGTCAGTAGAAAGCAGAGTTTATGACCCGCATATTTTTTCCTCTGCTTTGAACAGTTGCATGTACTTTTAAACACAGGGATAGCACTGGGGCAGGGGGAGGCCTTTTTCCGGTCTTTCTTTACCTTCACAAAGAACTATCATTTATATTCATAAACCCTTCTGCAAACATTTCTCTCCTAAATAATCCCCACTACACATATATAAATATGTGTATATATAAACACACAAACACACACACACACATTTTTCAGGTAATGACAAAAACAGGAAGGGAAAAAAGTGGTTGTATTTTACATTTTCATAGATGTTTGGGTTTATGTTTTTCCTACCTGCACTCAGTACAGGCTGAAAGATTTGATCTTCTGAAGAAAGTCATGTAATTCATTTATCTGTTAAAATGACTATTCAGAACCTTGCTCGTTAGTTTGGACTCAAATGTGAAAACTCAACATTAACACATTGTATTAGAAAGGCTTGAAACATCCTTTAGATACTCAGTTTCACCAGCTCAAACACTTGTATTTATATTATTCAAAACAAAAAGATATATTCCTGTAGCTTAAAAAATAAGCAAACAAAATATGCAGATGGAAACTTTCAAGCATTGCTGTTTCAGTGAAGGCTAAAACCCATGATTGGCTCCAGCTGTTGTCTGACACTCCAGTGGGACACAGCAGTGGTGAGATACCTCCTTATAGGAGACATTCCTCAGCAGCATACAGGCAAAGTATTTCTCATATGTTACATCTCCCAATTTCTCTACATGGAGCTAGGAAAGAGAAAAAAAAAGAGCTATATGACAGCTATATAACAAGAAGGCTTTTCTTCTCCAGTACAGACTACCAGTCTGACTAGGAAGAAATCAGTACATGCCCTATGCTGAGTGGCACCAAGACATACCAGGATGCAACCCTATTTTGTTTCAGGAAAAGTCAAAATAAAAAAAATAGCTTAAGAAAATTAATAAACGTACAAACAGGCAGTTCCTCTATACGCCATCACACAGTTCAAAAATTGCATCGCTTTGCTCAAAGTGAAGTCATTTACCATGTTCCAGAAGTAACAAAGCCAGAATGTGTCAGATGTCTCCAGAAGAGTAAGGTAAGTACAGCAATTACACTGCCAGATATTAGCAATAGGTTGCAGCAAGGACTGACACGGGAAAGATGAGGAAGGAGGAAAGGGTGATGAATGGGAAAGAACAGACATAACTGGGGATGCTTCGTCTCTCTTCAGAGACAGACTCCGAGTTCATCCTTTTCCTGTGGCAAACAATGTAGGACAAGGTGGTACCTTAGGAGAATTGGCACAAGTCAGTTTTGCTTTCCGCATGTTGGCATCTGGGTCAGTTCTTTGGAAGGCATGTCACATGGGTCAAACTCCTTATCTCGTACTTCAGATTTATTTATGGACAACCTGATATCCAGAATTCTGTTATTTAGTTGCTACAACAAATGACATTTTATTTCCATTGAATATTTTTCTTCAAAAAATGTGTATGTATGTGGATATTTTACATTTTTAAGAGTTCCAGGTTGCAGATAGTTCTATTTACCAGTCAGAAGCTTTCCTTCCCATTCTCCTCTCAGTTTTCACGATCAAAAGAGATATGTTTCCTCAAAAAAGGTCCTTAATCAACATTTGAAGGGACCATTGGGAATCTCGCAATGAGTTTCAGATGTTTGGCCACTGATGCACTAACACTTGTTCCATGGAAAATCTTCCCAGGTGTTTGCAGTTTCATGCATTGTTGCACAACAGAGATCATAAAGATAGTCCAGGAGGGGAGACCACACTTAACCAAAGACATCCAAACAAGAGTACACGGAACAACTAACCGTGGCAGAAGTAAAAGATCCAAGAAGTAAAAGACACCACTGACGTGTGCTCATGCAAAGTGTGCTGGGCAAGGACCTTGGAGGCTTGGACACACTGAAATCTAAGAGGAGTCTTGCACAGCCAGGCTAAATCGTTCATGTTTGACACTCAAGGAGTCTGAGACAGGTCAACCTCTCCAGAGAGGCTGACTTAAGATGCTCCCCAACCTGAGTTGGGATTTTCCTTCCCTCCACATCCTCCAATTGAGGCAACATCAACTGCAGAAGCAAATACTAGTCTGAAAGACAATGTATTCTATCCTTCAGAACCATTAACATAAATTACGAGTTATAGCCTATTTAGGAGCAAATTTATAGTTTCTAGAGGTGGGGTGAATAAATAAAAAGTAGCTCTATTTATGCACAGAGATGTGTTCAAATGACAAATCTAAAATTAAAGGATTTACCTGATTACATTAATCACGTGATAGTCCAGAAGTTATTTAATTAAGGATCAGCATTCCCAATATTTCATTTTTACTAATACTGACTTATTCTGACAGTGACATGCCATCTCTAAAATGCAATAGACACTACTTAGAGAGCATTCAGACTCCTTCAGGATAAAGCTTTAAGCCACATATATTATTTTGTTTATATTCTAAAACTGGCTTTTACTGTTGTCCAAAGAATCAGGATTAAAATTTAATACCCAAATAAACATTTAAAGAAAACATAAAATAATAATTTATGGTTAATCTTAGGATTAAAAATAAGTTTTCCTAATAAAGATGCAGAGATCCGTTTTATTTAATGTTCCGTTAAACGTTTCACTTCCAAAGAAAGATTCTGTTTGGTTTAATAGAAAAATTAAAAACTATGGGTCAGGAGCACAGACTTTGGGAAAAAAATCCAGAGGTCAGCCTCAAATCTAATATCTTCACTCTGCTCTCATTTATGAGGAAAGGATTCACAGACATCTGAAATAGCTAAACAGAGAAAAACCCAGCCAACAATCTAACAAGCCCTTAAAGCTATGTATGCTGTAAAATATCCTAAAACGCACATCTGTCAAGGTAGGTCAGTACTTGACGATTCTGTGTTTCAGTATAAGTTTATTGTTTCCGATGCTCGACCGCAGGGCACGTCTGCATGCAGGTCCAAGCCCAAAGGGGAGTTTCATGGTAGCAGCAGCTGCACAAATCATTGCTCCATCTGCCATAAATAGACAGTGAACCAAGGGATTCCTCGCCTCTGTTTGACTGACTGCTATTTCCTTTCGGACTCAATTGAGAGATTTTAAGGGGAGATCTTTATTTTCAAAATTAGTTCTCAAGACTTTTAACATACATTTGGTTGGGGGCGAGGGTGTTTGATAAGAAAAGCCCAGCAGCACACAATTGGGAAATGACAAAATAAAAGAGTGTGACTAGATCCCGGTTAGGACACCGATAACAAGATACCAACAGCTCTGAGGGCAAGCAGAAAAAGGACTAAATCGAAGCTGTGTCAAAAGCACACAGCTGTTTCCATCCCAAATTAAGCAGATTTGAAATGGTTCTAAGGCAGCTGGTAACCCATTTGGGGCATTAGTTCCTAAAACAAAAATCACATGTGAACTGCAACTCATCTGTGGGCTCCGAACAACTATTTTAATTATGTGAGCTATTATGGAGTGGTGTAATGGGAATCAAGTAGGAAAGTATTCGTGAACAACATACTATTCAACCATGTTTTAACTAATACAACATAAGAGTAAGAAGCAAAAACACAAGATCAACGGTCAAAGGCAAGGAATAATTTGCTTTGTTTTCATTATTTTATGTATTACTCAGCTGACTCATGACAAATCACAATATAATTTATAGGAATTTTAATTTAACATCTATGTGTACCTGTCTGGCCCTTGCTTAAGCACAAATAATTGACCAGAGATTTCTCTTTTAATTTCAAAAAAAAAAAAAAAAAAAAAAAATGTTCAGACTTATGTATATCTCAAAATACTTTAAAAGCTTCCTTTATAATTTAAAGAGCTATTTGACTGATATAATTACATGATTGATGCTACGTATTTCTAAAGGCATTCAAAGAAAGCCA
The DNA here is from genome assembly GCA_034781795.1 of Crypturellus tataupa. Lineage (NCBI taxonomy): Eukaryota > Metazoa > Chordata > Aves > Tinamiformes > Tinamidae > Crypturellus > Crypturellus tataupa. The sequence goes on along the minus strand of JAWLRI010000847.1, from coordinate 374,637 downwards.
GTCTCTAAGCCACTCAGGTTCCTTTGAAAACACTTCTAAAAGCACCCAAGATTGGTTATTTTACATTATTATACCATATTAATTGGCCAAATATGATCTCACTGGAGATGAAGAAACTTTCAATAAGAGCAAAATCAGATACAATATAAAGCTGTAAAGTGGTTCTGTATTTCTAGTATTTCTGTATTATTTTGCAATGAGAAAAATTGAAAAACTCATAAGAAAAATCATCAGTAATGATTCACAGTGCAGAGTGCATTAAATTGTAAAATTTTGTGTCTCAATTATGACATTCAATAAGAAAAGCAAACTCCAAAAATGCCTACTGCCCTATCAGAACCTCATAGATGAGAAGTCTTTCAATATAGTTCTATACCGATCGCACATTCCTGATGGGTGCCGCCATCCAAGGGGAAGTCATCCTTCCTACCTCAGCACATTCCCTTCCCGCACTCAGCTTGCCCAAGCTCTGGTCATCCCATAGACCTGAACTCCCTGATTATAAGCACTCCCTCCACCTTAGTGGGTGTTTATGGATTGGGAGGGCAGAAGAGGGGGCAGGTACAAGGAGCGTCCTATCTAATAAAAGCCAAGTCCCCATCTAATGCTGGGGATTCTGAAATTCACACATTTACCATTAAATCACTTCTGAAATCCAAGATAACTTTTCCCTAGAAAATGGGTAGATAAACATTTAGGAAAACTCAAAAAAGGTAGAACATTACTAGCATCTTTGAATTTAGGTACTTCTTGCTGCTCTATATTTGACTGCAGTACCACAGACATCTATTTTTATTTATTTATTTCCTCCTCTTAGCTCTAGTTTACTAGTCAAACTCCAAAAACAGTTATACTATATTGGCTTTATAGGGGATAAAGGTAGTCTGATAATGGAAATACAGTGCTTCTCTAAAACTCTCCAAATACGGCACTAGCAAGACCAGTTTATGTTGCCAACTATCATGATTTTACCATAGGTCTCTCTATAGTAGATTATTTTGTGATGTTAATAGCTGTGGCTCTAATGTTAATAGTAGCTGAATGCGTAACATGATTGCTTAGTCTCATTAATTGCTGTTAGATACACGTTTTTCTAATTATCCATCTTGTTTTGCTGTAAGTGCATTTAAGACAAAATACCTTAAAATATTTCCACTTTTTACTATACAACTTTATGAGTAGTGCCATATTTGTGTGATAGCACACCAAGTCATGTCCACTGCTTACCTGTGGACCTAGACCAGTTTACTTTGTTCAGCATTACATATCTGAAACATGAGTGCTTATGTGGCTTAACTCAGGACATTCAGGGACACCCACCAGTCACACTGGGGAGAAAGTTGGTCCACTGTTTCCAAATAGTAAGTCTCAGAGTCACTACAAGTATATTTCTGAATATCAGACACATTTTAGATGTTTCTGTGGGTAATCGTGATATGGCTGTTAAGAATTTAGCCAGCTGTCAAACAATAATTCAAAGTGCCAACATTTTGAAGATAATATTTTCACAGTAAGTCTGAAATTAGGACCATACCTTTTATTTGCAAATATTGTTTAAAATACAAAATGAAAACAGTTTGCCTTCTGAGACCAATTGCTCTTTTGGTAATTCTTAAAAGAATCACTGAAATAACTCAATCAATTTTCAATCAGTAAGATGTTTATAAGCTGTTAACTTCTTGTCTTTCACTCACATTGTGTAGATGAAAATGTATGTCACATAGGTGGACTCATTTCTCAAATCACAGCTACGTTTTTTCAGCCAAAAGTTATATTAACAAAATGGTGTTGGGTACTTTCTCCTTGTTAAATCCAAGAAAAATTGAATTCCACTCAGATATCTGTAATGAACTGTAGCTTTAATTATACTAGCACCTGCCTTGTGGCAATTGTCACAAATCATAATTAGCAAGAGACAGTCATTAAAAGATATCTAAATGAAGTAGTAAATGATTTGGAAGGTTTACTCAACAATGTATGCTGAGCAAGACTTTCTGACAATCTATTATGAAAAGCCCCCCCTCCCCTTTTTTCTTTCCCTCTTTTGTCATTGTTCTATTTTTATTATTGATTTCTCCCTCCTCCTTTCTGTAGTCATTTGACCCTTGGCATAACATGTCAATTGTATATTCTTTATTCAAAGGTGATTTTTTTTATGCACTGCAGTACCTTAAGAGAGCAGATTTAAGAATATATTCATGCCATGGATGGCCCTCTCGACGTGAATTTATTATCCATTTTGTTTACTTACCAACACAGGGGCTGTCCTCCCTCCTACATGCCTTTCTTCCCCTGCCTACCTCAGGCAGGCTATCAAAACAGACATCAGAGGTAGGGCTCTCCTCCTCTCCCACCGCTAACATCTCAGAAAGGCAGACTGCATCACACTAACCTTTGCTGCAAATATTTCTTGCAGAGAAAATACAGGGCCAAATTCTTCCAGACTTGTCATTTCAAGCATCATCATTGAACCAAGTTACTATGCAAAATGGAGGCCAACAATTTATGATGAAAAGTTGTTGTTTTAGCAAATACCTTGGACTTAATTGACCTCATCATTCAAGATGACAGAAAAAGGCTGCCTGCTAAAGACAGAAGTGACTTAAATTTCATTGCTAAAGCAGAATTTGATATGTTTAAAAAAACCCTCCATTTCCACATTTAATACTTGCAAAGACGCTGCATCTATTGTACTGTACGGATAACCCATACGAATACCATTCCAAGCAAGTGAAACCTCTTCTAACTCAGTTACACTCGAAATTCTAGATTTTGACACAATGCAGTGGTATCTGCACTCAGCCGAAGACTGTCTACATTCCTATTACATCCTCCATTTTAATACTACTTTTAAGGCAAAGCAAAATTTCTGGCACTGATGTCTAGAGACCATGAGTATATTTTGATAATACACATTTTTATATCAAGATTTAATGAGGATGAACACAAATTAGCAAATAAACAGTGCTATGAGTTATGAACATTATTGCCCCTTTTAAACAGAGAAAAAAACCAATATATATAGTTGGGTTTAAGCAGCACATACTTTTTTAATCACAATAGTAGAAATGTATTTGGTTGGCTTTTAACAAACTAATATTCATATCCATATTAACTTCACAGTGCAGTCTGAATGACTGATATAGAGTAATAGCCAACAAGAGGTGCCCTGTCAAAGTATGTTTGCTTTTTTCCTTAATATCCTCAAGCTATTTGCATATTTATTTGAGGTCTGCACCTGGTAAGTCTACATTACAGGTATTTGTAAGATATTTGAAGTTACATTAAAAATAAAATTACATTAAAAACCAAGTTTTGCAAGTCTTGTAACATATTTCATCTCTGTATCTTGTCTAGGCTTTAGCAGCAAGGGAAGCTACTGTTTTACTAATTTACAGTGACTGATTTACACTGCAATTTGGACAAATAGAATATTATAAACCCCTTTATGCTAAGCTAAGATCAATTATGCTTCTCAAATGCCTGGGGAGCCAGTTTTGGAGAGCCAGCATTAGCACTTTCTCTGTCACTATTTATGTATTTGCACTGTGGCAATGCCTAAGAGCAGCAGTCAGATTAAAATCTCAACTTGCCAGGTACTTCACAAGCAAAAGAATAACTCTAGGATCTGTCAAGTAACTAATGTTCAAGTTAGCTGACAAGAGAATTGCATCAATTTATTCTGAGGGCAAAATCTGGTCCAAAACTTCAAAGATATGTTAGCTGGTCTGGGAAAAAAAATCCTATTTTTCATACTTATTTACTATCAGACTTATCGTATCTTTTACCGAGTTGAGTAAGTTCTCAAATAAGGTATCACCCAAGGCTTTTCAGCAGTTTTTAAATCTCTATGCTTTATCTAATCCATATTCAGTCTTAAATAGATTAAACAGATTGCATTTTAATTACTATATGAATATGCATTTGATTTCTCTACCGCCAGTCAATAACTAATCTGAGAAAACTATGAGAGAAGAAAAACGTAATAAAAATAAGACTCAGATGTCTAGGATCAACTAATAATTCAATGCTCTTATATGCTGTACAGACTAAAACATGGTCCAAGTTCAAAAAAGTCTTTTCTCTTGAGATATCTGTATTATATTTTACAAAGCTGTTTTAACATATGGGGTCATCATTTTCTAACAGTTATATAAGGGAGAAAAACAGACCACTGTGAATCCTGAAATCTTAATCCTGAAAGTCTTATTCATGTCCTCATCACTGCATGCGAGTAAGCTTTTTCAGAGCATAAGACAGAAATACTGGGGGGGTTGTTGCCCCACATAAGACTAAGCCTACTTTTTCTGAAAATGAAAAACAAAACAAAAAACCCTATGAATTCAACAAGATTTTTTTTTTTCTTCCTTTTGTGGGTGATCTCTGTGTTATATGCTGCTTCTGTTAAAGTATGTTCTTTACATTGATAAGTTTGGTCAGGTAAATAAAACAGACATTTAACACTGGTTAGAAGAAAGCTTGGATATGGAGAATGTTTCTACTAACGAGGAACATCTGAGAACAATGTAATACAGGCAGGATGTTGTAGATTTTCCATCATTCCAGTGTTAGGTTCTTAGCATGATTTTTTTTTTTTAAAACAGCAGAAAGAACACTTTCCTGCTATTCATTAAAACTTGTTTCCCCACTGTTTACAAGTAATCATCTCTTGCTGTCATGCATAGATTGACTGTATAAAACTGAAGGAAAGACATCAGAAGAAAGAGTGCCTTCAAGTTCTTACTCCTTTAGAAGTACATAGAAATGCTGTAATAATGTAGAGTATATAAATCTTTCAGGGAGATGCCACACAGCAAATCCAGAGATGCCACCCAGTAAATCTAAATAATGGAATACTGATTGTTAAAAATGTAATTGCTTCATTCACCGTAACTGAAGCTTACTTTACTAGTCCATCTACTTTCACTTTCTAAAAGGAACTACAACTCCCAATGCAAAATACCAATTTACTTTTTCCTGTTCTAACTACAGCTCTAGCTAAGTCTTACCCACAGTATCACAAATACACAAATTTGGCAGTGAGATGACTTTTTTTTTTTTAGATAAGTTATCCTTATATTGAAGGATAATCTAATTATGTAACTCAATAAAAATAAATGTAGAGTGAACTCAGACCAGTAATCTTAACATGTGCCTTCTCTTGTCACTGACACCTCTTAGTCTTACATAACCACTGTCCCAACATAATATGAATATCCTAATAATCACTTGCCGAGTTCCCCACTTATGGTTCAACCGGCCTACATTGCGATTGTAGCAGGAAAGTTTTCCAAAGATCAGATTTCAGTCTTTACATTCTTCCCATACATATACACAAATATATAGCTTTTTACTATGGCTTTTTTAAAGGAAATTAAATTTGAACCTGCCTTCTAAAGCAAGTCTCAAGGAGAAAACCTGGAGCAGGGTAACATGGTTCAATTCCTGCTATCTGGATGCTAAGATGGTCCACTCAGAGCAGAGTTTGGAACTAGCCCGTACCACAGCTGCCCTCTGTCCAGCCTGGATCAGTCTTCCAAAAGCTCCCAGTAGACTTGACCCAACACCAGCTCCCCTTTGGCACGCTACACAAACATTGTTTTGTCAAGACACACGATCGTCTTTCCGCTACATAGGCTCTGAGAACTCAAAAAGAATAATTTTGTCTTTGAGTGGCCCTGAAGGAAACCCAGACTGTTTGTCTTGTATGTCTTCCCTACATTTTTATTTTATTTTGTTGCAGAAGTGAACAGAATTTCAAATGCATAATTCTTTGATGAGGTTCTAATTCTGCAACATTTTGAGGGTCTGACTTCTCAGAGCACAGAATTAGAATGTAGTTTTCCCTTGATCATAATGCTTTTGACCTAAAGGGGTTGCTTTTGGAAGCAAAGTCTAAATTCAAGAAAGACAGCTAGCAAAACTGAACCAGGCTCTAATTTCCACCCATAGAATTTTTCAAATCCAGAACACTATATACTTCAAAGTTGTTTGTGGGCACACTATTCAAAAATTTTTATTAACTTTCCAAATTATTAAGTTTTATTACAGGAATTTAGACTTCTTATCTGAAGTCTTTGGCAGACTGTTTTGTACATGTTTAGTTACTCAGCTCATGTTTAAGGTCTTTCTAGTCATAGCTCTTCTGTGTATTTTACTGACAAAAAAACCCACAGCTTCAAAAAGGAAAAAAAAAAAAGCTTGAAATAAGGTGGCAAAACAACTAGAAACAATAAGGAAACTGATAGGCTACAGAAAGGAAGAAAAATAAATGCTTTCATAATATTAAAATATTCATTCTTAGAAGATGTCGTGCATGGCCTTTATCCTACGGTTGTATCTGCATCAGTAACCTCAGCAGTACCATGGCCCATCTTCTGGCTCCGAGGCCAGCTGGCATAGCCAGGCCACACGCACACTATAAACCCTTTGAAAGGGGATTACAACACCTAAATTGTCTTGCTCATAACTCAGCCTTCATCCAGAATTGCCTCGGAGTGTCAGTTCACTCAGGGCAAGTTCCACTGTTTATCAAGGGCCAGCAACAGAAGTTAACCTAATTTTCAGTGCCACTGCCCAGTGTAACCTAAAAAGCTACTCATACACACACAAAAAACAGCAACGTATTATTTCCAATTCCTAGGAATATATGAAACACTCCCTGTTAATGGCTTGCTAATAGCTTGCTCATCAAAGTCAAAGGATAAACAGTGATTCAGACTTCAGCAACTAATGCAATTTATCACAGACTGCTTAACTGTAAATGGTCCTAAAAGAGTAAACTTGGTGGAAACACAAGATTGATCACAACAGCATCATCTGGATCTTTTAATAAACATCAGCATATCCAGGGTTTGAATAAACTGAAGGAATTAAACAGCTAGACCATAGCAAAGGACAAATTACAGCCACAAGAATCTGCAGAAATCCTGCCACTATTTTTCTACACTCATCTTCCCAGAGTCAAGATATCACAAACTTAAAAAAAAAACTTAAAGTTTTTTTTTTTTTTTTTTTAAACATTTGCCTATCTGAAACAGAGTTAAATTTAATATCATAATGTGGTCAATGGCAATGAAAGTAAGCATACAAAGACATTCTTGTGTCACTGCCTGATATATCAGGAATAGTTAGTAATCATTTAATGCACTCGAGATGTTTTGACAAGACACACATGACATTTTGGCCCAGGCCTAAACACCAATGTTTTTATGTCTGTTATTGGTACCAGTCTTCCAAACTTCCCTCCCACGCAACGCTAATGGATTTTGAGGTCTAAAGCATACACTAATGCACATTCTGTGGGCATGTTCTTCAAGAAATAGCAATTCACTCTAACATAAAAGAATATATTAAAAACAAAACAAGAATCATGAATCTTCTATTAGTCAACAGGATAGGAATAAACCAGGCGCACGGCAGCACTGTGCTCATTTTAGGTACTGGTGACATACACTCTTTTTCAGAGAACTAGTTAGCGTACTGTATTATTTGGTGGCATTTTCATCGACCTTCCATATTAAAAATATATTTTTTCTTTTATGTCAGCTCTATTATAGGCATTACAGGCATGCACATATATGCACAGATATATTTATATTTCTTGCTGTTTTATCTATAGTGAGCTAATTTTACACCTCATGTTTCAGTCTTCTTTCATTTGTAGAATGAGGAATAATAATAATAATGACCTACTTTAATATAAATATTATTTTGTAAATTCAGTGCGATAACAAAGATCCAAGCACATTTTTTTAATGATTATAACAAGAACTCCTTATCATGTGGATTTTTATTGGCTTGATTCAGTGAAGATATCAAATTCTCCCAAGCTTTTAGGTATTAATTCTATATTTTAAAAAACATATTACTTTGTTTTATTTTAATCTACAGAGCTAGAGTAATATATTTTACAGAAAGCCCATAGAAGAATTCATGGTCTTGACCAAAGCCTGGTCTGTCCTATGCAGCGTAGTTCACTCACAAGTCTGTACTTGCAGATTTTGGAGCAGAAAGATCCAGTTTGATCTCCTACAGATCTAGCTGTCTTTCTGAAGGTTTTCAACACTCTCCTGAACACCATGTGTTTGTAACCTCTCGCAGCCTCTCTTGGTGAAGCAGAAGTAGCCTTGTGCACGGCATTGCTCAGCATGTTGTGCCAAGGCAAACTGTGCAGTGATGAATAATAAAAAAGGCCTTTGTGATAACTGTAAAGACTTCAGTTGCTTCTAATTTTAGCCAATTAGTCAATTTTAATTCAGAGACTTTTAAACTGTAACTTAGAGATGAAATTTAGTATATATGGGCATTACAGATCAACTCCCCCCCAGCTCAACTGGGGAAGTTTTCTTGTAAAGTTTAAAAAAAAAAAAAAAAAAAAAAAAAATTGTTGAGCATTTGATAAAGAGCAGCTCATTTAGGAAACTGTCTTGGATTATTGGCAGTTTTTTTCTATTTTTAAAAGAAAGGGAATGAAGAAACCCAAAACCTGAATGTAAAGTCTTCTCTCACTTTTTTTTCTTTAATTATTTGAAGGAAGTAGGAAGTCACAGTGTGATTACTTCAAATAGTGTGAGATAAAATATCTTTTACAACAACAAAGTACTTCTGGATTCAGTGTAGAGGGTAAGAACAAAGGAACAAAAAAAGTACAGCAATGCATTTCCTTATCCAAAGCATCTCTTGGCTGGGTTACCAGAAGGTAAATCACATGGGTAGCTGTCATAAATAAGCATAAGCTGAAAAACACTAATCAGCAAGAAAAGGGGAAGCTTGTGAATGCTTGTATTTGTGAGTGTGGCACCAAGACAACTCTTCCAGAACCAGAGGAATAGTAAAATAATAAATAATAAAAGAACCTGATAGGTCAAGGAGTGAATGCTAGTAAGTCATAGCATACCACGAATATGGGTATATGACTACTACTGAGTAGGTGACACTGAATTTAAAAACATAATTTTAAAAAGCCTTACCAAAAGAATTTTAAAAAGCCTTAAAAATTTTAAAAAGGGACACAGGAAGACTGGTGGATCCATAAATTTGAAAGCTAAGTGCACTCCGAATGGGGTACAAAAGTTAAGCTCATGTTGTTGATTTAAAAACAGAATGCCAGAAGTACACATAATATGCCATTATATCTCTGGCTTTAGACTTGAACTCAGCATAAATTATTTCAGGAATGTTTTGCATAGTCTCTTTTTATATCTCCAGCGCAAAAACCTATTTTGATTGCATGGCCCTGGAACAAGCCTGCTATTTTTCACATTTTATCATTTTTGGAACTAGCAGGCTACAACACAGCTTCCTTATCTCTTGTACCCCACCCCCTCCTCCTCAAGGCAAAAATAAAACACTCTGTCCTACTCGTAAAAGCAAAGCGGTCTAGGGTGGAAATCTCCATTCAGTGAGGAAAGGGTTTTTTCTCTCCAAACAAAAACACAAGTGGAAGATTGCAGTTAAACTACCAAATATACTACAACAGTATTCCATAGCCCCAGCCATATTCCTTAAAGTGGCAAACAGTCAAAGAGGCAAAGCTGTGAATATTTAGTCAAAGAGAAAATTCAAAAAAGCATAGCGTGATGCAAAAAGACTTAATTTAATAAAAGCACCGATGACTGTGACTAAGGAAAAACATCACTCTACCCACATGAAGCCATGAATCTATTCACAACAACATATACCACTGACTTACACATGCAGAAGTTAGAGATGAGATTTATATAGGCCCTAACTTGCTTTAGCAACAATCACTACAAGTATCAAATTACAGACTAAGCTCCAAATACATTCTAGTACGGTATGAGACTGGATAACCCATGTCTTCTTATGTACATGGATTTAAATTATTGTATGAAGAAACTGGTCAGGTCAAAAATGGTTCAAGCACAATGGTAGGAGGGAACGGCCATTTACTTTAAATTGCTTTGACGCTGCTTCACACTGTTCTGTTCACAGCTGCCCCTGTGGCCCCCTAAGAGATGTGTCTCTTCTCCTATCCAGCTTACAAGGGGGGAGGAAGGAGGTGCTTCATCCTTCTACCACAACCATGTCCTTTTTCTGGATGGGTTCTGAAGACAGTCATGACCAATGATTGTGATCAGGGGACAGTACTTCAATACAGGTGCTACAGCTTCAGGTTACATCAACACACAAGTTTCTTGCACTCAAATCAAGCAAAATGCTCAGATCAAATGAAAAGAGCCTATGCAATGCGCACAAGTGTCATCTGGCTAAAATTCTGCTGGACATTGTGTCACAGTATGGTATGGTATGAGTTCTTTTATGCTGAAGAGGTACTCAAAGTAGTAATCCAGAGCCTAGATAGGGAGAAGACAGGTATTGGAAAATAGTATTAATTTGTTAAATCGCAGGTTCAATAGCTAGGATACATATCAAGTCTTTCAGCCAACAGGGGGAAAAAAGAGAGAAGAGCAAACTCATGTTTACAGAAGGGCAGATGTACTATCAAGGTGATTAGCAGGTCAGATCACACCAGCTTTAGAACAAGGCTAAGACATAAGTGGACCCAGAAAGTATTCAAAGACATCAGTGCCTGCGTTCCTCAACCTTTCAAATTTTCTAAGGACTCTTAAACACTGGAAATGCGTCAAAGAAATATGTTGTTGATGTAAGTATCACCTTCGCTGTAGAAGGTGATGGTTGCATAGTGGAGAACTGGCTGTCATAAAGATGAACAGATTAATCCCGTTGGCTCTGTATTCAAGACCATGGAGTTACAGAAGAATGTCTGCATCTAAAAGCATCTATTTATATATTGCATTAGTTGTAACATCAGAAAGAGGCAAAGGTAATGGTTTGTGATAAGATAGGTATGGAAATCTGTATCACAATGCAGGAAACAAGAATTTTAATGATTTCATAATAGAGATAGAATGTATTTTTAATTTACAAAACACCCACAAGACTCATCAAAAGGCCAAATAACCATGTTCAAGAGCAACTACTTCAGAATGGGACCTTTTTAGAAAAATATTTGATTGGATGCTTTAGGAAGAGAGTTTCATGCAAAAGCCTTAGAGAGCTTGGTGTGCTAATGGTGCCAAAGACTTGAAAGAAATATGATTACTAGCTATGAATTCACTGTGGAGAGAAGAACAATCAGATGGGGAGCAGGGGGGAAAGTAGCCCAAGATGAATAGTACTTGCAGAAGAACGAATGGGTAAAGACTGTCTGCATGTAAGCTCAGAGTGAAAGTAAGTTTTAGAAAGAATAATTTGTCTTTCTTCAGACCTTTCCAAAACCTGCCTGGAGAAATTTAACTTGTAAGGAGGAGCTACATAAAGTTGTATATTTTATGTTGTAAATAGCAGTAAAGAACTGGATCCAACAACACTTCCAGCTTTGTTTTTCTACAGCTTCTAGGTCACGTTTACTTTAGTGACTGCATAAAACACTAGAGCAACTAAAAAAAAAAAAAAAAAAGGCTGTGTAGCCATTGGATACAAAACAAGTGTTACTCAACTACTGCTGTTGAGGTGAAATCTATTTCAAGGGCACTATGATAAAACAACAAGCAGAAATGCTATACCAGCACGTGACACTTCTCTGCGATGAGCCAACATCATCTGTTTATGGAGATACCCGCAATGTTACCAATCCTTCCATCCCAAGGGGGCCTTGCAGTAGTAGGTGCCATGGATCCTTTGAAACAGCGTAATTTATTCCATGCATCCAGTTAATGCCAGATTGACTCAAAGCATTTTGCCTATGCTGCTCAACCCATGACAGTTTTCTGTACATCAGTAATGAGCAGCCTGTAAATTCAGTCTTGACTGCTGGTCTTCTCCACATCTGCTTTTACTTAACTCTGTGTTGAAAGATTTCTGTCTTATTTATGCTTTCCCTAAGTTATCATATATTTTCTTTGAGTGGCAGAGTCCAAACAGCATATCAGTCTTCAAACACATAAGCAGCAAGTCACTTTCTTTGCAATGCAAGTAAATGAAAGACCTTAAAAAGACAAATTAAAAAAAAAACACACAAAAAAAACCCTCAAGCTTCTCTAGTCATATTTATTTGCAGCTTTGCAAACAAAATATCAATGTGCACAAATACCTAAAGGACAACAGCTAAAGGAAATGAGATGCCTTACAGGACTTGACTTACACCTATCCCAATATTTTAGCTAAACTATATCATGATTACTTAAAATTCTCTATAACCATTTCAAGTTAATAAAGAAAGCTAACCCAGGACAGAGCTGTCCTTTCTAGTTTATAGAATTCAATCAGTCTTCATACTACACTCTCATTTGTGGCCAACATGTTAAGCTGGGTTATTTACTGAAACCAGTAGAGGTTTCATTCTCCTTCCCAGGATGGAATGTTACCATGCCACCTTAAGAAAATTCAAGCTTATCCAATATTTTGAATTCACATATACTCTATTAAGGATTGCCTTTGGTAAAACAAGGTTCAATTCTGAGACACACATTTCATTCTTGAGGCCATGCTCCCTTGAGAGACTACTAAGATGAGCACAAGTTAGACAATTACTGATCACTAGGAGTATTCTTTATCATGCAACACAATCATGACACATGACTTAACACTTTGGAGCATGAATACACAGAAATCATTGTAATCTTGTGAAAGGGAGAGGGTACTATCCAAAGAAAGATGTTTACCTTGCTGACTTTGGAAGAGACATGTAACTTGCTGACCCATAGCAAATTTTAGCTGAGAAAACACTGCTGGCTGAAAGGGGACTCTCTTTTAGGCAAACATCAGCTCTCTTATGAGGTCTTCCAGAGTCTAGGAGAACTGTGCTTTTATCTTTTTAGTTCAGTTCTTCAATGCAACTTCTCAATTTTCTCAGTATCCTGAGCAAAGTCCAGGACCAGCAACTTCGAGTTATTTTTAGCCTCTAGAGAAATCCATATAATACCTTCAGGAACTAGTGCTGAATTTCTGAATACACTAAACACTGCATAAAATGGTAAGTTTTATGGGTTACTTACGCTATAACAATTAAGAAATTTCCAGAATACAGACATTTTTGATAAGAGACAAAAAAAAGTCTTTCTCAAAACTTAATCCACTTCTTCCTTGCATATATGCATACTAGTCAAATATGTTTTTTTCCCCCTATCTTGTTAAATCTCCTCATGATGATGGATGAACTATCAACAGAAAACAGAGAACACAATATTCTTCTCCAGATATTGCAGTTTATAGGGTTTGAGTGAACCAGCTGCAAAGGGTGCTCACTTACAACTGGGTTCACTGCCTCAAGGCTTTCAGAATCTTGTAGCAACTGGTTGAAATTTGCAAGGTATTTTGGAGGACACCTTACTGGCCAGAAACTTTGTAGGGGAGGAAGCATTTTAGTATTTGCCTCCGATATAAAATATCATGAATATTGTATACAATCTGGCTTTAGTTGCTCGATTTTGCATAAGCAGCCAGTTGGAAGCATCATAGCTGAATAAGATTCATCTGTTGTTTTAATGGTTTGTTCCAGCTTGAGGTTTATATGGACAGCAAACATTTGCTGCACTCAGCGGTAGTTATGGATCTCCCGCACTTTGAGATTTATTCTCACACACACAATACTATTATGAAACTATATGATTCATTAAACACTACGGTTTCCACACATAAAGCTTTGTGCAGTGCCTCACTGTAGCCTAATCTCTTTTCCACAACTACATCCAATTCCCATGGCAAGAGAATTTTCAGAAAAACAGCCACTTCAAAATAACCAGTTATTAGTTTTTGTTCTCCATGTACAATACCATGTTGCACGTCATTAATATGCATGGAAAAAAATATACAGAAAAATAGTCCTGTGTCAGGGAGACACCACCTCTGTGTGCTTATATAAGCAATCTGTCTTCCTCTCCCTATATCTATCTCTCTGTATATATATATATATATATATATACACGTAGACACACACACACCCTGTATATATACGCACACACACAATACATATACAGAGTTCTTAAAAGCTTGTTGCAGTCATACATTTCTAGTTTTGATCAAATAGTTACCATTTATTGTCTGCTAAGTAATAGAGGAGATGGCCTCAAGCTGCACCAGGGGAGGTTAGACATGTTAGATACAGAGAAATCGACACTTAGCAAAATTTTGTTCCCCATGTCCTACAAGAAGTTAGAGGAGCTGATCAATATGGTTCCTTCCAGCCTTAACCCAGAGGCAGCAGTTACGTACTCTTTCTTCAGAGGGCTAAGCAGACTCCTATTACTAAAACTTTGGTCAAAAGGAGGGAAAAGAAGCAAAACAGACACACACACACCACAGAACAAAACCAAAAAACCAAACACCCTGCCCAACTACATCAGAAGTGAGAGCATCCTTTCTTCCTCCACAGCACATTAATACAAGCTCTAGAGCAGTGTCTCCAAACTCAGGTATGCTAAATTAGACCTGCAAAAAACTCAGTATTGCAGCCTCAGTAAGAATGTGAGGGCAGCAATTTTTTCCCTCTTTCAGCTGTCAGCACCAGATAACCGAGGCTTAAGGAGTTCTTCAGAGTGCTGGGGGAGCAGTTCAGAAAACTCCACCTAAGTCAGCTCCTTGGCAATGTTATTTACCAGACTGCCTCTAAAAATTGATAGAATTGACAGTAAAATCAGAGCCAGTTTTTTGATTTGCAGTTATCACAAAAGCAGAATATGCTGCAAGAAAAAAAAAAAAAAAAGCAGCCACGTGCCACTTTCATAACATCTGCAAGAACATGAACTTTTCTTCTGTCATTAAAAAAAAAAATCATATACATTTTTGGGAATTTAGGTTAAGACATTGACTTAAAACCTCAGAACAGAACTCAAATATTGTGCTTTTACCCTTCGCCAGTACAGAGTTCAATAGGAGCCAGGAAGCAAAAAAGCATCTCTCCCCACTTGTGACCATGCATTTCATTAGATGCATTCTAAGTAATAGTAATAAAGAAAAACGGTAGTTTGACAAACACTTGATCCCAGAAATGTTCATCCTTGTATCTTATTCACTTACACCAAAGCCAGGATACCATAAGAGAAGACAGTTTGTACTTTCTGGCTTTATATTTTAAAATTGTCTGGACCAATGGAGTAGACACCATTAAGACAGACAAGCAAAATACTTAGGAAAAGACAAGTCTTCACTCGGGTGCAGACCTATTTGGAAAGATGTGAAGAGAAAGCTCTCTATGTTCCCCTCTCCTTCACATCCTACTCTTGTTAGGGCAGGCACTGAGCCAGCTCAAAACAGAAATATTTACTATCCTGTCTGCAAAGAGCAGGAGGAGGCGGCATCTCCAATCCCTTCCCCTACCCTGCAGGGTGATTACACAGACTCCAACTTGACTTCCAAAATTGTTGTTAACAATTTAGCACAGACTTTCCCTAAAGACAGGAGCTACATTTAAATAGCTGGATATAAGCAAGAGACATTTTTCTGAGCTCTTATTACTTTCCATAGGAAAAAGGAAAGCAACCTCCCCCCACACACACAAGTGCAATGGAGGCACTTGCTATCTATTTTCTGCTTACAAATGCAGGGTTTTCATATTTTTTGCTTACAGGAGTTTTCCAGAGAAGCTTGAGGAAGCTAAAAATATAGTTGCCTGAATTCTGTGAAATCAGAAGAGTTCAAATAGAAACAAAAAACACTATATGTTTCATTTATATACAAAGCTTTAAAAGGGTTCTGTGTATGACAGTCCTTGACAGGATTCTTACAGGGCCAGTCCTGCTTTGGAGAAAAAAAAAAAAAAAGTAATTTTGGACAAGTGTTAGCTTTGAAGAGCTTAGCTACAGCTAGACATTCGCCATGAGTACACAAACCTGCACAAGTTTTATGCACCTAGCTCCTATATGGATAATCAAAGGAGATAAGAGGATACAGAGAAAAGCATGGCAGGGAAGGAGTATACAAGGATTCGGTAAGGGCTACCTTCCTACTGACATTTCAGGAATTTCTGACAGGACAGAATTTTCTGACTTGAAAGCAAATTCATACTAGGAAGTGTCATCAAAGCCCTGTGGGTTGCAGTTACCACAGAGTAGTTCTCTACTCATTGCATGTGGCAATTGGTATGATTGCCAGATATGTGTTAAGTGCCCATTTAACAAAATCTCACAGTTGGTACCTATTAGTTCAGTTCTCTAGAGTTTATTCCACATCTACAGATAATATACACACACTTCTCTATGCATACATGCATAAATACACACTGTGCTATACGCAACTCAAATTTCTTATCTCTGAATATCAGAGGATGATTATCCATATAGTTCCTGTTTAAGGTAATTACATGAGCTAAATAAATCCAAGCATGCCAGATCTGCACAGACACCCTTTTAAAATGACTTCACTTGAGCTCTAGAAACAAACACCACAAAATTTGCATTGCAAGTTTACATTCTATTGCATATTATGAAAGCAAGCAATATTCTCATCCTTCCACGCAAATGGCAAATCTCCAAAAGCTTTCATTTTAAAAGGTGAAAGCAGCAAAGATGACAAGTATATGGGGTATTTTCAAATCAGTTCATGGGAAAAGTGAGTTTGCAATACAGCTACAGAAGCCTGGAATCAATCTGATACTGCACTATTCGGAAAACCCTGTTACTCACAGCATGCACCATTCCGGGGCTCCAGGAGACTTAGTGGGGGAGATGGATTGAAAGGGCAGAGGACTAATTAAAAGCAGTTCAACTCTGCCTGTGAAGTCAAATGGCAGAAACTATTTGCTTGACTGACTTTCATGCGAGCAGAACTTAATTCAGAGATGGGCTTAGCGAGGACCCAAACCCGCACCGCAGGGCATTGTGCTGAGCACCAAAACGCTGCTCCCGAGACTTGCCCCATTCCTGCAAGGTCCAGGCCCAAGAACTAGACTGAAGTGTTAAGCAAGATAGACACTTTTAAGCAAAATAGGCATCTTTTTAAGCAAGTATCTCTTTTTTTTTTTCTTTCTTTCTTTTTTTTTTTTTTGATTTTTTTTGTTTGTTTTTTAATGCCTAGTAAATATAGGAAATAAGGCTGTTTTTCATTACTTATGTTTCTTAAAGGAAACACACTAATCTGCATTTATCCTCTTGAGAAAGCAGGGGCAATTTGCATTGAATATTTGGGAGTCAGCCATTTATTACACACCTGCAAACCCTGACGGGCACAAATTATCACTGAAGCAGCTCTACTCCCTATTTCACTGGTAAGGTGAATCACCAAAACATGCATGAAGCTGTGGGCCACAACTATGCTTGCACATCAGCTAATTTTTGCCTTTAAGGGAAAGCATGGTAATTAAGGGTTAATCTTATTAGAATTTCTAGGGGAAATACATGCAGTTACTCCTGCATGTTTGCAGACATTTTGGCGTTTTGCAGATTCACAGAAGTTCCATGTGAACATGGAAGCAAATAAGACATGAACAAGAATTTAGTCCAACTGCAGCCTGTTGTTGTTCATAGATCAGCATCACTGCTCAAAATTCCTATAAAAATATTCTGATTACACATTGAATCTGCTTTGTGAAGTTCAAATGCTGCAGTTCAGGTTTCCCAGAGTCCACAGGGAAATACATTTTGCAGGTCTATTTAACAACTATAGCAGAATTAGAGTGAGGACACAGAACCCTAGGCTGATAATAGGATTTTCAGAAACACTAAGTATCGTTCTTATTGGCTGCTTGCAAATCAGCAATGAAGAAACTTTCAAAAAACACAAACTTTGTAGATTTAAACAATATTTTAGATTTAAGTAACAAATATATTTTAAAATACTATGTTTAGTAAACAAATTGCAAATACCTCCACAGGCTTCCCATGGATGCTTGTTTTTATTTTTTCCACCCTCCATAACAACTGTTACAGCTTGAAGAGCAGCTGTACTAACTTGAATTTCCCACCTTACCATTGCAAATTGTGTCAAGAGCTTGAGGTTACACATCTGCATAATCTATTTTCAAGTGGTAACATTGGACCTACCATAACAAGCTTTTTCCTGGTCTTCCTTGGTTCTAGGCAGGTCACAACACAGTTGGACTGGCAAGAAATGAAAAGGAAAGGAGATCTCCTTGGCTGGAGTGCTCTACACTAGCTTTCTTTTTCCTCCAGTGGTACCTTGTTTTAATAGCAAAGGACTGACTTTCTTCCCACTATATAACAAGATTTCTGTATACTTTTTGCTGCACTGGTGTGAGAAACATTGTTAACACACATCACCACTGTACAATTCCTGCACTGCTGCACACACTCCTCATTCTTCTTTGGGGACACTTTGCCTTGGAGGATTTGCTGGCAAAGTACTTGCCAGCAGAGCAATAAGGTCATTACACATATAATCACAGCTACATGGAAATTTTCATTTTCCAAACAAAGAGACTTCCAAACTCCACATTAAGCAATGCTTCTTTTTTTCTCCCTTTCATAGCTGCAATGAAAAGCTAACTTTCCAAAGTAGAAACCTTATGTCAAAAAAAAAAAAAAATTCTTGATCAAAACTCATATTGCATAAAAAATAGTTTCTCATAAAAGCTTTCAACACATCTTAACTTTCCTTGGATGCTAAACATAAAAAAGTTGCATGATTTTACAAAAAAAAGGAAAAATTAAAGACAGACTTGCTATCAAAATTTCAACATTTAAGTCAGATGTATTTAAATCGGCATGACAAGAAACAAGCATACAGGGAAAAAGAATAGGTAGTAGAAGAAAAACATAGTAAGAACACAAGGATCTTCCAGACAAAGAACAGAAAAAGAAAAAAATGAAATTGAATGAGGCAGAATAAGTAGTTTGGTGAAAATATAAATGGAGTTATTCAAGAGTAAGCTAAGTACTCATTTCTGCATGACTGTACATTCATCAAAATAGGGAGCAGCAACTAAGTCCCCCACCTTTTGGGGGACCATTATGGACTCTGAAGATCTTATGTATTCTAGAATGCAATTGTGACAGCAAGTAAGATTTTTAGCACCTTATTGAAAATAACTTTAACACACACACACCCCTTTTGGAAAAAGAGTTTGTTGCCCTTAAGGTGAGAGGCTAACAGTGATGATGACAAGTGAGGTATTACCAAAACAGGCATATCAGAAATAATCATCTTCTGAAGAAATCAAGGTATACTGTGTTATTACAAAAGCAGATAAACAACTTAAAAAAAAAAAAAAAAAAAAAAAAAAAACCTACCAAGGTTGCAAAAGAGACTGCTTATTTACTCTCTCTCTTAATGCCAATATAACTTTTTTAGGTCAATCTGTATGTTGGATTTAGCTCTGCCCACATCCTGACCAGGGCAAACCAGAGCCATAGAGTCAATTCTGGCTAAAAAACAGGGAAGCAATGACATGGAATTAAAGCTGTTTCTAGAAAAGCAGAATGTATATTTTCTGACACCTAAAAAGCAGCCTTTTAGAAGAAGATATAAAGACAGCATAGGCATAATAAACTTTCCCAAAAAATTATTACTGTATTATGTACCATATAGTAAGTTCAATGTATTAATTTCAATTTGGCCTTCCAGATGTCCTTGGCTGCCTACTACTCTCTTTAGAGCCAAACCAGTACATTCTTGGCTTCAGTTAAATTTGTATTAGCCCAGTACATCCCAGTCCGCAGTTCCTGCAACACTGAGTTTTCTTTGTAAATCAAGAGGAAAACAGGATATCTGCAAATATAAAAATCACAGCATCTTATTCTGAGCTTGCAGCTCATGTATCATTTCTTTAGAAACATAAGCCCTATTTTTCAAATTTAGGGGAGAATAGAAGCTAGTTATGTCTCTTGTTCAAAAGAAGAGGTTACTGGTTATATGTGGCCTCAATCTTAGTCTATGTGAACCATATGTAATCTATTAGAATCCATGAAAAGTTCTCAAACGGTGAACTTCTTAAAACACATCACAACTCACACACCATACAAGATACAAACAACATTTAAGGATTTTTTTTGCAGCAATTGCAACGAAGCTGTGGCATCACAAAGATTTTAGATAAATCACACTAATCTCAAATACAGGTTTCCTAGAGGCAAGTATTGGCTACTCTTTCTACCTATCATCAAATAAGAATATGGACAACCCCTGAAGAAGCCTTTCCACCTTAACCACTCATCTTTGTGCAGGATGAGCTCTTCTCTGGAGAGGCCTAATATTTTATGCTAGTTAAAGAGGGAGAGCCCGCTTCATCAGCTTCCAGTACATCATTTAATTTTTCAGATAGTCAAATAAAGCTCATACTAATCTTTTGCAAAATCTCATATACTACCAAAATGTTGCACATTTAGGGCTGCAGAGAAACATAATAATAATAATAATAAAAGAAAAAACAGACATACACACATGCTGCCAAGCTCACCATCACCTCTGTTAAAAGTTGTCTGCTAAGACTATGAGGGGGACTACATATTCCTGTGAGAACCTACCTGACCATAAGAGGTACCTAATGTCTCAAATGGAGAAAAGAGATGGACACAGAGGATGATTTTATAGAACCAAAAAATTCTATTAGGAAGACTTATATTCTGAAGCTTACATCCAGTCTTCCTTATTTTGAAATATTTAGTAAATACTCATCTTGAGTGAAATATCAGCTTCAGGGAAAATAAATCCACTGCCACCCAACAAAGTAGCAAAAGGTAGGCCTGCACGTACTCTTCTAGCTACAAGTCAGATTAAATTCAGAGCTATATTCTCTAAAATCAGAGATCTGCTTTTGCCCATGGGATACAGAACTCAAAATTCTGCTTTTATGGGAGAAAGTTTGTAGAACCAACAGCAATATCAAAATGGACTGCAAAAACACTGTTGCTTATGTACCGTATCTTTATATTTAAAGAAAACGCACACTTTGAACACTTAGTAGTCTCTAAGGACAAACAGCCCAACTTAAGCATAGTTTTAAAATGAGTATACATATCTTATTTGTGACTGTACTATACGCTTACAAGAGAAAAGCATAGCTTTTGATCACTGTATTTCAAAAAAGATCTAATAGAACTAGCAAAGGTAAACTGAGGTGTACTCTGTTACTAAAGATGTACCCTAACTAGCTGAATCAACCTTAACCCTAACTAGCTGAATCAGCCTTAACCAAAAGGTTAAGGATTACTCACTGTGTTTTTTCCATTACAAAAATTACAGAACAGTAGCTAAAAATTAGCAATGGCCAGGCTAGAATGAAGACCAAAATACCTTTTCCACAAAACATATAATTAAGTTGTAGATATCCTTACCATAAATATTTCCATTTGTTCAAAAACCAATGTATAGAAGAAAAAAATATCAGTGGCTATTGACAACACAAAGTAATGACTTCCTGGTTTAAGAGTTTGAGCCAAAGATCACTGCTTTCAAAAAGACAGGTAAGTGTTACCACATGCCTGCTCTGTATTTTTGCTCTTCTTGAGGCATACATTATAGATCATTGCTTGGAGCACAATACTGGACTTGGATGGTTCTTGGACACACAAGGACACAACTGCGGTGTCCATACTTCAGGTATATTGTGCAGAAACAGACAAGCCATCCACATAGCACTTTAAAAAGCTGTTCAAATGATCAATAAAACCATCACATGATTTGATACCATATATATGAGCCACCATCCTAACAGAAATAAAGCTGCCTTCAGTTGTGGAATTGGAGAAAGCTAATGTTAATGCTGAACTTTATGACTTCTGATGGACAAGTTTGTGTTAACGACTGTATTTTGGTGAGCTGTGATGTTCACAAGGAGGTTGGTGCATACTCAAAGCTCTTGGCAAGCACAGTAGTCATACCCTCTATTGTCAAGTGCAACCACTGGGCTCCATTTGTTTTTCTCTTGAAAACAAGGCTACGCTTTTC
This sequence comes from Crypturellus tataupa, assembly GCA_034781795.1. Classification (NCBI taxonomy): domain Eukaryota; kingdom Metazoa; phylum Chordata; class Aves; order Tinamiformes; family Tinamidae; genus Crypturellus; species Crypturellus tataupa. The sequence goes on along the minus strand of JAWLRI010000847.1, from coordinate 352,812 downwards.
TTAGCTTGCCATTACCAAAGTTAAGAATGTTCTGCCCTCTAACATTAGTCAAATTGCAACCCATACAGCATGCAAAGCATTTCAAAACCCCAGGCACACAAGAACAACATGTAAAATCATGAATCACTATGTCCTCCCCTAATCCTCCTTCAGCTCTTTACATTAAGATTTACAGGATCCTTGTTTTGATTCACCATCGTAACAAGCTACCGCCAAGGCCAGCTTCCCAAGCCTTTGCTGTGTATCACGTTTGCAGCTGGACATTATCCAGTATTGTAATTTTGTTTACCTGAAGAGCTGATGGTTATATTCTTCCCAAAATCTGCAGAATACTCCTAGAATACTAGCAAGATACATGTACCTTACCAATTAGTCTGTTTAACATACAGAACTCAAGACTTTCCAAACCCTAGCACAGCATCTATGGTCACACATTTTGTTTAGTTTGCATTACATATTCAACAAATCTGCCAGACTTCATTTATTCAGTAAGCTTAACAGGATATAAAATTACTATTTAGTATGCAGCATCTCAGACATAAAAGGTTAAATCAATTATGTTGTGATGAATCTGATCCTGAAGTTCAAAAATGGACTAACAGCAGTATTTAACACTCATTCATTTGGATTTATCCTCAACCATCCAGCCTTGGTTAGCTAGGAATTAAGCAAACAGGCATAATTCTATTAAGACTCTTACATTTTATAATCCATCTCATTGAATTTGTTCCTGAACTCTTTTCTCTCCAATTTCTCTCTGCACAGGATTTTTTCCTGTGTCCAAGAAGCCGTGCCTCTTCTCCAGGCTGCCTGCTGTCGTATCACTACGACCTTACAGGAACCTGTAAAGACTGCAACCTAGGGACAGAAACCGCCACAGGGGTCCTAGTAGTCTTGTATATTTCTAGAAAGAGAGGATTTTTTTTAACTAAAATCTCTATATCCTTTGTAGTTTTTAAGGAAATTTTGCTTTTATGCAAAGCAAAATTGGGTAGAAATAAATAAAAACAACAAAAAAAAAGAAATAAAAAACTGTATCAATATCACATAATGTATTCTTACAATATAGTACTACTAAGTCATTATTCAAGTGACACTTATCTGTTTTAAACCATTTCCCACTAATTCAACAAATTACAATAGTGCTTTCTTCACTTTTTCCTTTATCAGCTAAAAGGTGCTTTCACCCTACTCTAATGCTGCAAGGTGCTGCTTTCCAGGCTATTCAGAAACCAAATCTACTTCAGGAACTGTAAATTTCTCCCTCAAGTATGCAGGAAACAAATTTTCTATATTGCTCGTTCCAGTCAACTTTCTGCTGCTCCAATCAACACCCTGCTTTCCATTAAGGCAAATAATTCAAGTATACGTATTGGACTCAAGACTGATAATATTCTGAGAAAGATCCTCAGGCAGAGAAACAGTAAAGCCAGATAAAAAACTCTGTGCATGGGTACAAGGTTAAGAGGTATCTGATATGAAACTGATTAAGTCATTTGAGTTGGAGTTCAGTTACAACAGTTACATTCCAGATTCAGAGTATATATGTCATTAGACATTGCAAACAGTCAAGAACATTTGACTATAGTGAGCTCTTATTCTCCTTACGGAGAATAGACACACAACCATTTTTATATTGGCACTGATGTCTGTAGAAAGAATTTACATCCTCTGTTTCAAGAAAAAATATGTTTTTTATTTAAGCACTTTGGATTTTTCAAAACCACTCTTCCTATTTGTTTGCAAATAGAATTGGCTGATGAATGGCATCTGTACAATTAACAAATGCAAACATATGACATTTCTATATGTACACAGTCTATTAGACAATGATGCTAAAATGCAATCTTATTTATTTTGAGAACTGGCCAGAGAACAAGGGTTCTGCTAAGTGATCCTAAAAGCTTCTACCAGTTATCCTCCATTTTCACTCTGGATTTTTGTGGGTTATTGTTGGAATTAAGGTAGAAACTTTTTGCATATTTTGACAACACAAGTGGGTCAAAGTGTCTTTTTACTTTAAAAAAAAAAAAAAGTTTCCACTTCAGAGTGGATCAACCAAACCTGTCATTCAAAATACGCCCTCTTCATTAATTTCAAGACTTTAGATCTATTCCTCTCAGCCATTACCAATATTTTGCTTCAGTACCTAAACAACACAATAAATTAAGCTCTGAAGCCTGGGCCTTAAGTTTAAATCCTAATACAGTATTTAGGTAGCATTTACATGTTCGCAAGAGCATTTTCTTGTCTGTGTCTGTTATCTGTAGCTGCTTCTCTGAGAAGGGATTATATCTTAAACTTCACCAACTCCTAAAAAACATTGCCAGTTATCTCCACTCTTCATGCCAACTGCCCAGAATGTAGCAGCATTTATTGAAGACACTATTAGTATACCCAGATGGAAACTTCATCTAAATTTATTGTGAGTTCTATGCTTGTATAAACATTCCTCTAAACAAATTTATTTAAAACAACAACAAAGAAACTAACATAGGTACCTAGGCCCCTAGTGATTAAGGGGCCTTGGATCCAAATTTTGGCAGTTATCAAATAAGGCATGGTTACCCACCATATAAATTTAGCTAAATAAAATAAAAATAATTAAACATATCCACTGTCAGCAAAATATTCAAAGCTTCTAGCAGATATGTTTGGAACACTTTTCAAAAACCCCAGAATAGCTTAAAACACACAAGTCTCTATTAACAGGCACTGTTTTTCAGTTCATGAATGTACAGTAGACAAGGAAGACACTGAGGGAGATTCCTACGTGGAAGTTACACGTAAGAACCCACCTGGTCTTTTCCAGGTTATAAGGAAGGGTGGGCAGGGGGAAGAAACAAGATCCTAGTATGTCCAACCATATTCCCTTCATTCCTGCAGACTGATGAAGCTTCTTAGTTGACATGTCACTTGCAATATCTACTTGGGATCTGAAGTTTCTTTATTTCTTTTCCCGCTGTTGTTTTGGCTCTTGAAGTTGACAGGACTCATATTTTATTCAGTAATTCACAGGGATTATTTTTATTTACAAGAATGAAAGCAAAAAACTCCCTGAGTATGAAACTTGAAAACTTCAGTCTGTATTATACCTGCATGCAGACAAACATACATACACACACAGAAAGGTTTTTTTCTATTATCCAAAGTGAATTGTTTTTAGATAAAATTGTTTAAGAACATCTAACTACTATAAAAGGGAATAATTAAAAAGATTATAGCTGTGGGCCATACATACACTGCCTTCTACTGAACGTTGGAGGCTTAGTAGGACTGGACGGGGAAACTGTATATTTTCTTTAACACAAATTCCTTCCTTTGGCAGGTTTTTCTGTCTCTGTTCATGTTATTTTAAGACACTTTCATTTGATCATTCAATATTTTCCACCACTGACTAGGTGATGAATAGACTTTCCCCCTGGCTAGGTTCCCCATCCCCTCTTGCAGTTTGAATATGTCTATAGACTTGAAAGCCAAAGGAAATGGAGAAACTGCCAGAGGTATTTTTTTAATGCCTTCAACAAACAAAAATAAAAAAGATGAGACACTCTGGGTCCATCTGTTCCCTCCTCCCTTGCAAAAAGTAATTGCTCCATTCCAGTCAAAATTAATCTCAACAGAATTTTAAGTAAAAATATTGATTCATTCTTAATACAGGTAGAAGAGATTCCTGAAAAAGCAACTAATTGATTCAGTTTTGCTTATTTTAGTGTGTTCTCAGCTTCTTTTATGAAATCTTTTCTTTCCTATATTTCTATTTTTTTGTTGTTCTTTTAACAGCATTGCCAGAACAATGATCATCTTCCTAATTTTCAAGATACTGCAATGCCATTTCTGCCTTATATTCCTACAACCTCCTACCTGCCTTATATTCCTACAACTCTGATTAAGCTCTATGGTCATGATAAAATAGTGCTGTGTTTAGGATAAAATATCCCTGCTGATTACACCTTACTTAAGGTCATATCTTTATCCTTTAGCAAAGCTTCACCAAATCACCAACGCAAAGAAACTAAACATGTTGATGATCTCCACAGATTTTTCAGCTTTCCCTCTTTAATTACTTTACCTTGTAAGGATTTGAAATTTGATTATGATTCATTGACTAGATATTTTAGTTAAATAATTTGCTCTATAGCAGAAATCAAATGACTTTCTGCAGCTAAGTACTAACTACTTTTTCAAAAGATACCAGTTATACCAATAGCTTTGCATAAGGTGGTTCTTGAGAAGGAGAAAAGCAAAAGACTTTCGAGTTATTTAGGGTATGTGCTGGTGTTATATTCAGATATGTTTAGACATAAATTTGGAGAGATAATTTAGTGGTTATGTTAATATTTTCTTTAAACCAGGTGCTGCTTTTAATATACATGATCATTACGAGTATCTTAATTCACACACTTGACATATGTATGAGGGCACTTCCTCATGCCACTAAGATCCACATTTTACCATTATTCTTAAAACACGTGAGACTAATCAGTCAGGAGGACAAAAGACTGTGCTCCCTCGAGCCAAAGAAATTTCTCTTTCTGCTTCTGCAGGACAACTTTTTTCACTTGTTCAACACTTCAAGCACTGAAAAAGTCATCATTCTTCTGCCCAAAACTTACCTAATTAGCCCAATGTACTATGCTTAAATCACCAACAACTTCTGCAAGTAATAAGGCAATGTCTTCAATTATGAGGCCCTCTCTGTTTCAGAAGGGTGCAACCAACACTTACTTTTCAGCATATCCTTTGATAAACCTATCAAAGCAAGGTGCAGTCCTGCTGGGTAGCCTTTCACAAAGTCTTTGCATAGTTATACTACAGCAGGACCCAAGAAAAGGCAATTAGACTAATTACATCAAACCTAGATCTTGAGAAAAGTTTTCCAACAGTGTGGCACTGGAGCAGAAGGGGATGGGATTTAACATGAAAATTGTGTTTTACTGATTATTATTTTCATACAGCAGCTGCCTCCAACACTTAGATGTTTAAAACTTTACCATAATGCTCAAGGGAAGTTCTTGCCAGGTGATAAGTCAGTTTCCTACAGGGGAATGCATCTAGTATGATCTATTCTGCAGACTGGAATGACGGTTTTTCATTTTAAGAGACTTAACCCAGCTAGTGATGATTAACAAGCATAAAAGAACAAGCACATCAAACACCTCAATTGTAACACATAGAAGTCATTGTTGACTTTTCTGATCAAAACTTTTATTTTCCAACAAAAGAAAGCAGATATGAAATTCTGATTTTGGATTAAAAAATATTTTATTTACGCCTCATTATCACCAAAACACTTGCTACGGGGAAAAATACTCCCAATTTAAAAAAAAAAAAAAAAAAGAAAAAAAAAAGAAGTCGTTGCCCTGACTGCAAAGATTTAACTCTAGTCATGAAGAATGACTAGACATAGTTTGACTTACAAATTGCAGGGGAAGACACAGGAAGAACTTGGTTAAAGTGCCTCTTAGATTTTCAGATCTCTGCCTGCATTTAAGGTTTTTATGCTGAAGCAATTAGTATGAGCTAAAGCAAAGTTCACTCTGCTCCAGTAAGAGCTGCTGAAGGCTCAGGCACAGCCAATGCCACTTAGAGCTTCGCTGAAATAGATGTCTGGTGCAGACACCCAAGTGCGTAACGAGGCTAAATTTCACCTTTACTGTCTGCTTACAGTTCCAGAAATGCATTGCACATATATTCACATATATCCTTACTTCTGAAAAAGATTTAGAGCAAAGTGAACTCAAATCTTCAAGGTGGATTTTTTTTTTATTTTTATTTTAAACCCTTCTGCAAGCATAAAGTTCTTTATACAAAGGCAGGTTAGCATTGTTGATGTTTGCATAGTTTCTACAAGAAAATTCGTCCCTTTTGTTAGAGCACGGTGTAGATAACATGCCATTCTTTGCATCTTCCTTATGGTTAAAGTGCATTCTAATGCATTCAACCTTCTCATTCATTCAGGTCATTTAATACCACATCCTTTAATCACTTTCAGAAAATAAGCAAACAAAAAAAATAAGTTTGATTCAGTGTAGAAAGATAAGTTTTAGCTATTTACCTTTTGCTTTAAAAATGATTGGAGGGAAAAAGAAATCTTATCCAGTAAGCTAGAGCTGCACAAAGGGGAAATTGCAGACATTTTCCATGTCCACAAGGAAGAATTGTAACTAGCATTTAATTTCAACTTTTGTTTAATTGAACTAACCTCTTATCTTTTTTATAAGAGTCATTTCTCCTAAAAGAAAATGTGTTATGCAGGATGGTTACCTCACTCGTGCACAAATGCAATCATAATATCAGATGTTCCCACAGATTTGGGTTGCAAACATGTTGATCAACACCAGCTGGTAAACACACCAGCATGCATAGATTATCCAGGTGTAACCGTCCGCGAGGGACTGGTAGCAAACACGCTGCGCTCATTTCTGTAGAGAAGCTTTCTGAAAACTCAAATCCAGCTTGCACTTAGCATTTGGCTCTCCCCCCATGCCCCCATTAGAAACCAGCATGTTAGCCATGCAACTACCAAAACACATTGTACAAAGACAGCTTTGGAGCAATGCTAGTCAGAGGGAAGAACATAAGCTTCAGAAAGTGCTACCGCTGACTCGGGTCAGCAAAATTTGCATACATTGGCGAAGGACAGCTCTTAGCCCGCTGTCCTGGACAGACAAAGTTTCAGGTTTCTCCTGAGCTTGTTAACAGAAAAGTTGCCTTGTATTTTTCTCTATGGACTTCATCTTGTCACCTCCACACTGCAGATTAGTTTTACAGCCTAGTAGCTGTGTTCCCCTGCTAGAGCCCTCGGTATACTTCAACCCTACACCGAGCACCCCCCATCTCTGAGCTGCATCTCCGCATTTCTGTTTTTAGAAGGGATCTTTGCTGCTCTGTTCCCAAGTCTTCAGAACATGATCCATGGCACATATGATGCCACGCAGATTTCTTGAAATCAGACCAATGCTACTGCTAAAGGATAAGAACATTCCTCCCCAACCCAAAGTCATGGTTTTGCAATCCAGACCACATCTTTGGGATAAAGTGAGTTATAAGCCTAACTACATTTGCTGTAGTTTCTTCTCTCAAGCATCTCTCTATTTACGTACATTAGTGTCTTGTCCTAGAAAAGCAGGTTTGAGCATTTGGTCATAAATCACACCACACAATTGACTAGGTATTCTAACAGAATCAAACATGAGCACTGAAGCATAATCACTGCCAGACCCGAATTTCATTTTTCTATTTTTCAGCCAGTTTCCTAGTTTTGAGCAAACAGTATGAACTTCAAGTCCTTTTAACAAATTAAGCACTTGTGTGAATGTTTATATTCAAAAGAACAAATAAAAGGAATCAAAGTTTTATAGAAGTGTGAGTCACAAAGATAAGAGGTAGGGGTAGATGGGGAGGAGGGAAGACTGAATAACCTCAAGGCATTTTCTTACCTACAATTAAAATAGTTCTTTGTAGTTTTATTAACTCCAGTATTTAAGGAAGACCCTTAAATAGCTTAAGCTTATACAGCACTTAACATGTTTCCAAAGTAAAATGCTGTAGGCACACTTGCTGACTTAATTGATGTCTGATATACTGTTATGAGAACCGTAATGAGCCAGATGAATACAGGTCAACAAAACAGTCTCACCTAACATGCTTGAAATGCTTTTTAAGAGTAAACAACAGTCTGTTTATACAGAGGATTTTTCAAGCCTAAATAAAAGCCTTATGAACTGCAGTCACATACTGAATAAATTTCAATACCCAAACAGAACTGGATCAAGACAAATCTTCTCTTCAGCCATATGCTCCATGTTAACATCTGAAAAGGATCCCCTCCAGTTTAATGTAAACGCTGGTGAGCTTAGTATGGTTTTAAACCAGCATTAGATTGCAAAGCATAGAATCAGAAAGGGAGAATTACCCCCTCATTAGAAAGAACATGTGAATTTTAGACAGCCATTAACACAGCAGCTATTTACAAAGAGAAAGCAAACATGCTATCGAGGCAGGGGAAAAAAAAAAAAAAAAAAAGACAGTTAAGACAGTTCCATTTTTCACTTTTACAGGAGTAGTCTTGCACAGATAGCCTTAACATCAGTTTGGGGAATCAGGCAAAAAAAATGCAGGATGCCCAGCACTGAAACAAACCCCCCTGTATGGATGTAGAATACAAGTGGAAGCAAATTGGACAGTATCCAGAGAGTCAAGAGGTGATTGTAAAAAGAAAAAAGCCTTCAGGAGTATAAATGCAAGCCAACTATGCATAGAAAATTCTGAAGAGAAATTTACCACAACTACATTGCCAAAGAGAACTTTATAAGCCAGGAAACACTACTGAGTAGTATCACAGGTACAACTTAGGATCAGCATCCTACAAAAATTAAACATAGTTTTAAATACTTTTCACAGACCCCAAAATTTCGTAACGCAATTCCTAGGTCAAAATATACCCTGTATTTAATTTCTAACAGACCCTGGAGTTCTTAGAACCTAAACCAAAGGATTTTGAAACATGTGAAAGAAACTTCTTCTGTAATGAAGTATAATCTAACTTGAGCACTGAATAACAGTTCTTGTTAAAGTTGCATTTAGTTGTTCCTGTTTACTGCAGCCCCTTGAACGGTTCCAGTTCTAGGAAAGCAAACCCAGTAGAACAAAGTTCTGAGAGGGCTTTGAAATGGTTAAGGAATTTACTCACATTCCCCTGTCCAAATGCTCCCTCAGAAAAAGAGAAAAAAAGCATATGTTTCTATTCCAATGTCTTTAGCATACATGCTTATGGATACATGAGTACAAACAGTAGTGGGCGAGACAGGAAATTATTTCTATGATAAAAAGCCTGAACTTTCTCTAAACATAAGTGAGGATTCCAAATAGCAGAGGACTTCAGAGTATAAGATTTTGGAAGGACTACATTCAGTCTTCCACAAAGTGATAACTCATGAGCAAGCCTGTACACTTCAGAAATCCATTACATCTTTCATTTATGAGGTCATTCTCTCCCAGCATAGAGAAATGAGTGACCCTGAATCTTTCAAGAACATCCAGTTAGCATAGCTCAAACCTGCTAGATGCAACACATGGATTCTGCAAGTCCTCCAACTGGTTTTAACACCTATTTAAAAGTCACATAAGATTTTTTCCCATCAGTAAGTGAAAAACTTTCTACTTAACATACTTAGTAAATCTTTCAAGAAAACCAAGTAAATACATATAAAAGTTGAATGTAACTTTTTCACTATATGCCCAGACAGGCACAAAACAGACCAAACACCTAATCCAATTCCAACTCACATACTGAAGACAGTGGAAAACAATATAAAAGGAAGGCAAAAGTGAACATATTAGAGGTAAAAAAATATTGGTAATTTAGATTACACAAATAATAAATTTTGTTACCTAAACACACAGCTATTTGTGTATATTTTATGTTTGGGAACATTTTAATCCTTATTCTATGCACTAGCAAGGGAACTCTGAATCTTTGAAAAAACAAGGTAAAATGATCAGAGAACACTGCTTTCAAAGATCAAAAGATTTTGCCAGAAAAGAGAATTACTGCTGGATAGCACAACAATTTTAAGCATCACTCCCTAAAAAAAAAAAAAAAAAAAAAAAAAAAAAAAAAAAGAAGCACTTATGATTTTGCAGGTATTACAGGGAAATGAGCAAGACTTGCATCTTAAATCTAAAGAATGTTGAGCGGAGAGATAGCTTTTGAGTTTGAAGGGTAGTTTTTGTTGTTGTTTCCATCCCCTCACCCCCCCCAAGTTTCTGCTGAGATCTTACATTTCTGCACAAGTGTTCCCTTAAGGACTTAAGATACCAAAATCCATATGCATAATGAACATGCCTAAGAACTCCCAGTCACTAATTTAGGAGCTAGAGAACTGAAGACAAGAACCATTGAGAATCAAGAAGAATAATTCTCTATATGGAGAAATGCTACAGTATTGAATTCAACTTACAGCTGCAAAACATTTCCAGGACCTTATGTGGATTTGTTCTGTGCATGCAAATTCGCTTAGTAAAAAAATGAAGTGCGGTCAATCCCCTTAACTTGGCTTTCCTAATGTAATTTAAAAGAAAAATTAAAAGCATGATTACTCCTTTTTTTCTTTGCAATTTAGCATTGCTGCATATTTTCTCACCTCTACTATTTAATAATTACAGTAACAAAACAACATTAAGAATTTACAATAAAGCAAAGCCATAGGTCAGGAATAAGGCTTCTTCTGCTAATTTCTGAGTGTTTGCTTCTCATTGACAAGTTTCACTAAGCGAAGTAGAGCTCTAAAATATCTGCTCCACCCCTCACTAGATGGTTGAGGAGATCTTCTGTAGGTCAAAGCAACTTAGACCTTTTGCTGATTTGCTGTTTCCTCTCAATTTCTGGCCTGCAGTTAAAGCTGTGGCTGTTTCACTACTTTTGCTCAGTAAAAAAAGTAGTTCACTTTGTCCAAGCATTAAATTCATCAAATATTCCTAATTATTGCCCTCTGATTTGTAGTTTTTTTGCTGTTGGTTTGAGGAATATGCATTGCATCTGACAGATCTTATTTGTACTTGCCAACTGCCCATTAATCCTGCTCGAAGACAACATCATTACAGGCACAGACCTTGCCTAGTCTCAGTGTATTTGTACTGCAAGATCCCCTGCTTTAAGATGACTGCTGCACATGCATCAGCGAAAGTGACTATACACAAGATGCACAAGAGCCTGTGCCATGGACTTGGGCTCTGCCCATTATCCATTTATCCCATCCTCAGTCCTTCAGCAAAGACATTTCCCTATTCCTTCTCTTTAACCCCATGAGTACAACTCTTTTCCATAACAGTTTGCAAACAAAAATTCTCAAGCAACTCTCAACCTCTCACACCCCGAGAACTACCCTTCCCTTCTGCCACAGCTCACTGATGTGGTATTTAGTCTGAGTTAGGCCTCCACAAAGTGACATTCCAGGAACTGCAGGAAATCTCTACCTCCATCTGCAAAAACAGTGCACTTAGTCTCAGAATATTAAGTTCACTGAGATTTTTACATACTTCTGTGGAGAAATTCTAGCATATTTCTGTATCTTGCGCTATTTCTATTTACACAAAGACCTATAGGGATGAGGAGGAATAGTAGGAGTTAAGACAAGACATGCCTCATCCTCAGTTTCACATAGGTCTATATATAAAATAGTGCATGATGTTCAGCAATTTAGAGGTCTCATTTTTAGAACTTCCACATCTTTCAATTTTATTAGAAACAATTATGGAAGAATCTGATATTTATTACAGCAGGGCTAAGTTTATTTTTTACTACGTAGTGCTATCTTAAAAGAATCTGCATATTACTTCAAAGGACAGAGACCAAAATGCAATTGAGGAGAGGCAAAAGTGTAATATACTTGTGAGTGTTTGCTTCACATTTTTATTTCAACACTAGAAATCCACACATTTGAACAAATTGTTTGCATGGGACCATCTGGAATTACATCCTGTATGCAGGACTTTCCAAAATTGCAGCAAAGAGGATGGTTGATGGTGATGGTGGCAGAGGAAGAAACTAACACTAAGGTCTAGTTTTAAATGGAGGCAGGAGGAGAAAGGGAAAGGTCCTGCATAGTGCCTGTGTTTTCAGATTGCCATTTTTACCCCAACTGCAAGACCTAATAGGCACTTATTATCCCTTATTTAGAGGATTTGGGGCACAAAAAGAGACTCTTTTTGTGCCTGAGAAGTTTAGTCAGTCTCATTCCTACTTCTTATCAAGGTTATGCAGTGAATTTAGTGTTGACTGCTTTTTTTCCCCTGCTTCTCCTCTTTCATCTTATATGGAACCTGTTCTGTTCAAGCAGCTCCTTCAATAAGGGCCTGACTGTCACAAGTCCAAAAGTTATCATTATTGAAAGGCAGAGCTACAAAAACATGGAGAAACCACCTACTTCTGCTCTTTCACTTAAGCACAATGCTAATTCATCCCTGACAGTTTGTTTAGTCTTGATCTTTTCTAGGCCTCATCTTTCCTCATTGCTCATGTTTTCCAGCGTGCTCATAACTAATCTTCATCTCTACACTCTTGGCAATTAGTGTACAAATCTTACAGCTCCAGCTGAGACTTCGTAGCCAGCACTATAAGAGAGATCATTTGCTCATCTCACATATGGTACCCTGTTATTTTTCGTCATGTATATTTGTCATGTTTCCACAGCCCTTATTGTTAACTCATGCTTAATATCAAACATAAACCACAGATCCTCTTCTGCCGTTCTGTTTTTTTCATATTGCTGTTATTGGAAAAGCTAGTCTCCCATTTCTCCTTTCACCCCTCTCACCCTAAGCAGAAATAGTTGTGCATCTCTGTTAGAGTTTCAACTCGCTTCAGACTTCTGTTCTGATTTTTCAAGACTAACAATTCTGAGCCTGGTCTCCCAAGAGTTGCCATTTCTCCCAAATGATGCCATCCACTTAGCTCATATCTTCTCTGTTCCAATCACCTACATCATTAATTAAATCAGTTCAGAATATGGCCTTAAAGGGCCTCACCTAACAAACTGTCTCGGGCTGAGAGCTTAAGCACTGTTAAGAACTTAAGAGCTTAAGCTGTTTTAGGGATGCCACCTCAGACTTCCCCCAACAGATGCAGATACTAGCATCCATATTTCCTTAATTTGGTTAGGAGAACATGGTCAGGTAAAAATAGGATTGTCAATTTTAAAATATTTCACAATAGCTAATAGCTTCACTTTGTCCATTATACAGTATAGAAGGGACGATGGGGAGGGGAAGAACAGTGTCAGCCACTATTTCCAAAACTGTTACTTTGAAAATACAGAGCAATAATTTGTTCCATACTTTGCAAATACAGAGCAATATTTTTTTCCAGTATCCTTTTGTAAATAACAGTTCCATAGGCCTGCCTTACTTGCCTACCATCTCCCACACCACTCCTTAAAAAAAAAAACACCCCCAAAAGACCCCACAACACCATCACCACATGTTATTAGAAAACAACACTTTCCTTATTCTAGCTTTCTCTTCTATCACTTTGTTCTATTAAGGGCTGTCTTACAACTAATGCTTTTTTGTTAAAGACAAAATGAAAGAAAAATGAATAATTTCATATTCTCCTTTTCATATGTTCGTCTTTGCCTTCCTTCAAGAAGGGCTTCAAGCTGTGAAACCCAGAGCATATGCTTTGTTAATAACGGTTTGGGCTATTATAGTTGCACACCAATCCTGACCACTTATATATAACTGCTGTTGTTGTGTCCCTGTTCTGAAGTTGAAATCCTCACCTAGTCAGCTTTAGCACCATTTTCTTCCCTGCACACCAGCTGATACAATAAGCCGCATTTTCAAAAAGTTGTACCACACTCCTATAATGGAAAGCAACCAGAATAACTAATCTACCCTTGTTCTCTTTCTGTCATTCCTAGTAGTTTAAATGAAAAATACTCACTTCCTTGCGTGGAACAAAACAGCAATCTGACTTCCAAAGGCATATGGTCACTGCAGTTGAACAAGAAAAATTGTTTCAACTGCTACATGTGGCTGGCAGCCTAGCAATTTGTAAAGTGTCCCTCTATCAAAATTCACATACTAGGGCGAATGCTATTTGGCATACCTAAAGAATGAGCTTTGAAAACAGTAAAATAAACACAAGGAGGGAGATGACAGGAAAGGGAGGGAAAAAAAAAAAAAAAAGAGAGAGAGAATTCTCTAAGAATCCAAAAAGGAGATTTTATTTTGTAGATAAGTTTCAGAACTGCTTTGTGAAGGCATTCATGCATTTGCAGTCTTCAACTGTTTCCTCTTAAGGATGCTTAACTAACACTTTTCACTAGATCTCAACTTTATCAGCACATTATACAAATGGAACAAATAATTGTTTTTGGTAATGAGCTACAAAGTTAGCATAAAATTTTCTGGTACTGAAGATGGTACAAAAAACAATGTTTGTGTTTATGCATATGACATGAATGATTCCAATACATTCTCAAGTCAGAGTCCGGCAAGCCATCAACTGCATTATTTTTGTCTCTTTTGCCCTTGGCAAAAATGATACTCTATATATTTCAGTTTCTTAAACTACTCTTCAAAATGTTTAAGTGGGAAAAGTGGGAATGGAACCCTAAAAGTAAAAAAAAAAAAAAAAAAAAAAAAAACAGGCGTGAGGTCAGAATGGTAAATAAAGATCTGTAAGCCTGCAGTTATTTGTATTAGGTATTAGTACTGGTGTTTGGGCACATATTAGTATTGGACAAAGAATATAAAGAAAAAAATTTACAGAGAAGGTTTGTATTTAAGTGTTCACTAATCCTTTTAAATCAGTAAAAGCTTATAAGACTGCCTTACAAACCTACTGAAGGTGGTCAAAGGGGCAAACGCACAACTGATGAAAAATGCAGCAAACTTGCACCTATTTGACCTTACAAAGACATTTAATAATCTTTTCCAAAGTTTTCTAAAGGAATCTAACAAATAAGGGAAAAAAAAAAAGGTCTAAAGAAATTTAACAATAGGAAAAAAGTATAATATTGACCAAAGACAAGAAAAAGAGCATAGAAGCAGTCAGAAGTCTGTGTTGAACTGAGCAGCCCAGTTCCTACAATCTATTTGTAGGTGACTTGGAAAAAGGAGCAAGCAGTAAGGCAACAAAATTGCTGGTAATACGAGGACGCACGCAAAGCAAGTAGCTGCAGAAAGAGTAGGTGTCTGAGCAATAAAATGGCACCAAGAACAAAAATAATAGTAAAAAGTCATTTTCATTAAAAAAATAAAACAATCACTCTACAGACCCACTGTCAAGAAAAGTTCCCTGAATCGTGTTTAATGAAAACATCGACCCAAATTTTAAAGGCCTGATCTCAAGGCTTTAATAAACATATCAAATTAAACATTAGGAAATTCTAGTAAAAGAACGAAGAACAAAACTATTACACTTCAAAGTGTAAATTTAAATATGTGTAATATAAAATCTCAACTGTATCATAAGCCTTTTTGGTCCTATTTCCAAATATATTAATAATAGGAAATGTTCATGGAAGAGCAACAAGATGAAACAGAGGAGCAAATGTGTAATCTGGGGTATTTCACCGCGGAACAGAGGTAACTTATTGTGAGATACTATGGAGATCCACAAAATTCACAAGTCTAACAGAACAAGATTAATAGCTTTTTTTTGTTCCAGTAGGAGTCACGTGGGACTAAACAGGCATGAGGTTAAAGAAACATAAGAAAGGGGTTCCTTAAGCAACAGATAATAAATCTGTGGAATCCCCTGCCAAAGGTTAGTGTGTGTCCAAAAGGTTTATGTGGGTTATAGGGGAAAGTGCACAGGTACATGAAAGAGAGGACTATTATATTCTCTCACTAGATAAACTATAATAGAGTTAGAAAATGAAGATAAGCCGAAGATATTGGAGACTGAAAGGATACTAGGAACAAAATACCAGACTGACTTTGTTCTTACTTTTCATTGGGACCCAAGAACCTGGGAGAGATGCCTGAACCATTGACAAATACTGAACAGAGCACCAGAAGACAGACAACTAATTACTCTAACAGCATCAGATGCTTTTATCATCATAGCTAATCTAATTCCTCCCTCTGATAAGTAGAATAACATGTTATTCTAGCAAACGCACATGGTATGAACTCAAACTAATCCACCACATATTCAGAGTAACCTCAGTGCTGGCAATACAAGGAAAGGGCACCTAAAAAATATAAATAACTCTGTGTGTGAGGTTTTGCACCCTGAAGAAAATACAAGTCAGGCACCCCTCATTTTTTTTTCAGTCACTCTCTGAAGCATTTACAACATTTTAAATTTGGGAAGGAAGAGAATAAGGGAAAAGGAAAATGCATGATCAAGGCAAAGATCATTCAACATGGTGCATTTTGTTCCTCTACATCACCACTTACAACAAGACCCCTTGCCATACTGAATTCTTTCAAAAGGTCTTAATACCTTTTGTGCCCTTATGCTTTTTTCTTTAAAATGGCACTGACTACCCTAGGTTCTCTCAACACTTCAGATCTATAAAACAATGTATATAGACAACAGCTATTTAGGTATTAAGAGATTTATTTGGTTTCCAAACATTCTGGAAACTGAACTGACAGCTGATGCCACACACATTCACGCTTCTTCTGAAGGCAGTTTGGCTTCACTTTTGCTATGGACATGGATTTGGCCTTTAAGAGGGGGGTGGAAAGTGCCAGAGAGAGGTTCATGCACTCTTCCCAAAACAAAAAGCCTGTCTTTCATTTCTACAGCACACCTATGGAGTAGCTCGATATCAAGTTATGCCCAGTGTAAGGAAACAAAACTAAACCTGAACCATTACATGACTTCACTTAACACTTATGCCATACATGAGCCATGAATAACGTATGTCCTAGAAACTGCATCTTCACACCCATTAGCACCCATAAAATAGTAATTATTGGCTACTGTACCCAACAATTTTCTCTGGAATATCCTATGTTTTCTCTTTTGCCTCTCCTTTTGCTTTAGGTTGTTTAAAACATAATTCAGAGAGTGACTTACACAGTGCAAAAACATGAGCTTCCCTAGACCATGCTGCACTTGGTCACAGACACTGTCAAGAAATAAACACAGGGAGTAACTTCTGGTTTGCACTGCACTTGCAAGGAGAGAATGAGGTCAGGTCATTGTGCAACAATAATACTTTGAAATTACAGGAGCTATGAAATAACCAATTTCGATCTGTATGTACTAAGAACACAGATGAAAACCATACATAAAAACAGAACCTAAAGATGTGCCAAGTGAAAAAGTACCTGTTAAAACTTTTAAGTGTCACTCAGATCAGGTACCTTATAGGACAGCAGAGCTTGCAGGAAAGCTATGATTAGCTTAAACTTCAGACACTGAGTCAACTAATTCATTTATAAAACCCAGAGCACAACTGGAAAAAAAATGTATTCTATTGTTTACAGTTGAAACAGGACCAAAAGCAAGTGATCAAGCTCATTTAGATTTTTATTTCCATAGCAGATTCAAATTTGTACCTGGGTATTCCTAGATATTGAATAACCAATATGCGTATCCATCTTTTTTGTTTACAAGTACAGGGCACTGGGATTCAGGAGCCAGCGTTCCAGCTAGACACCTCAGTTGAGATCTCTCTCTGCGTAGGGATGCAAGGCAAGTAGGGCGTAACTGTGCCTGTGAGCCAACCCTGCCCCAACACTATGTTTGGGCTGTACAACTGCAATTCCAGAAAGGAAGAGAACATTTCTGTATGCCAGGGAAGTGCCAGTATTGCATCTACCACCTCAGGGCTTAAAGTCACAGTAAAAAGGGACAGTGCAAGAGTCCCAGAACCCTCTTCAGGCACACTGCTATCAGAGACCATTTCCAGCTGCAGACTGTAGCTGCTAAAAAGGAGACTCCCCAAGTACGCAGTAAGCTACAGCTAGAGCAAGCCCGCCATTTGGCAGGAAAGGACAAAAACCAAAATACCGCAAGTTTTCCCCATTTCCCTCTGCTTCCTCCATGATTTCCCTATTTCTCCTCTTAGTCCTGACTCAGATTTCTACTTTCTTTCTGCTTTGTCTTCTGCGATACAGTTCTAGCTTCATAGAAATTCACCCAAAGCTAAATGGAATAACTTATTACACCATTTAAATATCATCTGCCTTCTAAACAAATTGCCCAGGGACACAGATAAATTGTTGGCAGCACATTCAGACTTTTCCAGTGTTTTTATACTGTTGCAAACTGAAACACATCTTCACTTCTGCATTCTTTCTGGTCACGACGGTTGCTACAGATTTCTATTCCATTTGGATTCTGCATTTAGTGAATGCTCGTAGGCCAAAGTCATAGACATCACGTCCATTCCAGAGGCCAATTGCTTGATATTCCCGAATTAGAAATAAAAAATGAAAATTCCCCTAGAAATCAAAGGAATCCTTTAATGGGAAAAGAGAGGTTTTCTTAACCCCCTCCACCTTTAAGGTGAGGTTTTCCTTGACAAGTTTCAACTCAGGAGCATTTTAGAGCCAAGCTGTAAAAGCACACTGTAGGTGGGGCAGGTTACAATAGAGCAATAGAGGTGTTGGCACAAAGCTCCTCCAGGCATTCCAAACACAATGCTAAAATAGCAGCATCTCTTGAATGGGAAAACACAACTGCTGAATTTGAAAGATTTCTTTCATGTGAAGACTTGCTGATAGCACTATTAAATGCACTATATGCAAATATAAGAAACCTTTACACATATGTTAAAGCCCTGCAAATTCAAACACAAGCACAAAGATATAGACAGCATTAAACATCCTAAAAATTTGGGAATAGTTTTGTTTAAAAGGTATCTGCCTGGCCATTCTTATTCTTATCCTAATGACTAACCACGAGATGTCCTGAGGATGAAATAACTAAACACTGCTTTCTTTTCACCCTCTGCTGCCACACTTCTCCTTTGTGCATCTTTATTAATTGCTCCAGAGCTATTTTATTCCTGTACAATTAAAGGTCATTTTTGCAACTGTCTGCTCCTTCTGCAAGGCTGTGCTGCAGCTTCAGCAGGCCAGAAGTGTGATTGTTGGAAGAGACGCAGCTATTTATAATATGCTTCCATGGTATAGTTCCAGAAACATCCTCTGCCTTTTGAAAAATTGCTTAGCTCTGTTGTGCTTGGGAGTGGAGGGAGGAAAGAAAGGAGGGTTGGCTGGTTGAGCTTGTTTTTCCATATTCACTTTGAAGATTTTTCAGACTTGTAGCTATTACAATTTATTTTGACAGGGTGGAAAAAACCTATATGATGAAATAAGTGGGAAGTTTTAGAAGACTAATATTTACTATCAATTTAAAAGCCAGATTTTTTTTCCCCATGTGATTTATATGAAGTGTCAGAAAGAAAATCCTCAAAGAGTAAATGCCAGTACAATTTTAAATTTTATATTTATATTGTTGCACAGCTCCTTTTAACACTAGAGCCTCTGCATTATGTCACTTAATGATATTCTGTTGTTTTCTCTCTATAACAACTAGCATATATTTTACAAAGTTTTATAATACTCACTTCACTAGAGCTATTGAAATTAAAATATAAAAACAATTCAGATCCTAAAGTTTAGGCTGTGCGCACTAAAGCTGCCAGAACAAAAGCCAGCACCATGTATTTGCTCATATGCCATGGAGAAAAATGAACAGTCTGTTTGCAACATAGACATGACAGCAAGACGCTCATGATGCTGTTGCAACCTGGAGTTGCTTAGTTTCTGCAGAGAGACTTGCAGAAGTTAGAGCAAGAGAGTATTCAACACTGGCTCTCAGAGGGCCCAGGCACAGGTTTTCCAGTTTGCTCATGGAGCTTCATCATTTAATCAAACCTCATAATAGCTGTCTGCATGAATAATGTAGCTGAGTGCAGGTGAAGAGACCAATACAA
Organism: Crypturellus tataupa; assembly: GCA_034781795.1. Lineage (NCBI taxonomy): Eukaryota > Metazoa > Chordata > Aves > Tinamiformes > Tinamidae > Crypturellus > Crypturellus tataupa. Next base: position 333,397 of record JAWLRI010000847.1, on the reverse strand, counting down.
GAAGGAAAATTCTTGCTGAATCCCATGAGGACACAAACTGCTAGGAAACACCACCTATCCAACCCCGAACAAATCCCCAGCTCAGCTACCAAATCCAGTGTTTAAAAATAAACAAACAAAAAAAAAAAAACACCACCAACAAAAAAAAGGGCACTAGAAGCTGCATCAATTACTGTTTTGCCACACAGACTAGTCCCCTTGAACAAACAAATATTTAATTCAGATTTTTAAGTTACTTTTAGCATTCATGCATGACAAATAAGTCATTTTGGTCTTGGAAGCTAAGAAGTTAAAGGAAATTATGATTTTTTTTTCGGAGTCCACACTAGTCAAATAAAGCATGCACTCAATTTAAAAATCAACAGGATTTTAATAACATTTTTTCCAGCAGTATCCAATACCATCCTTTACTCCTTGTAGAAGTTCAGGTCCCCAGCAACCTGCCATCATTGTCAGAGAACACAAGCTCAGGTTTCTGCAGTTAATTTTCATTTTTATTGAAGTGTTTGACCTCCTGCAAGCTGAAAGACTCTCCGAGCACTAGATACTCTTCCACAAAGAGAAACTTCAGGCTTTTCTACCAAGACACATCAACAAACCACCTTGTTACCATCTCCCTTCACCATCAGAAATCCTAAAAAGCAGAAATAATTTACTCCTTGCCTTTGGCCGCCTTCTTACAGCAAATCATGTCAAAACTGAGATGGGCTGACAGATTATGAGGCTGCAATGGCCAAGAACTGTGGTGTCATACCATCTCACATTTTTACGTAATCAGCCTTTGAATAAAAAGCAGCTTATAGAATCACAGAATGCCTAAGGTTGGAAGGGACCTCTAGAGGTCATCTGGTCCAACCCCCCTGCACATGCAGGGCCACCTAGGGCATGTGGCACAGGACCGCATCCAAGCGGGTCTTGAAGATCTCCAGAGAAGGAGACTCCACAACCTCTCTGGGTAGCCTGTTCCACTGCTCTGTCACCCTCACTGTGGGGAAAAAAGTGCAAACTTCGCAAGGAGACTGCAAAGAGGATTTGGGACTTAAGTGTGTTCCTTGGTCTGAACTTATGCGATAAAATGCCAGAAGGTGAGAAACCTTAGATGTAGAAAACTAGAAGAATATCAGTATCAGGAGCAAAAGCCCCAGACAGATGTAAGAAGTTCAGCACTTGCTCATATTAAGGCTGGTTTATCTACTACCACTGCATGCAGCTGGGAGTAGTCTGTACCTCCATACCAGATTGCAGTTGAACTCAGGACTAAGCTCACAAGCAGCATCGTTCACAAGGGTCTCAGGTCCCCCTTCCTCTGCCCTCCTCCTCCTCAGCCCCCATTGTACAGATACCACAGGAAGGGTTCACCAGAAATTACAAAGTGTTCCTTAAAGTTTAACAAAGTTAGAAATAAAGCACTAGAAGGAATACAAGAGGTAACAGTGCATTTTTATCACCAGCATCCCAGGCATTTACTTACTCTTAAATATTTAAGCACAGTTCTCTTTTCAATACCCGTTAGCATCAAGCACTTCCTCTTTTCTAATGGTCTGTTCTCTTTACTATCTTAATTCACATCTGGATGCTCTCTCAGGTTTTTGTGCTGGTTACTGTGCCAAAGTAAAAGCATTCCCACTTACAAGTCAGCAATCCCTCTCCAAGACACCTGAACTCTCATCAGCCCACAGAAACATGCGGAAAGTCCTTCCATACCCAGCAATAACAGTTGCAGTCATTTAAATAGGTAACATATTTAAATAAATGTTCTTTGGTAGTAGATACTTAATTACTTTGAAGAACACTGCGGAGTAGAATTAGACTTTTTTTCTTCCTAGAAAGTGGAACCTATTTTCTCCATTCAGTACACTGGCCAAATATTAGACTTTTGAAGAATACCCTCAAGACCACTAAACACTTTCAGGGAAATTGAAGGGAAGCTCCCCTGCAAAGGGAGAGATCTGTAAAGCCAGTAGCACCTATACAGCTTTAAACCCAATTATTAAACCTGCAGTAGGGATCCATAGACACATCTCGGAGCAGATGCCCTCCCTTTGAGGATGGACTGCACAGTTAAGTCCTTGTACACCTTTCTGCACGTGCTCTATTCACCTGGATCCTGAGCACAAGAGAGAGTTTGACTACAGGCAATTTTAGTACACGGAGAGAAACCCTAACATAAGTTTAGCTTTTGTACAAGAGTGAAAATAAACGCAAGTAACAACAAAATCAAGTAACACACATGTCAAGTCTATCAGGAAGGAGCCACAGGGGATGCTTCCTGCACAGAAGATCTAACCCGAGTAACTAGAAGATGGACACTCTTGCCTTACTTGAGGGGACTCCAAGCTGGCACAAGCACAGGGGTCACCAGGTGCTTCGGTGCAGCAGAAGGCAGTGCCAGGGCACAGAGACGGAGCCCCGCACAGGGAGCTTCCCGCAGAAACCTCTCCCGAAGGCGCTGGGCCTGGCCGCGCGCTCACTGCGGCGGGAGCAGCAAGGAGGGAAGCTCTGCCCCAGCCGCAGCCGCGGCCTCTCCAGCACAGCCTGCTGCTTCCTGGGCACCCGGGAGGATCACCTGGGCTCCCCAGAGCCCGGGGCCCAACATCCAGCTCTGTAAAGCCCTCCTGATCACACAGCTGTTGCGCTTTACGGGACTCACTTGTTTGCCCTGCCTTCTCAAGTGCCTCATGGATCAGCTGTTTGGGTTAAGATGGTGCATTACTGGGGCCTACATTACAAGGCTGGGAGTAAGACTCACAGGCTTCCTATAACCTTCTTTGCAAAAACAGCCTACCCAATATTTGGGCTATGCACTTACGGAACAACCCAAACACTATTGCACAAGAATTTGACTTTTTTTTTAGTAATCAGTAAGCAGTATATATATATATATATATATATATATATAGCAATATGTGGCCATTTCTTTTTACAAATGCCAAAATTATTATGAAAAAACTTTAACAAAAGAATAAGTCTAGATACCAAATATTTGGTACTGGTATCTTCATACTTCAGTATAAGTCACTCCAAGTTTATTATACATCCCACTAAACAATAAGTGATTTCAGAGAAGCCAATTTCAAACCTTAACGCATCCATTCATATATATGTGAGGAAAAAAAAAAAAAAAAAAACCCCACACAAACACCACCCCCCCCAGTCAAAAGGTGTAGATTTAGTTATTATTTCCACTACTAAAAATGTTCTTAAAGTTTGGCAACATCAGAAGTCTTCATTTTCCTCATAATTAATTACAGCAATAACTAAAAATAACCATATCATTTTATATTTTATATCACCCACAAGAATTACAGAAAAAGAAAGAATGGTCTATCTATGGTATTATAAAAAGAAGGAAAACTGAGCAAATGACTAGGTCTTGAAAAAGATAAAACAATTTCCTGATTTGATAAAAGATTTAAATTCATTTTGATTTGTAAGATAAATTTGGGAGGGATATTTCCTTATAACTCTACAAAGATAAGCAGTTTTTAAACTATTCCAAATTAGTCCTTTGATATTCATTGGCTTTTAGAAGCTAGATTAGTCTCTCAGATAATGACTTACATCATCATTTGCAAGAAAATTGAAATTTGCCTTGATGACAATTTGGAGCATTTCATATTGAGTAGAACAATTTCATGAGAATTAAGAACACATCTCAATCAAACTCAATCATTAAGACACTGCAAAATGAGCTTAACAATCCCTGACACTCAGGGACTTAAAGTAGTCCAAAAATCACCTGGATTAAACCCAACACCTGTGGAACATGATGCTTATTCCAAAGAGAGTTCTCAGAAGCTATTCCAAAACCACCACAGAATATTTCCATCTCCTGGAAGACGGCAAACAAATAAAATTCACCTAGCTTATGACTTGTTACATGAATGTAAAAAGCCCCAAAGACAGCAGGGATTCTCAAGGAAGCAGAAGTACAAATGGAAGAGATGCTATTTGGAGGATCCAGAAAAATAGCCAAAAATAAAAATAAAGCAAAACACCACAAACCTACCGAACACCAACGATAAAGGGGGAAAAATTAATACAAGACAACTTCAACTAGAATTGAAAGAAAGTAATTTCTAAGGTCAGTTTAGCCCTTTCTTCCTTACATCAGCCAGGCATTTCAGAACCTACTCCCTCTTGCAGCTGTGGGCTGTAGCCCACATTTAAGAGAAACCAAAAGCTTCAACCAGCAGAACTCAAAGCTTAGCCAAGCACCAGGAGGACAGGGAATCCTCCTCTTCCTGCTCTCCTCAGGTGATAAGCAAAATACCTAAAGTACAAAGTTAAACTGACAGCCCAGAAAGCACCAAAGGAATAACTTCTGGCAGGTCAATCTGCTGGTATCTCAGGGACTTTCCTTTGGGATATTCCTGTATTTGAGTCTAAAATTATTCTACTTCTGCCCTATAATTCTTTTCACCAACCGCACCAACTTCACATAAGCCAAGTTCCTCACTTCCACTGCAATATTTGGAGTATTATTTTAGAATTTCATTTTCAGCTATTTTTTTCTAGTTTCTGGTTGAAGATGATCCTTTTCGGCCATGCAGCCCTATATCTTCAGGGAATGTTTTGCCAGGCTATTGAGTGGATACACCAAATCCACTCTGAATAACCCAAATCCTCAGTTAGTCTTAAAATTAGAACAGGAGAAGGCCAATTTATTCATTGCTGTTGAAAAATGTTGACTGCACCAAATGAGACAGTAATATTATAGAAGTTGACAGTAAGGCTCCTAGATAAAAATGTCTGAAGCACTGATTGACCTCCTGTATGTTTTGAAAAAAATCATTGCGGAGCTTCCATGCAGTCAATCAGCACAGCCAGCTCCCTCTCCCATGAGAAAACCAAAGTACGCTTGTTCCAAAAGATCTCAAAAAAAATAAAAAAGCATTACAGAAAACATTTATAGGACTTGATTTCCACAAGGAAAAAAAAAAATGCCTTTGATCTGAATCAAGCTGTTTTTCTAATTCAATCTTTTTACTAAATACCTTTTAAATTGACTCCAAATCTTGACAAAAAAAAAAAAATCAGTTGCTACTTCTGCATCATTGTGATTAGCTTAACTTCATACAGAAGAACCATCTTCTCCTTAAACTCTTGCCTTCAGGCAGTGTGTGTGTGTATATATATTTTAAGTAATGACAATCCCCTAAAATAGTCACTTGCAGTATTTTGAAAAACAATGTAAAAACAATGCAAAAACTTTTCAGCTGAAATTATATACATTAGTATAGTAGTTTGCATTTTATCTTACACGCAAACGCATGGAAGCACTTGACTTTAGAAAAATCAGCATACATTGATGCTCAGTTTTGCAGTCAGGTGGAGTTACATTGCTGCTACACGCTGGTCCCACTAAAGATAAAATGCAACACTTCCCACGCAAGACTCCATCTCTTCACCAGTAGACTGTGCGCCAAGTTCAACCAAAACGTTATTTCCAAATATGTAAGCATTCACATTCTTATTTACACCTCAAGGATTCTTATATATATATTGCCTAAATTCTAAAGGTAATTCCTCTCATAAATTAAGTCAATAAAAGCTTTCTTCTTTCAAGTTTGAATGCACAGAGTATTACTGTTCATGTCTTCAAAATCATATTTTTAGACTCCACTTTCAAAACTACGCACCCAAATGAAAAAAGAAAAAACATTATGTAACTTGTTTGCTCCTAGAGTGCTGACTTACGTTTCCTACTCATAATTACTAATTGTCAGAAATACTGTCCATATATTACAATTTTGCATTAAAGAGAAAAATCTACAGAGTAATTCAAATAAATAGGGAGCACAATGTCTTCAACCCTACTTTTTCCACCTTCAGGATATAATATGAAGATTAATTTGACTATCTAAATGTTATATAATTGATATGTGTGTGTATATATATAAAATGTACACATTTACTTTTTCCAATGAGGGGGGGAATGCAGAAAAAGAGAAATGGAACAAACAGGAAAAAAATCCAAGACATACACTTTGTGATCAAGGTAGCAAGTGACAGCACCAGAAGTCCAAAACTGGTTTCCGACCAGATTTCAGGGTGTTATTTACATGATGGCCAAAACTGTATTTGGCACCGTGCTTTAATATTGGGTTTTTAGAAGCCTTTTCATTTCATCTTCATAAATGAGCTGCTTTTTCCTTGGCAATAAAGCCATATTTTTTCAAGCTAGGTCACTTGGCAAAGCACCTGAACCACAGCCAGAGTTCCTGATTTTTTTTAATTCATAGTTAAGTCATTTTATTTCCTTCATATTTAGAAAAGTCTAGATTTTTTATTTAAGCAGTGAAAATGAAGTTAACATTGCTCTATAAAAATACTGATTATTCTAAATCATTCCTCAATTTTAGAAGACTGGGGTATTAAAATTAAAAACTAAAGCTGTTATAAAAAAATGACAAAAAGTGGCTTTATGAAGTCATGTTCTATGCTGGAACAGCTCTTCAGTTAAGGTTTCTTCTAAAACCATCTCTGAAGGACAAGCTGTATCTAATCAAGTTATGGTTTGATAGGCTTAGGTGAGCTAGAATTTTATTTATTTATTTAAATTATAAGGAAGAAAGAAATGTTACAGTGGCCTCTCTCTGGCCATCTCCCACACCAGGCAGCATTACTCCTTTTGGTGAAGTACCTCCTCCAGACAAGACAACTTCAAGGGCAGGAGAAGGTTTTACTGGCAGCTTACAGGTACTCTGCACCCCTGGTATGACCTTCTGCTGTGTTTAGGAATTCCGAGGCCTCCGCCTCTCGATACAGGTCCAGCTCACAGAGCGTCACCATGATCACCGAATTGCTACTACACTGCTTGGGAAGTACAGCTTTGTCAAAGCTATATGCTCTTTGGAGTCAAATACATTCATTTATGTAACAACAAGGAACTGCACAGCCTTGAAATCTGGTGGGGATAACTGTGATCTCAGCATCTCCTCTTGTGAGTCAAAATGAAGCCAACAACAAGTGATAAATAACCACAGCACAGAAATAGTTTCACAGGGTTATGATTTAAAATTAAATAAATAAATAAATCACTGCCAAGACTGACCAGCTGTCATAAACATAGCTTGACTTAATCTCTGGAACAATCTAGAAAGCAAATTACATCAATATCAGATAGTCCAAGTTGAAGCCAAGCAGACTTCATCCACACTCCTCTTTTGCTCTCTACTGGATTTTTGGAGAGAGGTTCCTTACTGCGTCACCCATGTTCCCAGCAGGAATCCGTCAAGAGGCAAGAAAAACAGTATTATTGATGCCCTAGTTGCCTAGGCAGAACTGATTGTTTTAAGGGACATTCACAAATGAGAAAACTAGGAACAATTTCACCATCTGGACAGTATCTGAATATCCAAAGTGTTTCTAGTGTGTACATCTGTCCTTCAAAAATAACAAACTCTTTAGATGAGATCCACAAAGAAAAATATTCGCAAAGTCTATTATTGCTCAGGCCTGTTCTTTTCAGAGTAAAGCTCAGGACACTTCCCAGCCACCACAGACAGATTATCTCCGTAGTCATGGTCATTGGCTAGTCTGCCAAAAGATCTTCTCTTTCTCATGGATCCACCCCAAAGAGACACCATTAATTTTGAGGGCCAAACTTGTCCACTGCCAATTCTCTTTCAATAGGAACATCTTGCCAAGGCCTCTGTCAAATTGTCTCTGCTGTATTAGTCCCAATACAGTCATTTACCACTTGATTCTCAGCTACGTAAGCGGATTATAGACATTTTGTCATATTAAAAAAAAAAAAAAAAATGTTGGTTGTCAGTTTTGTAACATACTGGGTCTCTCCTCCTGTGTCTTGCTTGATTTATCTTTAAGAGCTTTACAGTCTGCATGTTTTTTCTCAAGTCTGAGAGCTCAGTTGGAGCAATATTCATGTCTCCATCAAATCCAGAAGCACCATGAATGTGGTAAAGAAGTATATTTTCCAAACAAAAGCAAGCAAAAATCCTTGTTTGAGATGAATGGCCAAAAGTCTGTCAATAACACCCAGAGGCAGACCCTTCACTTTTAATACACAGCAGAATCATGTTTGAATCAATCTACACATCTTTCAGAAGAAAAATGTGAGGAAGATTAAAAGTAAGGTTTATTATCCAAAAGCAGGAACATTCAAGACACTGTTTCTCTAGTGAAGTTGCTTGGTCTGCCTTCCTCAGCTCTGCAGCAAAGCTGTGAAGTCCCCCTACAAGGTGCTCAGGACATGGGTCTGTCTAAAGGAAGGAAAAAAAAAAAAAAAAGTTAAACAGACACTCCATGCATTCAAATACACAGAGGCCCATTCATAGCCAAATAAATTCACCAGTTTTCTTTCAAAAGATAACCACACACAATATAGCAGCACTGGTGTGGAAAAAAGAATATAGTTGGGACTTCATATTTAAGAAGTATCTTCCTCAATAACAGTACTACAGTTTGATAATGGTACTACATAAAGAAAACAAATAATGTTCCAAGGAAAACTATATTAGGTAGGTAAATATGGTCGACCCCTTCCATTATTTCTATTCATAACATTCACTATTGGCAGCTCCCCATATTTGTACTCCTAATAATGCTTAAGTTTTCTTCAGAAGTCATCGGTACAGTGGTATTTAAATGCAGCATTTGTTTTCCTACTATTGGAGAGAGGGAAAAAAAGAATAAGTCGTTTTTCATCAGGGAATTAGATTTCCTTCTTTTACTGTAAAGGGCCATAATATTAGCCAGCCTTTTCCACTGCAGGAAAAATATGGATATATATCATGCCTTCCATTGCTCTCTGTGCTAATGTCAACCACAGGTAGTTGGACACTTATTTACTGAGAACAGCTTCTTAAATGCAAATGAAAAATGAAACTTGAAAAATGCCTTGACCAGACTACAGAACTTTTCCAAAGACTACTCTGAACATCTCCCTGGTGAACTTTTTCTTCTTTGGATAATGATTGAGTTTTGTCAGCAACAGAACAAATATCAGGATAACTGCCTGAGTGTACTCGAAGCAGTCTGAATGTTTGATTTCAAGTATAGGTTCAGAAGAGCCCAATTTTAGATACACATCTATGTGTTTTTGTTCGCATTTCTAAAAGAACACTTGCTCAGTCTCACTACTAATGAATATAGATTTATTTTGAATTGGAATTTGAATATTTTTGCATGTTCAGGCTTTTCTATGAAGATTCCTTAGAAGTGATAAGCAGGAATATATAAACAGAGTAACCGAATAAGGATTTGGTCTTAACATCACATTCGAAAGCAGCACTTGAAGTTACTTGAAGAGTAACTTGCCTCCAAGTTGAAACTGAAAACAGGAAAAGAAATTTCACACAACTATTGATTACACACACACACACACACACACACTCAGAAGTGATACCACAGATTTGTTCAGCATTTGCTGGGTTCCCTCGATGCATTAGAGTAGAGCTAAGAATCACTGGGTCAATTACTCTTAACTAATTTTCACATCCTCCATGAAACCCAGTTGTTCTCACCCATCAGACACCTAGTAATGCAGCCCACTGGGTATTCAGAAACAGCAACACTTAACTGCTGCCTATCGGGAATAAATATCTGCTTCACTTAAAAATAAATAGAAAAGCCATTTTGATTAGTAATAATATAAAAACAAGAAAAAAAAGCTGATACTTTGACTGAAACTTTATAGGAAAATGGCATCAAGCCACTATATCACTTTTTTCCCCTTTTTTGGTTATGCTGCAGTATATGGGCTTCACTTCTCTGTGGAAGTACATATTTATTCATAGTTGCAGGTTAAGTATATGGTCACTTTGAACATCTCCTTACTTTAGGAAGGGAGAAATCAGACTGCATATGGAAAAAAAAAAAATATGGACTTGAGTCACCAATTTACAGGATTTTTGTTTTATTCAGATAATGAAACCCATGCTTAGCTAAGCTCCTCTTGGAAAGCCCTGAGATCACTAATTCTGATCCCCAGTTTTGGCCATTGATTTTCAAGCTTCTACTGCTTAATGTGGAGACAGGAGAGGAAGAGTTTTTCACTTATATTTTTATTCCTCAGCTGAAGTATGACTAAGTAGTTGCTGCAGCATCAGGGCAGTCTGCACCAGATTCACAATTTTAAGTCTTCCCTAAGCACTATACCTATAGAAAGCTTAAGATGGAGATTATATCCCTCCAGAAATATGGTGACTAAAAAGAGTTTTTCTTGTGACTAGTTTCAATTTGGGAGCTTTTCTCTCTCCCATCTGAGCCATTTCTTGCTTTACTTCCCCTCACTGGTAGAGCATTCTTTGTCTGCTTCCTAATATGATCAGATACAGAAATGTCTTATCACACAGAATGCTTTTTGTTATTTTATATTCTTCCCAAACTCACCTCTGAAATTGTTTCCACGGACTTTGTTTTTTTTAAACCTTAACCTTCATTTTTTTATTGTCAAACAGTTCCACAGCAGCTTTGTTAGACTGTGATCAGACTTCCGCCCACTGATCTCTAGGTAGCCAGCCACTAGGCTAATGAAATCAGCCTTTATGGTTCATATTGTGTAACCTGCAGACTGACTTACTCAATTGTCTTGATAAACAGCTCCATAGACCTCGATTAATAAACACAGCAAGGCTGCTTCCATGCCACAAGTCAAAAGCAGCAAGAAGAGACAGAAGAGTTATGGCTTAAACTGAGCTGTAGGGATTCCAGTAAAATGTATTTTAACACATCCCAGCTGCACTAAGTTCACTGTAAACTCACTGAAGTAATGAAGAGCTAGATTAAGGTTTACTGACAGTAAAAGTTATGGTCAAATCAGATGCTGTGTCTCTTTCCATAACTGGAAACGTGGTAATCGTAATACCCTGTTGAGAGCTGTTGCTGTCACTTTCCATCATATTTCAACTTTCTTTTAACACAGCACTGTCGTTGCTACCTTCGTGCCATCGCTTGCCTTGGATGAGCCTCCTCATTAACCCTACACAACAAGGTAAACTTCTTTGCACTGAATAACAGCCCCGAGACAAGGGGTAGAAGCAGCTTCGCTCACACGTTTCCAGCTAAGCACCTTCCCTACAGTTTGAGGTAGGAGCTTCAAAAGGCCGCTCACTTTGAACAGGCCTAGCTGTAGGCACCTGCAGATTAATAGACTTGTTTAATTACCCGCTCCGTAGCGACCGCGCTGCTGTTGCTACAGAGCGAGCCCTGGCGCGGCAGCTGCTCCCACCTTTGGCCCGCTCGGCTCCCCCGCGCGCCCTGCGACGCTTGCGGCAGCCGTGCAAGTTGCAGCTTGGCGAGGACCTTCCCTCCCAGAGGATTCTGTTTTGCTTTTGGACAGGGCTGGGATCCCAAGCAAGGTGCGGTCACGATTTACAAACCCAGCAAACTGCCTGGCATTGCGGCACAAGTGTGAACTTGCAAAACATGTCGGCGTGAGAAGGGCAAAGAAAAGCTCTTCAGTTCTCACCTGAGAGGGAAAAACAAAAAGGCACAAAAATGAAGCAGAATTAATGTTTTTCTTCTGTGAATCTAGCAAACACTTTAGGGTAGATAACCCTGGCATTTTGTAAGAATAGAAGTCTTTCAAACAGAGAAAAGCAGAAACAGTAGCAAAAGAGACACTATTTTGCTTGAACGCCAAATAGAGTTGAGGTTAAGAGTTTCTCACTCCCTTCCTCAGCCTCCGCCTCCAGGGCTACGCACTTTACTAGAGAGAAACTGGACCCATTTGCAGCCACCTGCTAACACAGGGGGTTAAACAAGTCCCAGCCCAGTAACCTCAGTAGAGAGATTCCTGCACGTGACAATTAAATTTAACCGGCATCAGGGCTGGCATGGGAAGATCCAGGCCGGCTCATTCCTTTTGCACCCGTTTCAGGCTGGGCAAATGTTATGGCCCAGCCGCAGAAGAGCTCCACTGAGGTAGTGGTTGGACAACAAGAAATGTTGGGGCCGTTGGCAACAGCAAGAGTAGCAACTAATGGACATTAAACACCCTGAACCAGTTTGGGGTCCATAGTAAAATATTTAGTACTAGCAAGTCAAATCACTGCAAAAAACTGTTTTTTGTTTGTTCGTTTATTCCAAGCTAGTTTTGGAGGGGTAGAAAGGGAGGGAAACAGCATCGTTTAAGAGCAGGAAGTTTTCCATTTCCTAAATAAAGTCATTTTGAAAAGACACCAACACAGAAAGTATACTACATTTATTATAAACTAAACTAACAACCTGGAAAGAAAGCCCTACCTTAAAGCAAAAAATAAAACCAGGGGAAAAAAAAAAAAAAAAAAAAAAAAAAAAAAAACACAAAACAAACCCTTTTAAGCAAAAGCACTCTCATCTTGCTGATCTTGCATTTCATTTTACACCTGTGGACAGCCTAGAAACTAGGGAGCACAAAAGGTTGTTTTTACATTAGCCTCATAGCAATTGTACCTGCACTCTAAGCACATATAGAGGAAAAATACTGTGCTAAATATCTCAAATGAGTTTTCAGTTGCCTTCATTAAGGCCGTAAATGATCAGCAGTGCAATAGACCAATTGTGCAGCAGGTTATTTGACATAAATTAGTAGAATTGTCTATTAGAGGAACTGCCTTCTAGTAGATAAGAAAATATGCAGGTTGTCTATTTGTACTTCCAACTTTCTGTATGCATCTAATCAGTATGTGTCTAATCATACAGTAAGATCAGTAAAAAAAGAAAATCAGTAAAAGTTGCATTATTTAAGTGCACTAACAGCTCTCTAGTACATTTTAGGCAAGCATTTCAGTAGGAAGGTCTTCTCTAAATGTCCTATAAATACTATTCTCATTTCCTGTGCAAGCAGGAAAGGATGGCTTTCCTATGACAGGGAAACAAAGTCAAAAGTCTTGTGATGCCTATAAATACTCATGGAAATACATGAAAATTGAGATTTACCAATGTAGACGTAACACCTGCTTAGCAGTAGTTGGAAAATACTTTTTACAGTTACCAGCTGCCCCCAAAAGGGCAACTTTTAAAGACAAGGTTATATGAGGAAGCACCAGCATCCTATTACAGTGAACTACAAAGCTGTGTACTGGGAAACACATTCCTGGTGCAGTTGCAGTTCCACCCCTTTAGATTACCGGGGCAGTAGGAAATCCAGCACGTCAAGGATCATGAACTATGACAGACAAGGCTGGCAAGCTGAATAGAGGCTTTAATTTGTGCACTAGCACCTGTGCAAACAAAGGTGTGTCCAGACTACATCAACTTCATATACTTAAACAGACTCCTCTCCTAATTTAAAGCGTGTAAAGTTGACATTGAACCACACCAAGCCACCAAAAAAATAAAAAGTGCTGTAAAAGCAACATAAAAGATCTCAAATCTTCAAAGATTCTGAAAGCTTGCTTTGCCCCTTGCTTGCTTTGTTCTGTCTACATGTGCAGTCTTTGGAAAGATTTAGGGTTCTTCCCATAGAAATGGCATCTTGTTATTTTCTTCACGTTGCACTAAGCATAGCACAGAGCTGAATGTCATTCTGACCAGTAAAGGAAATAAATTCTTGATGTGTTTAACCCCACAAAGCTACAATACAATTCTGTATTGTTTCTTGATGGAAGGAAAGAACATGGAAATTAATGTAGACTGATACAGCAAGTTGGATCAAGGCGATTTATGAACAAGAATAAAGAATAGGGAAAACTGGACTTTCTGGCAGTCCAGGAGATTGAGACTCATCCGCTGTTTGAGAATAAAGTCTTTTTCAACAAATGTTTATGTTGAATTCGTATACACAATTCAAATTTAAAAGATAGGTTAAGCTGAGTTTCAAGGTGTATACATACTAATGCAGCATAGTTGCACAAAAAAGGCCATAAGAAAGCTACAAACCAAGAGAATACCCTTCATTATCAATTCTAACTTCATGAGAAAATTTTTTTAAAGTCCAAATAAACTTCTAGGTCTGTATTTCCAGACTTTGAATTCAACTGTGGCCCTAAACTTTGGATAAGGTAAAAGAAATATGATGGGAACACAATGTATTAGGCTTAGGCTTGGCCATACCACCCTGAAAATGCCCAATCTCATCTGATCTCCTGATGATACTACTAGCAATATCAGGCTAATACCTGTAAAGCACTAAGGGTCTAACTGTTGCAGTCTAGGACATTACCCAGCTCCAGGGTTATGTGCAGGACTCCTTAGCTTAAGATAGACGCTCACTACATTTACCTGTTCCTACAGTAACCTGCTCTTTCCTTGCTGAACTTAACTTGTAGACAAGTCAAGATTTCCCCAAACTGTCCAAAATGCACTGTCATTCCTACTGCACTATAGAAAACTGTATTTTATAACCCGACCTTCGAAGAGAACATCTCTCCTTCCCCTCCTCCTTGACTACAGATACATACAGCTCAAGGGAAGAAAAAAAGCAAACAAGGTGCACCAATTCTCTACCCTATTCCAAGGCATCAAGATAAAATTAGGAAAGAAACTTATTTTTCCACAGAAGCACAAGTCAAAGGTAAAACACAGTTCAAAAAATAAAACCACCCGCTCCCCACACACACACAAAACCTAACCCACACAGACTTTTAGATGCCTTCTACGGCAAGACTACTCACTTAAAGTTTTCAGCATGTTACTTATAATAACTACACGACAACACTTTGATAACGCACACTGTTTTGTTGTCTTTGAGGCTAAGTATACATTGGAACACTGTACAGAAGCCAGAATAAATGTCAGAATAAATGCAGCCCTGGTTTAATAAAAATATTTGGCTGTGCGCAGAGTTCATACTGTGAAAGCAGCTTTCTATTATATTCCTTTTCAAGAGCATGTTGATTAGCAAAATGAATTACAGTTTATAGTTTCTGGATTATATTTTCCATGCCCCTCCTTCATTTTGTTTTTCATATAATAATTTACTCAAGAGAAAAGTCAGAACAAATAACTACAAATCCATCTCCATTCTTTTAAAGCAGGTGCACATGAAATTGTGATTCAGGAAAACATTACTCCATAAATTTCCTCTTGACCAAGTAAAATCTATGGCATCTGTTTAGTCTAATTTACTCTTCCACTTAAATGGGAGTTGGAAGAGAAACAAATTGATCTTTTTATGTAATTATTCTGTTGACCTGAAAGTTTGAAGCTAATTGTGTCAAGCAATTACTTGTAGGCAGTAATTACTTAGGATTATTTAGGATTAACAGAGATTTTAGTTTGAATGAAATACATTGCAAATAAATATTTGAATTGACTTAAAAATAAAATCATTAGTTTTATGGCCTTTCAGCAGACTAATGGTTTAAAGCTCTTGAGAATTTTGAAGAGATGGCTCTATTTCTCCAATTGAAAATTTGAATTTTAAAGTGATGTTTAGGAAATAGCTTCACCTCAAACATCTCAATGTACTGCAAAAGGATGAAGGGTGCAGTGGCAAAGTTCTGCCCCAGAGACGAGTTGAAATTGCAGCATGTATTTGCAGTTCAGACTCTTTCCTTACATTCCAGCCTGTTGCTCAAAAAGACAGCATTAGAGTAGAGGCAGAAACAAAAGCCTGGCAGCACCTGCAGCAAGAAACCAGCTGCTGAAGTGGGACAACAACCTGCAGGAGTAGCGAATAAACCACAGCACCTTCCCAATCTCCAGCAGCCAACTGGTTGGCTTGCATTTTTTAAGTTTTTCTCTTATCCCTACAGTAAGGGGACAATACACTGCAAAATGGGAGTGCTGCACGCACAGTCTGCACCAGTTTGCTCATCCACTGGGGATCCCAGAAGAGCTGCAGGGGAGATAACAGCTTGCAGCCCATCCACACTTTGTCTTGGCACTTCTGTTTGGCATCTCAGTTCAAGCTCCCCACTTCAAGCACACAGTAGGCAGTAAAAAGACCTGGCAGAAGCTTAGTGTAAGTAGGAACAGACTTGACTTTTTAAAAGCCCAGTGAAGTCAATGTTGTTAGAACATCATAGTACACTCCTAGTCATTAGCTCAGACTAAAGGGTAGAAAAAGGGAAAGGCAAGAGCATGTGCCAACCTGTAAACAAGCTCTTCCAGCCAAAGACTATTAAACCTGTAGTGATTTCAAGAGAATTAGGAAAGAGGAAATAATTCAACACTAACCCTATGCTCCACTTACAACTGCATTAGAGGACCTAACACATTAGAGCACCTTCCAGTCTCCAAATTCATCTAAGCACAAGGGGCAGGTTTTGATTTCACATGCCCAGTGTTACCTAAAGAACTGGTCCTCATGGTAAGAGTGAGAATATAATATTTAGATGAGCTAACAAAACAGCAAACTGTCCAATACATACTAGAGCATAAGTTTATGCTCTATATGAAGTGGATTTAGCTAAGTGGACACTGTTCACAGGCTGGTTATTCAATCAGTTGGCACAAGATGAGCGCATGCAGGCTTTCATTACAGGCTTGCTTTGTGAAAACTCCCTGGTGCTTCCTCCTAAAAGGAAGCAGCACATGGACTCCTACACTCCTGTCAAGGTAGCTCAGCACCCGAGTTTGCAGCACAGCAGCGACACAATAATTAGGTGCTTGTATCTGGTACATCTATCCGTATTTCCTATCTGCTGTGCCTTACAAGTCAGAATAAGCTACATTCCAAACTGAAACCATCCATGGTGAAAGCAAAGCAAGAATGCTCGTTTCTGAAAATCAAATAGACTTTTTTTTTGAAAGATTTTTCTTCGATATGGCCTAACAGATAGGATTTCAAGAATAACATACACACAGAGAAAGAAGCCTAAATTATCACTTAGAGGGTGGCTAAAGAGTCAGCTCTAATAACAGGAATTAATTTTGATAAATGGTCCTCTTGTACCTGGGGCCAAACTCTTCTCCGTGGTGCCAGTGAGAGGATGAGGGGTAATGGGTACAGGCTGAAACATAGGAATTCCACTTCCATGTGAGGAAGAACTTCTCTCCTGTGAGGGTGACAGAGCCCTGGCACAGGCTGCCCAGAGAGGTTGTAGAGTCTCCTTCTCTGGAGATCTTCCAAACCCAGCCGGATGCCACCCTGTGCCACGTGCTCTGGGTATCCCTGCTGGAGCAGGGGGGTTGGACTAGATGATCTCTAGAGGTCCCTTCCAACCCTTAAGTACTAAGGGTGATTTTTCTTTCACTTATTCCTTTCATAAAGGTTTCTAACGGTATGGTTTATTTTGGAAGTTTGCAAATGAATGCTTATTTGCATTTACCTTGATCTGAGAGGGACTGTAATTAAAGTAGCAAGTAAGAGGGTGCTTTATTCCACAAGTCCAGCAAGGATGAGTTGAAGCACTGAAGAGCATCTTGTCACGCCAGTATATCTACAGAATGCAAGAGTGAGGCCTCTGCATCACAGGCCAGTAATAGCAAAGCACTGTTGTTACTGAGATCAAGGCAGGAAAAAGGTGTCTGAGTAAATAACTATGCTCAGGATATGCAGCATCCAGCAAGACCTGGAAATACATGCTTCAATATCAATGGTTTCCCAAAGCTATTTAAAACAGCTACCCAGAAAATAAGAGACTTCGGTGATACAATCTACATTGCAGCACAGTTGTGTCAGCACAACTGAAAGGATCACAAATCAGCTTATGGGCAGGACTCTGCAGTTACCAAAGGAAGGAATCTACTCCCTAAGTTATGATTACATTCAGTTGTGAAAGACCAATTTTCCTATAATGACTTGAAAGAAATGATTTTCAGCATATGACACTGCTTACCTGGTGGAACTATGGAATTGGACTTGCCCCCAGAAGAATATTTTTCATGTTTCTACACATCTTAAGCCTTCATGAAACATAATGAATTTGGCAAAACTGGCCAAGCTCAAGGTAATACGATACTCTCACTTCATCTGCCTTGCTCAGGTTATCAACAAAGCTGTTATCACTTCAGTACTATATTAGTTAAAAGGGGAACCTTGAAAAGCAAGCTCACCACCTCAAAATTAAATGATGAATAAGAGGCACACTACATAGACTATGGTCAAGCATGGTGTTTCCCTTACTTTTGAGCCCTCTCCAAGGAGAAGGAAAAAATAATAATAATTTTATGATAAAAGCTAGAGGTAACCCCTAGTTTAGAGAATCTGCTAGTACATATTACACAGTTGTGCTCAGGCACCACATACAAGAGAATTCTCCACACACACTGGCCTTAATCCCGTAAACATGCACACTGTTTGTTCTACTAAACTACCTGGTTTTCATTCTTAATTGCCACAATCAACTTGTAAACAGTAAAATGATGCAAGAGAAGTTATAATTATCCCATGAGATTGTTCCTGTGTTCTTGGATAATTTCACATTTATGAGCACCGCACTTCGAAGCGGACATTCACCATGCTTTATTTTATTCACATGCAAAGAAGCTAGTGTGAAGTAGCATCAGCACCACAAAATAACCTTGCAGAATAAGAATGGAAGGTTTTGGGTAGCTCATGCAGATGCCAAGACCTCTCTGAAGACTTGCTGGCCAAGCCATGCTTACAGGCCCCAGTCCATATACTCAGGTATGTAGCAGAATTGTGGCACCAGTCACCAGCTGGCAGCTTCTGTTCCACAGAAAACACAGGCATGTATCCAAGGGCCTTCCCTCTAGTCTGTTAAACCTAGATAAACCCATGTTTTGTAATGTTTTACCTCACAGCTAGCTACGTCCACTTTGTTGCAGCAAATTCAGGAGATGTTATCAAGGCATCATGATCTCAGTCCTGAGAGACTGAGACCCCCATGAAGATGGAAAACAAGTTTTCGCTGACTCCTCAGCAAAAACGTAACCCTCTGGCCCTGATGAAGCGCAGCCTCTAAGCACTGCTTTTATGACTAGCCTGTTATTCACAGGGCTTCTTGTAAGCTCAATCACTCCTCTTGCCTTCGACCCCGTATCTCCACCCTCCCAGAGCCCAAGTAAACAGCTGAGCTGATGCTATCAGGTAAGCAGTTACCAACCGGGCCTGCAGTAAGAGGCTTTCAGAGAGGTCCTCCTTGACCTTCCAGAAGCAAACATGACAGAGGAATTGCTGTGACCCAGCATGTAAATATTTAAAGAGCAAAGACAGCTCCATTTTCATGGCTAAACAATAGCGCAGTGCAAATTATAACATTAAACTGTAAAATACGCAATAAAAGTTATCTGCTGTGTCAGCTAACTAGCACAGCTCCCTGTCAACTTGACAATTATGAGCAAGAGGAGGCTTTTCCCTGCAGACACAGCCAAACTCCCCAGTACTTCAGGGCTCCCGGACCTGCTTCATTTGTGGCTGCTGCAAGTCAGGTCAGTTAGGTACAATTAACACTAGAAGCCATGGCAGAAATTGAATCTTTGGTTAAGGCAAAGGGAACAAAAACAGTGTCAATTGCCAGAGGTTAAAAACAAGTGTAACATCAGTGCTAACTGCAGCGTTATCCCACCTCAGTCACAGAAAATAAAGCCAGTTCAGTTGCAGAATGATATCTCAAAGATTTTTTTTTTTTTTTAAGCACATCTATTGAGGAAAAAAAAGCTTTAAAAAGTGTTTTTTTTTGTAGCTACATGTTGCAATATTTCAATTCAAGTCAGGTTATAACAAGCAATAATAAAGCAGCTTGTTTTACATTTAACTACCATCTGTGTAGACTCAGCAAATGTCATTTAAATGATTTTGTAAAATATATTTATGGAATCTGTGTAAAAAAAAGACTTAAAGCTTTTGAAATACGAGTAAAGTCTCAAGGGCAGTTGTTTGGTTTTACAAGAGGTAAAAACAATATTGGAAAGAGACATATGTTTAAACAAAGAAACCCTTCAAGAAATGTTAATAAAGGCAGAAAGTCCCTTGTGTTGCAGTTCTACTATATCTGCTGAAATTACCTTTGAAGTAAATTCTATTGGAGGCTACAGTTGTGTTACTGAATGGCAAAACTGATATTTTTCAAAGACAACTGAAGTGGAGACTTTTTAGTTCACAGTTTTAGGCATCTCCAGTGTGACAACAGACCAGTTTTGAGTTCAGTCGTAAACAGCTATATACACATGTTAATCAAATATTAATATCATTAATAACAAAAGGAATAATGCTAATCTCTTCAAACATCCATCTGAAGTCAGTGAAAATTGGCATGATCTCCAAAAGCTAATCCAAAGCCCAGGGCACCAAGTAGTTAGCTCGCTCCGATACCAGCAATTTGCCAACTGCTCGAGTTAGAGGAGTTAGCAGCAGCACTAACATCATGGATTATATGGGCCAGCTCATGCAAAACTGCTTAGCCTTACTGAGTTCTCCAACTGAAAAATTAAGTCATTTAGGCTGGAAAGCCATTTCTCACATATATTGAAAAAAAAAAAAAAAGAAAAAAAAAAAAGAAAAAAAAAAAATAAAAAAAAAAAAATAAGTCTTAGATTCTACATAGGATAGCATACTGCTAAAATGCCTCTTTCCACTAGTTAACACACTCAACAACTTTTTCCTTATTCTGCATTCAGTGTGCCTCCCTTCTCTATATCTATGCATCACTCCACAGAGAAATATGGTGAAAAATCCTACATCTTTTAGACCTTTTAAGGAATCAAATTCTTGACTGCCAAAACTAGAAAGTTGGAATACCTTCCAGTTGTATTTTGCAGCTTGAACATCTCCATTGTGTTATCTTCTTGCATGAATATTTATGAGACTTTCAGTTATTCTGTTACATAGTGCATATGCTGCATCACATTAAAAATCTTTTTAAAGGTCAGTTAGGGCCTAGCACCAGCAAGTTACATTTTACAGGCTTCTTTGACAAAATAAGCCAATGACACTAAAATTTTACTCTCTTCTTAGCTCTCCTGTGCCAATGATTTTTGTAGCAGTCTACAGACTTAAACTTACTAAAACCCAGATATCCACAGTCCAGAAAAAGGTTAACAATTAACTATCCATTTAAGTGCTCACCAGCACTTAAAAAATAAAAAAATAATAATAAAAAAACCACACATACAAACACCCCACACAAACCACACACCCTATTTCAGGAAAACTTAAGCATCTAAGAAACAGAGAAAAAAAGGAGGAGTGGAGGAGTACAACAGGAAAGAATAAAGATAAAATACACAAAAGCAGTATTCCGTTATAAACGTATCTTAAAACATCAGCACAAATAGTATTTAATCTTCATGCTAAATGAGACAGATTCTCATTTTAAAGTACTCCCTGAAATTTCTTACAATGTGAATGTGTAATTAGCCTGGGATTCCTAAAAGATCTTAGTAAAAAAATAAAATAAAAAAAAAAAAATAGAAATTTCCCCCCATTTTTCCTCTTGCTATTTTACAATTGCAAGTGTTACACTAACAGGACTAATGCCTTCTTTTACTGCCATTCTTGAGGATGAATATTAAGCCTGAAGTTTCATAATGTGCACTTACAGTCCATTTAGAGGTGGACTTGAGCAGTTACACATTAGTCAAGTTCAAACAAACTTGAGCAAAACTCAGTATAGGAGAAGGATGCCAACATACACAAGAGCCATTAACATCTCCTTTCAAATCTATAGAAGTATTGAGAGCAGACATGATCTTAGACGCCACTACACTAGCAAGTGGCTTTAGCTCTCCATTTGCCAAATTGCATTTATCAGTAAATAGAGGGCTCTTGAGCCCAGCAACTATAGATAAAAGTCAAACTGATCTTGGGGCTGTTTATTTATGAAGAACATCTAAGATTAAGTACATCTAAGATTTAAAAAGTGTAAGCAAGGCACACCTCTACAAACACCTCTCAGGTGAAAATGTAACACAACTGTGGGAGAAAATCATTGTGGAAGACATTTCCACTCACAGTCACATCTTCCCAAGAACTTAGGCAAGAAATCCCTCACGTCTCAGATCATGTTTAGTGTTTTAATAGACCCCTTTGTTTTAGGATAAATTGAAAAGAGAAAATAAATGTAAACACAGAGTTAAATGACTTAATCCCCCCACACCAAAAAAAGGCCCAGAGGTTCTTCCCAAATACAGCACTCTTCAGAGAATGTGAGAACACAAACATATCAAGAAAGAGATGTCTAATTGTTCAACAAGTCATCTGTCTTAGATATTATCAAATACACACAGATATTAAAAGAACTCAAAACATAACTGGCAAGGTTGATAATAAAATAAATATATATTGAATGGCTGGGCATTTCAAGAATCCCTCCACTTGCAGGAGTATTTGGGCACAGACACATGGAAAATCCGCCTGCATCAAACACCACAAACACTAAGCAGTAGATACTGGCACTGTAAAGTTACCACACATTTAATTAGAGTTCCTTACACTTTTCCTCCAGTTCAGCTTTTTATATTGGAACCTCTCAAGCGCTGTGCTAGCGCACAGCGCACTTAGATTACTATGACATTTTTCTGTTCAGTTCCACTTCACAGATGCTCAAAAGCTTCAGGTAAGCATCTGACTGCCAAAGAACAAATTCCCTTGGACAGGCATTGTCAAAACAGTTTACAGAACACAGCTGAGGGACCAAACGACGAGACAGTCACGCTTCCACGGTTGACAAGACTTGTTACAGTACTCACACCAACTGCTTACAGTAAGAGCTACACTGGGAACGCCCACTAAATGTTTCAAGTGGTTTCATGAAACAATTCTGTAGAAGATTAAGGCAGAATCAACATCCCATAGTGTCCCCACTCCGCAAGCCAGCCTGTGGCAAACCATTCCCGACCACCAAGACTGCGGATGCTCGACTCGGGCAAAGCAGTTAGCTGCGTATGGAACATCACCGAAATCAGAGCGATTATTCATGTGCTTAAGAGGAGTTTTTGTTAGCTCTGACTCAAAGTAGCTTGGTTTCTTCAGAATCTGCTGCCCATGCTGCTATTCATCTCATTCTGCTGCCAAACAGTGCGTTTGCAAAGCTGCTTCAGAGGCTGCAGCAGGCATTTTCCATCGCTTCTAGAGTACAGGGAGTAAAGGCAGAACCATCCCCTCAATGGCTACTTCCCAACGGCGGGGAGAGGAGGAGGGAAAAGGGACACAGAAGTAATTAAAAAAAAAAAAAAAAAAAAAAGCACCAGGAGATAGCAAAAGCTAATGCACATCATCTTGGTCTCAGGGTCAGTTTCACCAAGAGATGATCTGGGTCTCTGCTTTGGAATTGAAATGAAGATGGTGAGAATTATATCTTGAACTTGCCTCCATGCTTTCAGAGTGCTTCTACTCTGTGGAAAAAAAAAAAGAAAAAGAAAAAAAAAAAGATATCTTCATGTCTAGTAAAATGCTTTAATCATAGATGAACTTAGCTTAAAAAAAAAAAAAAAAAAAAAAAAAAAAAAAAAAAAAAAAAAAAAACACAGCCAGCCAAGCCAGGTTCAGCCAAGATACGAGGTCAGATGTCCCAGATGTAAACTTCAGGTGTAAAAATAGTTCAGAGGATAGAAGAAATTCTCAATGAATTGAAGGAAATCCCCTAGTTATGTTGCAGATATGGGAAACTATAGTGCAACTTTGCAGGTCCTCCACCTTCCAGTTTATAAAGCAACTGCCTAGATCTGATGAAGAGGGGAAAAAAAAAAAAAAAAAAATCACTTTTTTGACTAGTGAAACATCTCCCAGTAGGGTATTTTTGTGTTAATGGCCATTTTATTTTGTAGTTTCAAATGAAGATGAGAATCAGGTATTTTCAAAATTACTATGTAATTATGTGCTTATTTAATAGACTAAAAATTTTTCACCTCCTAAGATATACTTTACAAAAGCCATAATATTTCAAGTTTAAGCATGTCTTTCTGAACATGACTGTTTTAAACGAAGTGGAAGCAAAACCAACTTCAATAAAATTCTTAACTAGCTTACACCTAGTGATCTAGTGCTCCACCTCAATGAACGCTTACAGTTCTTAAAAAGCAGAACAGTAACACAAGCTCCAATTAGGCAGTATCTCAACTTTTGAACTATCTTCTCCCAGCTTTTTTTTAAGCAGTAGTGCAGAGTTAGAATTGCACTAAATGGCCACTTTTAGCCGCATAACCATGGCCAACTTTACAAATTGTTTATGAAGCCATCTATTGAGTCTGCATACAGACAACAAATCAGATTAAATGGACACAAAAGTCTTTAAAAAGGTATAACTATGGAGTCATTTAACCAACATTTCTGACTGAAAAGCTGCTTTGTGGATGCAATTCTCAATACAAAATTAGATCCTTAACCCAATGTCACTTCTCAGAGCTGAGATTCAATAACTGGCAAGTTGACACGCCAGCATGATTTACAGCAAATTGCCTGCCATCTGCCTGTTATTAATCATCCCAGGCTGCAAACCTGGAATAAAGCAATACTGTTGCAAGCTACAGTCACTCCCTTAAATTTTTGCTGAGTGTCTTCACAAATCATGTTGCCTATCGGGCCAGCGATTTAGTTAGTGATATCTTCATCCATACACATAGACAACCATATGTACCTAGGGATACTTTAGCTACAAAAGTATAGGACAGATGTTTACGTATAAACATCAGATGTACAGATACATGCAATAAACAAGACTTATTACACAGCATTACACAGCAAGTATGAAGGATATTACCTGAAAGTTCATGATATTGTCCTGAGCCTTGCATTTGGAGAGGGCACATACCTTTCTCAAAAGGTGAGATCTTACAAATATTTCACTAAGGTAGGAAGTTTAAGGCTCAATTCTGGCCGACAGCTTGCAAACAGATTTTTCCCAAAACTTCAAGGAAGGGAAAATAAATTCTATGATTTTTGAGTGCAGAAATAAACAATTGCAAAAAAGGCAAATCCCACAGCATCCAGATTTAATTAAAAAAGAATGACTTCAGTAGGAATGACTCAGTCTATCAAGGCACAGAAGGAAAAGAAAAAGAGAAACTAGGGTCCTTTTGTATTTCTCAAAATATCAATACTAACATACAGATAGATAAGAGTATCTAGATAATAACGTACAGCTATAAGGGGCAAAAATAAAAGATGCATCAACATTTGCAAAAATCACACAAGTGTACAGTACAATGGATCCCTCACATTTCCTAAACCAGCTCATAACTTGCTCAGGACACTAAGGCCTTCCACACCTATGGCCCTTTCAGGAATTTCACACACACAGAGAAAAGGCAACAAAAAATTCACAAAAAAAATGGGATTTTTTTTGCAAAAAAAAAAAAATCACAAAAAATTGCAAAAAAATTGCAAAAAATCCACAAAAAGAAAAAATTTGCAAATTTAGCCAAAATTTTTCATTAAAAAATTTCACAAAAAATGCCAAAAAATGTGCAAAAATCCAAAATAAAAATGCATTTTTCGCAAAAAAATAAAATTTCACAAAACAAATTTGCAAATTTTCCCAAAAAATCTCAATAATTTGAAATAAAAAGATTTACAAATTTCACAAAATTGCAAATAAAATTTTGGGAAAAAAATAGGAAATTTGCGAATTTTTCTCTTGCAAAATCTTTGGGGGATCTTTTGGCGTGAAGTGTCGCAATTCTTTTCCTGATCTTTTGGCGTGAAATGTTGCGTTTTTTTCTTTTTGGCACGAAATTTCGCAATTTCTTTTTTGCAAAATTTCGCAAAAAAGAAATATTCAGTCTCAAAAGAAGGGACAAAAACACATATTATGAAATTTCTAGAAACCAACACCTGCACTGAATATTTGTGCTGTTAGAGCAGCAGATGTTTATGTAACACAATGCAATAACTAAAGTTACCTATTACTTTATGTAAAGGATCTTACTTGTTAGAGGACCATTTGCTAGGTGGCTGGCCACACTGACATGTTAATACCCCACCTGCACATCAAGTGTTAACCTATAAAAAGCATCGTCTTTGTTCAGCCCATTTAAGTGCAGTTTTCACTTTGCATAAAGTCATTTACAATGTAAGCAGTTTGCTGGAATGTCAGGTCTTTATCTTGGTCTCTGCACAAGAGTTGAGGCTCTTCCCTCAAGGTCTAGTACATCTTTTGTCATTACTTATGAAATTATTCACTGGAATATCACAATTTATTATTTAAAAATAGCTTTTGAAAGCTATTGAAAGCTATGAGAAACCTCCAGTGACACAGATACCCTCATATGCAGCCCAAGGACAAATCCTACTCTGCAGTAGGTACAGAGCTGTAGTTTGAAGTAGTGTAGTCTGCAGAATCAGCTGCTCCAAACTTTTTTGGACTTGAGTTTAAATTTTTTAAGATCAAATATCTTTACTGCACATGCAGAGTTTGAGGCTGCCTGAAGCAAAGCCACACAAAAAGCCTCTGGTTTCTGTTCTGTGGGAACCTCAGCAGCCCACTCTGAAGTCAAAGGTTACCCTGCCAGCTATCTCAGGTGAGGGCCACACACCATCACTTTCCCACGTGAAGCAAGCCTTATTTCCCCTCCTGCTCACTCAGAAGTGACACCATCCTACACCACATGCATACACCAAGCATCAACACCACACTAAACCTCACTCCAACTCCGAGTTATCAGGCATGTTCAAGAAAAACACAGCACTGTGGGAAACAACAGTGTATTTAACATACTATTATGATGTGTTGATTGACACCGGGCATCCTTGGATGCCCACAGGCACTTTCCAGTTTTGTCGTTGTTTTTTGTTTTGTTTTTAAAGTTGATGCTGAACTCTCAACTCCTGGGCTACAGGCCTGGAGCCCAAAGTACAGCTGTCCAATGATCAGCAGCCTACAACATCCATCCATGCAAGGATTTGCTCAGGATCATCCTTACTGCCGCCCCCAAATTGCAAATTCTTCTTAAACTTTATGGAGACTTCTTAGACTTATGGAGCCTTTACTGATCTCCTCATAGCTCACAGCAGTGACAAAGTTTGTGGTATCCTGGTGCTCTTATTCTGTTATTCGGTTGACAGGAGCTTCAGCCCCTCTCAGGGGGAACGCTGACAAGCGCTGCAGTTTCCTCAGAGTGCGCAGTGGCACCACTCTGGATCTGCTGGAAGTCCCTATGTCAGGATCCTCAGGGACAGTTCGAAACAGGACAACAGAAAGATGGCAGCAGGGACAGCAAAAGGTTCAGAAAAAGATTTTGGAGAAGAAAATGTGAATGTGCTCACAGACATACTCAGGTTCTTAAAAAAAAAAAGCTAGGAACAAGCAGCTCTACAGCAGCATTACTGCTAGAGACACGCTCAACATCAAGTAAGAAGATGCAAGTATCATTCTGCTTTTTATGCAGATAAAAAGCACTTTCTAATTGTCAAGAAAGGTTAACTCAAGCCTGGAGCATCAGTGCATGTGTACGTAGGACCAGCTGCATCACCTCACCTATTTATTTCCCATGCTTTGATTTGGGTCCCTCTATCCCTAGTGAACGTGGGCAGAGCAGACATCCAAGTTTTGGGTTGACCCCAAATCATCTATCCACACTAGAAGCTCTTTGCAATCCAAACCAACATATGGTTAGCATCGGAACAACCTGGAGGAGCAGCTATCTTCAAAAGCAAAGCACAAGACCAAACTAAAACATAAGCATAATGCATACTATGTTTAAAAATTCAAACTTCCTTCTCCATTTCCACTCACATTTTTTCAGTCCTACACAAGAAGCTAACTCACATACGTACGCATTTATGTATACAGGAAATGTTATCCTAGCTGTGTATGTTTACCATTGTTTCAGTTCTCTGACACCCTAAGTTAAAAAGACCAGGACAACTCCCCAGGTGGTTTGTTCCATCAGCTGAGTAAATAAAAAAAGAAACAATACAAGGTCTGTAGCCCATTCCAGAAAGTACAGTTCATTCTGTTTATAGTTTCCATATTTCATATGTCATAAGGTAGGGGGGATTTTAAAATAAATTAATATTTTATTATACTGACCACTTCCTTCCTGAAGGACATAAGGCTTCGCATGTATATCACAAATCATCAAAAACTTAAGTCTCATCCATTTATGTCAACAGAGGTCCATTTTCACTAATAAAATCCCTTTGTTTTGCATCACCAATGAATCTTAATTCTGAATCAAGACGCTGTACAGAAGGTAGAAATATAAAAGTCATCCCTATGACTTAGCCTCAAAAAAAAAATAATAGTTGCTCTTGAACGATAATCGTCTCCTACCAAAGGAATGCTGTGTTGCTCATCCAGGAATAAGGGTTGCTCTTCCTTGCACCACTTGCTTGGTATCTTTCTATAGAAAAGGAGTGTTGACCCTTCCCACTCGAAGTATTTAACTGTGCATTACTGCTTTGGGATCTAGCAAATCATTCTAGAAGAGATACGTTTTTCTTCATATGTCCATAAAATACAGGATTCCAAGTTTCCAATTTGAGTAGCATATTAGTTATAGGCTACCTTTGGAATGTTTTGAAATTCTTGCTTACCTTTTATTTAAAGAATTCTTAAAAACAAATATTTAAAAGCAGTAGATTTGTTTTTAAAGCATCTCTTGATGTTTTTGTGGCAGGAAATATACTTGAGCATAAGATTAGTAATTATCCAAATTTTTAGAAGTTACAAAAAAAAAAAAAAAAAAAAAAAAAAAAAAAAAAAAACCCCCACACCCCACACAACAGCTTAAAAAAAAACAAAACCATGGAAAACTCCCACACAACAAAAAAACCATCACCCATCACCTCAAATTTTAGTCTGCTGTGGAATCACAGCCTCCAATAAAATTGGTAACAGCTTTCCCACACCAACTTTGATCAGTCTTGATTAGCTTGGCTTTTATTTAATCAGTCTCAGTTGTGTTTAGAATATAAAATTCATTGTGCCAAGAGGATGTTTTTATTCCCATATTGCTCACTTTTGTATGAAAGTTTCCTGGCAATCATTTAACTCTCATATACTTGATAATATTTATACCATTGAGTATCACTTCACTAGGCTTACAGCAAAGCTTCTAGCTTAAAAGCTATGCTTACTGAACTTCAAAATCAGAACATTGTTATTTAATAGTAAGATATTTGTAGAGGGAGGATATTTAAGACTTAAGAATGTATTTATAATACATGAGAGGTTTCTTTCCACAGAAACTATGAAATATTCAGTAGTAAGCGTCCATTACCAACGTACACACTTTTTGCTGTATTGTAACACTTAAAGCCACTCTCTTTCCTATAAAAGCTTGAATTAGTCATCATATTCCAAATGTAACTTTGATTTATACCTTGTCATCTTCAGAAGTGACATCTAGAGCCATTTTCCTCACTTGCAGAGTTTTATAAACTTGAATGGAACCCACTTGATTAATATACTGCTGTCTGTCTCTACATATATAAACTACATAGACACTACTCTGGACATTCAGACAAAATTCAGTTTGGAACAAGCTACACCTACTAGCATCTAATAACTTAGTTGTCTTTCCTAGAGGCAAGAAAATAGTTCCGGATGCCTGTAAGCATGCAAAAAAAGGTATCTTAAAAGTATCAGCTATAAAAAGACCAGCTTGCCACAGATGATTAAGAGATGACCATATTCCCACCAGATTTTCCATGTACTACTTGTGCCAAATCAAAAACTAACAAAAAAACCTGTCTTGTCAGTGAATTTCAGGGAAAATAAATAACTTCTGAAACAAGCGCAGTCACCTGTGCAAGTATGATACAGCTAGTGTAGAGGGGGGACGGCTGACAACTGACAGCTTCCTGGTAACTTAGGGGAACTGCATATAACAACCTTACAGAAACAAAATAGTGGGGCTAATGATTAACTTATGCTAGGATATACCAGTTATCCTGCTCAGATATTAAAAGAATGGGATGAAGACTACAGCTTTAGAAGCTGCAAGCCCTTGGAAAAATAGTTCTTAAGGAAAGCCCACATCTCTAACGATCTCCGACAGTTTTCTATATCATACCAAATACTCGTTCTTCCTCTGCAGCATAACATTCTTCCAGGGTTCCTCTCGTGTCCTTATTCCCCATCATTTAGAAATATAAACACAGCTTCTAGCATCAAAAGCTCCCTGCAAGCTGCCTTTGCACGTGGAGGAGCTGTTACAAGACCAGTAAGTTACCAAGAAGGCTTCCTCGATCTGCTATTTGACATTTACGGAAACCTAGATCTAGAGGAGGCAAAGTTCAAATCTAGCAGATTTTGGTCTCCAAACTGAAGCATAATGATCTGGGAATCCACTTATCCCACACCTTTCCAAAGGAAGCAGCATTTTACACCTCGTAGCACTGTAGAGATGGGATTAGCTGCCCAACTGAAAACTCCCTATCGCAACATGATTTGTTCCTTAAATCCCAAACCGACAAGCATACCAGCAGAAAGAAAAGCCTGAAAAAGCACAGCTAGACTTGACATTACATGTCCACTACACACTTTAGTTTTGGTTGTTTAGGATTATTTTTTCCAGGGGGTGGAGAAGGCTTTATTGCTTATAGGAAACAAAGCCATCCAAAAAAGTTTTAATGACTTCAGCATGAATTGAGAGAAAGAGAGTCTTAGAGAGGTTGACCTAAAGTTTCACATTATTTAAAATGTTCTTCCTTCCTATATTTAGTTTATATTAAGTCATGTTTATCATCTACTCTTTCAAATTTGAAGCAGTTTCTGAAGGCCCAACACTCCTCACAGACACAAACCAGATGTGCCATCATTTCATATATAAGTATGATTATGCTCATAGATAGTACCTTTTCATGTGCAAAATAGTCATTTTGATCCTGTCACGAGGAGTGAGAGTCTCTAAGCCTGTTCTAGAGAACATAAGCCATATTAAAATCTTACTTTTCATCACTTCTGATGCCTACTGAAGATCATTCAAGATGAGAACTGATGGTTCTCCCCCACCAACAGATACAGAGAACCAGTAAATAAGACCAGTTGCATAAACTAAGCCAAAAATGCAGCAGTTAATCATTTATATTAGTGCCCTAATTGAATGCCAACATGTAAGCATTCAGTAAGTCTTCTTGCACAACTTAAGCTTAGTTTTCACTTGTAGACATAAATTAATTTTGCAATATTTGAGTAACTTGGTTCATTTTATCAAGATCTCTACAGAATTTGCAGCATGTTGCTGCATTTGCAGCAAGACCCCATGTCTCGCTATACTATATCCATATACCATTAAATAAAAACAAATTTCACACTGAGGTTAACAGAGGCAGACAGCCTGGAATCACTCAGGAAATGATAAAACTGATGCAGATTTACAGTTGCAGGTCCTTTAGTCTAAAGATTTATAAATGCAGCAGCTGTATTGTGCAAGTATTTTTACACGATTGTTTCATATTTTTAATCCTATTGGAAAGTTTAGGTACTGTGAAACAGCTTCTGCTAAACTTCATATGCTTTTTATTTTAAAATCAATTATCTTCCCCTCCCCTTGTAATTCAATACACTCTATACCCACATAAGTTGTAGAACCATACATAGAAAAATATATAGACCGTTCTGCCGACTCTGTTCGGTAATAACCCCTCTAAGCTTTGTATCCAGCTTAACTCTGCAAAAACTATGCTTGTTCTTGCATATAAAGTTTATGGACAGATTTTTCCATACGCTACCTTTTACAGGCTTAAAACCCAACTTTAATTACAAACTGTTGTCTCCCTGACCTTCAGTAAAACTCAGGCTCTAATGCTCAGATTTATGTACCACAGGAAGTATGGAAGCCCGAGTTCCATAGAATAGAGAGCTCGCTCTCTGCGGGTACATTCATAGAATCATAGAATCATAGAATGCCTAAGGTTGGAAGGGACCTCTAGAGGTCATCTAGTCCAACCCCCCTG
>JAWLRI010000847.1:280389-301658 GCA_034781795.1 Crypturellus tataupa | reverse complement strand
AACGGGTCTTGAAGATCTCCAGGGAAGGAGACTCCACAACCTCTCTGGGCAGCCCGTTCCAGTGCTCTGTCACCCTCGCTGTAAGAAAGTTTTTCCTTAAGTTCCTGTTTAATCCCACGGCAATAGCACTCGGTGAGCTCTTACAACCTTAGCACCAATATTGTTCTGGAGATATAATGAAGGCAGAGACTTCAAGGCACCGTGTTTGGTAATTGTGTGAATCCATGCATCCACATGTGTGAATGTTACTCCGCTCATTTCCCATAGGGGTCCATCCCTATATGGGGAATGCAGCATAACATCAATGGATTTCAGCGGGCGCAGCAAGTGTTCACTGTCTCTGCATGAACACCTGAAGCACATGACAGCTCTGTCATTACGTGACTCACTAGCAATTCTTCCTGGGCTTGCTTTGACAAGCGGCTTCCCTGGCAAGCTGCAAGGCACAGGCACAAGGAATTCCAGCAAACGGCACCTTCCCCAGAGGTAGCTACCACATCCCTTCGCAAACCACAACAGAGCAGAAGCGCGCGCTGCTAACACACTGAGGACACAGGAGCGCCAACACCACGCTCAATGGAAAAGCCACGGGTAGGCGCACGGCGCGCTGCTGTGGGACTGAGGTTGTCTCCACACAGCCAGTTCCTCTCTCATTTGGGTAACTGGCAAGTGACACAGGAGAGGTAATGGAACATTGCCATGACGGGATAATTTGCTTGCAAAGTATTTTTAAAGTCTCAGGAGCTTTGAACTTCAGGAAAGTCTTCTGGGCTACCTCTGTGGTTGAAAACCTTGGGCACTGGCACTGCAACTGATTGACACAGTGTACAGTGACTATTGCTAAAAGGCTGACATCCAAGTAAAAAACTAAAGGGATCTTTTCTTTCAAAGCCATGCCATGGAATTACTATACCCCACGTGATATCCAGTAATGTTAACAGAAATCACACGAAAGATTGCCACATACACCAATAAGAATATATCCCTAAATTTAGAATAAATTATGCTGGAAAGGAAACACCCACCAGTGGCTTATACAAAGACAGACTTGCCTGAACACTTTGTTTGATGTGCCATAGTATATCCTGCAGTTCCTGAAGATAATGATTCTTGCTTATTTCATAGCTTGTTCATTAATTCATGAAAAGAGTCCTCCCAGAAAAAAAAAGACCTAAAAATACACCAAATATACCACTGGGTTACATTACTCTTCATGCAGTATTAAAGATAGTGAAAATGTTAATGTCTAATCAACCTGGTGTGGGCTCTACCCAAGGAGGGGGATCACTACTCAAAATCTTGTCATCTTATCTTGGCCTGAAGTATGCCAAACAATTTAAAATAAATTTATTCTGGAGGAAAATACAAGACATGGAGGAAAATACAAACTACAGCTGTGAGAGTACGTCACTTGCATCTATAGACTTGAACATCGTTGATGTGCAAAGAGAACCAGCCTTCACGTAGCAAATGTACCCCAATTCTCTTCTTGGGAAGGGGGATGAGAAGTCACTAAGCAGGAGGACACATCACAAGACTGCATGAGTGTTGAAATGCAGAAGCAAAGAGGAATTTAGTACTGAACCATCACCAGCACATAAATGTTTTGGAGTTTCTTCCTTATAGGGAATATTTAAGTTAACAGGAAATTTCATGGCAATTTCTTTCCTACCTGCTTGCTATTAATTGCCATCAAGAGAACAGTTTGAAACACTTATCGTGTTCTGGTGAGAACCATGATTTCTATGGCAAATCATGCACATTCCATTAAGTCAGTGCCTGAGAGCACAAGTATTGGCGGATCACAAGTGGGGAAGATCACAGTGACTTTCACTGACAATATTCTGCCATGAACAGATACCTCAGTCATCTCAGGCATTGATCTGTCTTCAGCAAATTTAAGAGGTTTACCAAAACAAAAATTCACATGCAAATAATCTAGGTCAATACAGGTTGCTGCAAAGGAGAAAGGCACAGCAGTCTACTTCTCAGACCCAAACATAACATCCCTTGTTTGCCATATTAGCCAAGTCATAGATTTACTGCAGTGAAGTAGCTACTTTTTTCCAACCTATAAAGAAACTTAAAGAAAAAAGGAGCTTCAGCTGCACTTTTGGAGTATCATCAGTCAAGGCACATAATGATACTCCAAATAAAAATGGATTTGCCAGCTGCTTTCTGGACAGACTTATTCCACTAACCAGGAGGACCAATGAAAGAACCACCATCCCACACACCCCAAATTTAAATCAAAAAGTGAGCCTAAAAAGAAGAAAAACAGTCAAGGATTTTTGGCACTTGTCAAACTCACTTCTGCTTAAAGCAACTCCAACATGCCCCAGGGAATAAGAGGGATTCAGTCTGCTCCAAGACTATGTGTCTCCCATCCAAGGTGACTTACTCTACTTTGCAAACCTGCAAGACCCTCCTTCCCAGGCTAAGGCAATAGAAATATACACTGTCACCCTGGCAGAGTACGGGTAGCTGTAGACTCTGAGTAACCTACACATTTGAAATACATCAGATAGTCACTGACGGTGACTCCTACTGAGAAAGACAAGTGAGATTTGCTACTTGGAACACATAAGCCACCAGTGTTTAAAATATTAATTCAAGAGGTCATTTTAATTATAAGGATAGAATTCTGAAGGAATATATTCAATACATGAAGAGACATGTGTATTTACCATCTCTTTAAATCACCATTTAAGCTTCCTACTCATCAAGTTCTGACTTTGTGCTTGTATTAAACTAGAAATAACTTTGGCTTAAGCAGTTGCTATGGGTGGTGTCCACCCTCACTCCCCAGTCCAAAAACTGGGGAATACATAAATTAACATGAAGCTTCCTTCCCCTGAAGGTTTTGTTTAATTTTAGAAGTGTCAGGGAAATGTTAATATTACACTTTGTTGCATATTTTCCAGCAGCATGGGGCATATGCCGAGAAGGGAAATAACACTGTTTGTCATCATGACTTTACAGCCAGGGAGAAGAAAAAAAAAGGATATATATGGAACGGAATAGTAATTCATAGAGTTGCTAAATACTGTTGTCTGCTATACAAAGCATATTTTATATTTTAAGGTGAGTACGAGGTTCTTTTCCCCCCTTCCTGAAATTCCTGCTTTGTGGCAAACCAGGAAAATAAGCCTGAAAAAAATAGTTTTCTTCAAGAAGGTTTGTAACAAACTTGACTCATCAAGCTGGGAAAGAGTTCTGACAATTAATGCATCTTATTCAAGTTATCCTTATTCACATAGCTTAAATGATATGATAAAACTAACCAAAACAGAAGCACTTAGGAATATTTAAAATTTAGTATTTTAAAATCTCCTTCACTATGAAGGAGACCTGCACTTCTTAAAAGGTGCTTACAGCCTCAGTATCGCATGGAATGGGAAAATTTCCCTACCCAGTTCAAAGGTCACTCCTAAGTCTCCTAATAGAAATATATTGCAAAAATTATGCAAGTATATACGCACGCAAAACTAAAGAATCTACTAGTCCTTTCACTTTCCCACCCTACTTTGCCTAATATATTGAGGAATACCTCTAAACTTCATTTCCCTTAGGTGTCATTAAGGCCAACGCTGGAGTTAAACCTTAATGCTCAGATAAACTAGATTTTAGTGCAGTCCCATTAACTACCTTGAGCAGGTCTCCTCCTTGCATCAGTTGTGGGTCTGTTTAGCTGGTTAAATACTTAGCACTTATTTTGTTTCCTCTCTTGAGGTTTGTATCCCAGCGGGAGAAACAGGTAGGCTGCTTGTGGCAAGGCAAAGCTCTCTTCTCAGCACGTCACTCTCGAGAGCCAAACAGAGATACAGCAGCAACCCGAAAGCCCTAGCAGAGTCAATCACTCCAACCAAGGTTCTCTCCTGAAATGCAGAAGTATATTTATATTTCGGGCTAAGAATGAGTTTGTTCTCTGCACCTGTTTTCCGTCACAATTAATAAATCTGAGTTAAAGACACTGCATTGACCATAATTCCTCTGGAATAGCTACATTATGGTCAGTGGGGTGGTACCAGGGAAAAAGCAGCACTAGTTGCCCTCAAATAGAGGGCATATTTCTGCTTTGGTTTGACCAAATTCTCTATAATAGAAATAGTCATGCTTTTTATTTTTATTTATTTTTTACTTCCCCAGGCTTAAAAAGTAATACACTTCTGACATGACTGTAAGCATTTCAAAAGAGATGTTTATCATTCTACTATTTTCAGTAGTGGACAGTAGAGTACTCATATCATTCTAGTTATTTAAAATTACACATACATAACTACAATTTACATACTATCATGTTACAGCAAAATGTTCTTTCAAAGCCCTGTACTATAGCTAATTATTTTTTGTTCATTAATGCTTTCTGTCTCAAGCCATTTACCTATCTATATTGCTACATGTTTAAGTAGACAATTATTAACAATTACTATGCAAGCACAAGAGCCAAAGACTATTTTTTACTGCAAAACCTCAGGTGTTCATACTGTTGCCTGCTCAGGAAACAGCACCCAGAAATTCTATCAATAATTGAGCCAATCCTGGCTTTGCAGTTTTGGCAATTTTATATTCAAGACAACTTACTAGAGGCCAACATTACCTCTAAAAAGCATTTTGTCTCAGTGAAGTAGTTGGTTAGATACTCTGCTGAGCTTTGCATGGAAGACCTCCAGGGGATGTAGAAACCAGGAGCATGACCTTTCTCAGGCTCTCCAGAAGGATCTTTGTGAATTTGGATGTTAAACATCACTAGGCTTATTAGGCAAAAGTTACTAGTCAGGAGGACTGTACAGTACTGGTATTGCCACAAAGCAGAAATGGAAAAATAAGTTTTGCTTGTAGTCATATGAGCAAATGGGGAAGAGAAAAAAGGAAAAAAAGATCAAAAACCAGAACATTCTGTAATAGTAACTGGTGGATTTTTGAAAAAAAATTAAGACAAAAATAAACAAAAAAGACTATTCCCATCATGATCATTCTCTCATAGAGGCTGGAGAAATAGCTTTCTGTGAAAATAAACAGAAATGAGCAGTAATACTTTTTTTGTATAGGCCATAATTGCCAGAACATTGAAGAAACAACTTTAATTTTGTAGGGTCTGAAAGGATAAGTAATAAGTTGGCAGTGCTGCTTAGACATTTGTGAGTTCTCATAAATATTACCTACCACAAGTCTAAATCACTGCCAGCTCTGGCTCATGTTAGCCTATTTTAATATCTTACCAACTCCTCTGCCAAAGGATTGCTAACCTTTTAAAGCTTATTTTTTTTTCTCCTAGTGCTTAGAAGATAGTGTCAAGTAAATGATTATCGGTTCCCAGAGGCACTAGAAATCTGTAGATTTCATTTCTAATCTTTTGGAAGGACCATTAACTCAAATTGTGATTTATTAGCTTTTTAAGAGTTTTTAACAATGATGAAATTCCAACATAAAAATAAATATTTTAGAGTAATAAGTCTTGCATCAAGTATCACTGTCCACAGATTAGATGAGTGAGCATTAGATTTATTAAAGCTGTGTTATGGATTACCTACTGTAATAATTTTGTATGAAGTTGGGTTCTACCTTTTAGATGAGTTTTTCTACTTGCTAGGACAAAATTACTGGGACACTAGAGCAAAAGAAAAAAAAAAAAAAAAAACACCAACTATCTAGAATTAAGAACATGTTGGGCCCCCGACCACCACCAATTTCAACTGAAAGTTGTATAGAAAACAGATTTGACAGTTCAAATTTATGGTTTGAAATTTCAAACTATATATTGGTATATTTCAACTGGTTGCTAAGCAGAGAAGACAGCCCAAGACCACCAGGCACAGTTTTGCTGTGGCAGCATGTGCATTGATAAATCCAGTATCATGTAGCTTAAAGTAAACTTGAAGACCCTTAAATAACATATAGTTTAAAAAAAAATCCTCCAATTTTTACATTTTTTTTCCAGGAAAATGAGCACAGCTTCCTCCAAGAGCTAGTCATTCTGATGTTTCCAAGTCACATTTTTTTTCCTGTGTTCTAGTAGTAGTAATATATCAACAAACAATACCACCACTCAAACAAGATGACCTAGTTTTCCCCATTTACCATACACAGAAGTCAAAATACATAGGATCTCCCCCAAAGGCACTTCCCTATCTGCAGCAGAGGCCTGTGGCAAATGCACTATTTTCAAAGAAATCACAGTTGATCTGTAATTTCAGCAAGAGAACCAACAAAATTTTGACCAGAAAAGCTCTACAACTCCTCTAAAGAAGAGTTAGATTTGCCTGGTTTACTCAACACAGGGTACTGAAGAACTCGTGTCTTTGCTGACACTTGCCCTGTTCTCCCCGAAAGGCTGAGCCCCTACAGAAGGCTCATGGAACAGGATGAGAGGTGCCCCTACCTCTCGTTTCTGAGAAACCTTTGGCTCTGGAGACGTGTGCACACCACAAGATGTTTCAGATCTGATTTTCTTCCTATACAAGTACCTCCTCGTGTGAATTTCTGTTTAATCTTACCCTTGTAAGAGAATTAATTGTCAAGACAGTCCTCAGGAGGGGCATAGGGCTCTTGTGGTTGGCAGGGAACATCACTATGGACGATGTTTATGTTTAGGGATGGTTTATGGAGAAGTTGCTTTGTCTGCAAGGAGGGTGGAAGGGCTATCCCAAGCAGCTATCAGATGCCAACAGCATTGGAGGAAAGAGACAAGTGTAAAATGCAGCAAGAGTTGAAAGATTCTCTGTAAAAAGTCTAGTCTGATGCAACTCCAGAATGTAGGAAGAGGCACGTGACCGCAAAAAAACGGTATTGCTGTGCTAAAATCACCATCCCAATTCAAAATTTCCACTGATGTGATAAGCTTAAGTTCCCGTACCCTGCAAGGACAACAATGTAGGCATAGCTTAAAGACTTCCTGAATTTGGATATAACACACATGGTTTTATAGAACTTAAAAAGAAATAGCCTAGACCACATTAAAATACCCAGCTTATAAATTCCAGAACAATTCACTTTAAATACACGTCCTGTGTTCTCATGCTACCCATTTAGATAGAGGCATGCTCTATTTTCTCATTTAAATTCTCTAGTATTGGCCA
The DNA here is from genome assembly GCA_034781795.1 of Crypturellus tataupa. Taxonomy (NCBI): domain Eukaryota; kingdom Metazoa; phylum Chordata; class Aves; order Tinamiformes; family Tinamidae; genus Crypturellus; species Crypturellus tataupa. The sequence continues at coordinate 294,579 of JAWLRI010000847.1, read as the reverse complement.
TTAGGATGCTTTCCCACTGGTAACCAGGATGTTTCAGAGAATACAAGCAAGCATAGTCATCATCCAAGCACTCTCTAGAGTGATAAATTACTTTTATTATTCTGATTCCCACCACAATTTTATATACAATTTTGGCTGAAACATAACAAAAATGAAAGCTTTCTAAACATTGTAATAAGAAAAAAAGAATCCCTCACTGAAGCAAGTACAGTATTTACAGTGCTTCGGTTCTTGCCCAGAAGAGTTCAATATGCTAAATATCTGACTCCAAAGGCCTCTTTGCTTCCATCTCCTATCTGCAAGGAGGATATATTAGGTCTTTTTTTGAAGGAGTGCTAGAGTATAGATAAATGCATTAAATCTGTGCAATGTTACAGCAGTAAGAAGACAGAACTCCCACAGAGGAGATGCTTGATGACAAGTAGCATCATAAGACCAAGTTCAGCTGCTAGTTCAGCTAAACCCCTATAAATTGGTCACCATGCAAATACCTCCTTTCCCTTTTGAAAAATTGATGTTGTCATATTTCATCACTCAAACCCCAAATGAAGCAGAGGCGACTGTTTTTGTGCTCAGCACCACAGTCCTGGCCAGACCCTTCCATTACTGATAACTGCAATGGTCAGGAACAGGATACAGGATGGAACAGGATAACCCCTTTCCTTGATTCAAATAAAATGAAGAATGAAACCCAACTGTTTTTAAAATGCTTTAGATTTCTTTGCTGTACAATACATGATTCAGTGTTATTTATATTAGATCATGAGTGCATACTATTGCCTCCTACAGTAACCTTGGAAAGCAAAATTCACAGCTGTATTGGATATTAGATATTACATTCAATAAGAGGGTGATCTCTCTCCCTTCTCCTATTTGCCCCACTCATAAACAGGAGTCCCATATCTCTTCATGTTTTATAACCCTTTCCCAGACAGGAATAAGCATCTTCTCTTTATACTTCTCTCCCCTCTACACTCCCCTTTAAAGGATTTTCTCTGCACAACAGACCAGAGCATCCTTCTTAGAGATGATCTAATTAGTAGTGCTCTCGCCTTAAATTTAGCTTTGAAGCTTAATGTTTCCCCTACACACACAAAGGAGACCTCGTGCACCTGAAACCTTGCCTGATTATGCTTAGTCCAGATTTCAGGATATAACTTTTGTCTACAAACTTGGCCCCACTTTTGTCCTTAAACCACTTCGCATAGAGTTGATAGCGTTGTCTCCAAAGTTAAAACACAAACATAACCAAAAATCACACACACACTCCCCTTGCCACCCTCCCACAAAAGTAAAACCTACTTCAGAAAGATGAAACAAACTTGAAATTATATGAAGATTTGTCCCATTTCAGTATCACACATGCAAGTTAACAGGTTTTATTTTCCTCCCTCTTTCCTCCTCTCCACATAGCTATAGGGACTTCTATTTACAGATACCGAGAGAGTCAAACTAACAAGCCTTTTAAAGGCTTATCGGTTCTCTAGAAGAAATGCTGCCTATACAGGCCAGGAAGCCATTTCTTCAGGCAAATTTCAGATTTCAAACCCAGAGTATATAAGGACTGAGAAACTTTAAGAGCATGGCTGCCAACTGCCTTTCTCCCACTTTGGAGAGACAAAGGCAGAAAAAAAAAAAAAAAAAAACTATTTAAAAAGCACTTTATTAAAGCTGTTAGTTAATCCTTTAAAAAAAAAAAAATTCTTAAATTGTGTTCTATAAAAGTAAACAAAAAAGCCCAAGGGAGGCTTTCAGAATGGTTTACATAGCAGTTTGAAAAGGTTCTTACTAAAATGTATACAATATGCAAATGACTATTAAAGAACTGTAAAACATGAAAAAAATCTTTTATGCTATTTCCTTAAACATGTAAATGAAGGACACTTACTTTGTATGCAGGAGATGTGGGCAATAGTGACTTAGCAAACAAAGACCAAACTCATTACCTTCAAGATTGCATTTATTTGCTACAAAAGCAAATTAATTCATTAAGAGTATTACAGTGCAAACCCATAGCCTCACCTGTCATGCTGAGCGTACACAATCCGTAAATACCGAGCTCCAAATATGCCAAATTCAGTTACCCAGGAAGAACTCCCTCTGTAGTAGAAGCACCATCCTAAAATCATGTGAATCAGTGCTCAATTTCTCCATCAGCCATGTCAATAGTAGTAGAAATTTGAAGAACTGCTAGATAAACACATACTTCACTCATTTTCATAGCAAGCATTGCTCAATATTTCAAAAATCAATCCAGTTTAAATAGTTTACAATAGCATTAAGAATTTTCATTGGAAAGGTCACTATTAAAATAAATCCAATATTTCATTAAAATAGGAAAACATGGTCATTTGATCTGAGCAAAAGTGCATCATTCAATCATAAAAGAACACAGATTCACACTGCAGATGAGCAATATTATCATCATCTCAGATTTTATGTCAAATTCAGAATAGTCTCTATAACATTACTGAAGTAACATGAGGAATTAATGTTGCTTTGGTATAACTTTTCTTGGTAAAAAAGTCTTATTACAGAACCAAAGTAATATACTTTGGAACGTATTCTTCCAACAACAGAAACCATCCATAGTAATCTGGGACTGATTATTCACATGAAGCAAAGAAATACAGTCCACACAACAGAAAGAACAAGTGCCTTAAAGGAGGACTTGATTTTTGTTAACATGTTTTGTTGCTTAAACAGATAAAATTCACAGCACCTACTCCGAGATGATCTGTATGTGCTTTTTGAAGCTCATGACTTCTCACAAAAGCAATACCTGAAGAGATTTATCTTCCAATTGTGGAAAGATTTAAAAAAAAAAAAAAAAAAAAAAAAAAAAAAAAAAAAAAAAAAGTCTTCTTGATTCATGTCTATTTGGTCTTATGGGGAACATCACTACACAAGAGACAAGAATGAGTGCTTTTCAGGAAGCAGTTATCCCACAGAGAGTACAACAGTATGAACTTAATAACTGCAGGAAGAGACAGTGAAGGATGGTTCTGCTCAAGACATCGAGAACCTCTGTGCCAAGGCTCACAAACGTGACCAAAAGAAAGTGCAACCATCAATGGCATTTCACAGCGCATGCCTGCACGGTAGTGAATCTCAGTGCCTAATGCACTTTTAGAAAGAATTAAACAGTGGTATGGCCACAGTCTTACAAGTGAGAGATGAAGAATATTCAACTCATCTAGGCAAAAAGCCCAGTACCTGTAGTATTCTCCCAGGGTTTTTCTCTTTGTTTTATAGCCAAACTAGAAAAACTTAATTTTGATTGTGGTTTGGTTGTGTGATCAAGAGCAGAATTCCTCCAGATCGTGACCTGCATGATTCAGCCTGAACTTTGGCTTTAATTGCAATATTATTTGTGTTGCCAGGGCAAGGAGAGAACAATTTCTACTTCATTTATTGTCTATCCAATCCCTAATTTAGGCACATAAAGTACTCTGAAAAGACCACCATAATTCCACTGATTTCAGTGCACTTCTACTTAACATTTGCAGGAGGCCCATCTGCAAGAGATGGTTCAAACCTGTTCCTCAGTGGGTGCAATGGTTGGCCCAGCTTCCATTTATCCTTGCCCTGCACTTTGTGGTGTTGTTTACATCAGTGCTAGCTGGTGGTAATGCAGGTGTCTCGAGGTGTACCTTGTGCCAAAACTAAAAACATTGCCCTATAACCTCCCAAAGAGGAAACATGAAACATTAAGTCGCAAGGATTCTGCATGTAATAGTTCTTTGCGCTTCATGGGTAGACACCTATCGAATCCAGACTTTTTTTCCCCCCCCGTGCAGAGGCCACAGAAGTCAGCCCTTTTGTAGCAGCACCAGCCTGCATTTCCTAAGCTTTCCTACTAGGACTCCCATGATCAACAGCAAGGGACAGGGGAACTCCAACAGCCAAAATTGTTCTAAGTTAACCAGATTTTTATGTACAGTCAAGCATGTGCTTTATATACAAGCTAATGTGTGTGTGTAAAAACAGTTCAAGGAAAGAGTCTTGTACTTAAGCCTTTAAGCACTGCCAAACAGTTTATATATAAATGGAGGGTATGCCTACTTGAACATCTGCCCAGATACAGACTCTGATGATAAGTATTTCAGTTGTCCAAGAAGTATAGTACAAAAGCACTAGAAAAGTTAGTAATTTTTTTCCAAAACGGATGGGGAGCATTGCAGGCTTAAAAGACCTAACATGCAGGAAGTCACTTACAGCCCTACACACATGGTTCCAGTTTGAAGTCTTGCATCTTTAAGAGACTTGCTAATATTTTTACAAATAGGAGTACTTCTATCAAAGCTTTCCTGTGTCTCAAAGCAATTGCTTATAGAGTTAACATTCAAGACTTAAGCATACTCGCATTGCTTTCTCAGTATAATATTTTCTTATGCAGCGCTGTGGTACTTTCCATATGAAAGCCACGAGTCTGAAACAATACCTAATTATCATAATCTACTAAGACCTGCATTTCCAAACGTTTTAGAAGTGGTTTAGGCTTACTTGGTACTTGGCAGTCTCACTCCAGCAGAGCAGTGCAAAAGACTGCAGAAGCACCTTTGGAAAAACCCAGTTACGGAGTGCAATGCTGCCATCTGCTGAAGATTCACCGTTTTAATGGGGTAGTTGCTATTCCCGAAGACTCAGTTCTGGGCTTTTGAACATTCAAAGCAGTTTAAGTTGATCGACTTGAGACAAAGTGACAAATACTTTTGCACATGGATACAGGGCAAACTGCAGTCGGGTACAGTAGGTCTCTGACCTATTCATGGGATGGCCACTCGCACTTGCGAGACGCAGCACGTTTCTGCGTTATGGACCCTACCACATCCAAAATCTTGCAGGAAGGTCCCTCCATCAGCAGCAGACCCCACAAGTGGGGCTTCAGACGCAGCAGTAACCTCAGAACGGGGTACCCACGCTTGAGGGTCTCCCGGGCGTGGAGGAAACAGCAACAGGACACCCCTGCCAGCTCAATCTGGTATCCCACTTACTGGAGGTACTGCCCCCGAGCCCTGCCTTGTCAGAAACTTTAAGAGCTTTTATCATGAGTTTGTTATTTCTCCAGGTCTAATCACGGAAAAGTGTGTTTTCCTTATTTCTTGGTGATGGGTTGGATCTGCTATACTTTAGCATCAGCACTCAAGCTGTCTAGGGAGCAAACTTTTCAGATGTGGATGAAGCCAACAGATACTCATCTGGCAAAAATGACTAAAGAATTAGATAACATGAAAGCACCATAATGTTATTTTCACTATGACGCATTGTGACAACTGGGGTAATTGGTGCTGGTACGAAGCTTGAAGAGTAAAACGTACGTTTCTGTTCCCAAGAAGCTAGTAATGAACTGAAATAATGCCCATTAGTTCAATGAACGTGGACCTCAGTTTACACTAATTTAAACAAGTCCAGGATGTGGGGCAGTGCACCATGTATAGCCATGCATACTTCACCTGGTAGACACTTAACTCCAAGTCTGATCTTCCTATGCCTTGGGCTGGAATAAGGAAGTGTACAACGACTGATACCATTACTGTGAGGACAGTACTTGACAGTCACTTCAAACAGTCTCCATTACTATGACTCATTACAAAACACAACAAAAACACCACAGGACACACGCACGCACAACTCGGCTGCATCATCTTATTTGAAGCACCCCTGCTGTAATCCTCATAACTCGTACTACATCACTTACGTTGATAAAAGGCAATTATGAAGAGATTCCAGGAGCATTTAACTGGACTTAATCCCAAGCATAAACTGATAAGAGCTCCACTGACGTCTGTCAGTTTAATTAGAGTATGAATCGCATACCAAGAAATACCATCATGGAGGACTTCAAGGCAGTTTTAGTTCTAGGAGTCGCATGGGGAGTAGGGGGAAATGACAGGGTAGAAAGACACTTTGATCTGTAGTTAATGCATTTATCCTTAGTTTCCTTTGCTTATAGAGTAAAAAAAAAAAACAATGCAAAATTTACATAAAAACATCTATCAAAAAAGGTAGTAAGCCTGACATTTTACACTCATGAATTTTTGACATTTGTGAACCCTAAGTTGGTTAATTTAGAAAAAAAAATCAGTTCATCACTAAAACAAGACAAATTGATTTTTTCATAGTCTATATTATAACATTACAGCAAAGATTCATTTAGAGTAACTTACAACCTACATACATAAAGAATTCTGTAAAGAATAAGCTAGAAGTTCCTTGGCCAGAGCAAAGCTCATGCTTACAATTCCAAGCCAGGGAAAGATTTTACACTGCAAGAGGTAAATAGCATTTTCTCATCCAACAGGCAAGACAGATTCAGAGTTGGAGCCATGCCCCTGTCACAAAGGTTCACAAGTCTGAAGCCACCTTGGGGTGCCACCCCAAGGCTCCTTGGGACCACTAGCACAGCTACATAACACACAGTAACTTGGGCAGGTCACTTACTCGGACCTCACGGACCACTGATGGTCTTCTGGACAGCACGGAAACAACTGCTCTATCAAGCCAAATAACCCCGCGCGCTTCAAGCACAGGGCGTAGGAGGCACAACAAACTGCTAACACAAACACACAGGGCAGCGTCCTCTTGGGATGTAACTGGATGCAGTTCCACCAGCAGTGGTATTTTGTTTATAACCCACAGAAGCTGAGCCATATGGTTAAATGCTGCTGCTACTACCAGTGCTGCTAACTGCTATCCTTAGCCCTTCAGGATAATTTATTGAGCGGGACAATAAGGACCAGCACTTTCATAGCTTGTAATCACTACCAGTTTTCCTCCCCAGTTTGTCTCAGTTATCAGTTATAATTTTCTTCCAGGATATGGCTCATTAGTTTCCAATGTGCATTGTTCACATCTACTCCAAAATTATTACTCAGCCTACACCAGTACAATTGAATTAAGATGTGTTGCTCTTGGTTCAACTGCATCCAAACCACAACTGTTATTGGAAACTTCTGTTCTAAGTTACTTTCCAAACTGACCCTCAAACCCTACTTTCCTCTGCTGTCCGGCAGTCATTTAATGGAGTAAACTACAGAAATTTTCACCCCATTATCCCACGGATCAGCTTCCAGAGAAAACAAGTAACCAAGTAAGTATGAATATTCCATGTTAAAAAAAAAAAGAATAATACAGTCAGGTTTGTATTTCAAACCAGCTTTCCTTTGAGGCATCAAGGAGCTGTAATTTTGCATTATCACACTGCACAAGGAAGCAATCCTGAAGTAACAGCTCATCAGGGGTCATATCCTGGTGGATACTGCTAGATGGTCTCATCAGCAACTCTTCAGCAGGCATCATGCATCAGGGATACATAGGAAAAGCGTGATGCATCTAACATCAAGGCCATCTAAACTCCAAGAGCCATTACAGGGAGCCTGCACTGGAGAAGTCACTGTGCTAACAATTTATTCTGTTGCTTGCCTCATTTTGCACCTCATCTGCAATGGTTCTGTTGATTTCTGAAGGTCTTCTTCATTACAAAATATAGCAAATAAGGTGCAGATCATTCACCTAAAGCACCAGGTTGCCTTCGGCCAAACACAACTACAGAACTGCCTTGTGTCCACTTTTGATGAAGAGCATTATCATAAATCAAATCCCATTAAGAGAGCTCCTAGTACAGAGCTAAGCACTGCTTTATGCCAGTAACCAAAGCTCACTATTTAGAAACTAAATAAAACTCAGAAGGGAATAGCATAAAGACTGAAATTCTCTTTTTCTGTTGTTAACGCACCCAGCCCATTGGCCAACTATAAAACAAACAAGCAAAGACATCAGCTGCTTTTAGGAAGTCCCTAAAGTTCACTTGCTCATCTGCCAAAGCAGTGTAATGCTCTCCAGCCATGGCACCACACAGAGCCCCTCCTCATGCAGGAGCCCTCCCATGACTTGCCAGCCAGCGCACACTCCGACATACTAAGGAGTTACTACTTGCTTCTGATTTCAGGTGTCACGCAGGAAAATCATTTCCCCACTTTCAGCAGCAAGTGGCAAGCTCACATGTTCCAAATGGCTGCTCTTCCCAACAATTGTATTTTGTGGTTCTACTTCCATTTCCCTTACTACATATGCATAAGCAGGAGGCCTCTTTGGACTGAATTATTTACCTTATAATCTGTGCTTCTGTTTTCTACTAGTATTTACTGCTGAATCATGCCAAAAATCACACATACTGAATATTGCAGAGGGTCATACTTTAAAGCCTTATGAATTTCCTAGCTTCCTTCAGCCAGACATAAGCTTCCCATTACTTTGGCCAAAATTTATTCTCTTATGAAGCAAATACACCAATTTCAGTGAAACTGCGTCCATTTGTTTAATATTACATTTCTAAAACAGTCATCCTAGTCATGACTCCTTAACAATTTGGCCTTTACTTCTGGCGTCTAAATGATTCTGAAAGTAAAAACCTGAAAGGTCCACAGTTTCCAAAATTCATGTAAGAACATTGAGGTATCCAAGTATCAAAATTATTTCAAATCTACATCTATGCCCTTGAGCAGGGACATATGTACCTGTGCACAAGGTATCAGCTCAGTTCTTAGATTCATTCCCATTTCCAGCCCTCAGCATATCTGACAACCAGCCTAATCCGTCCAGCAAGAGGGTTTCAAACAGGTTACCTCGCAGTAAGAAGTTTCTTTGCTACATATCCTTAGAACATGCAGCTGCTTAAAAGCAAGTAGACAAACATCTATACCATGGCCACATGCACTAAACGGCCTTGAAAATCTGGGCAAGTATTGCAGGAACCTAAAAACATCCCAGAAAGGGCCATGACTATTATGACCCTTCTCTGCTGACAAAGTTGTCTTGAAGCAAGACATCATAGCACTCTTAGTACTCACAATGACACAGAAGTTGCCAACTTCGGAAAAAAATAGGATTTTCAAAAATATTGCACATTAAGAAGTTCAGAAATAGTGACACAGCTGCACTACTCACTCCCTTTAACATAACAGGGATAAAAGTTTCAGAGGCTTGGCTAACTTGAGTGCACAGAAGGCCAAAATGGGAATGACAATCAGATCTACCCACCACTCGGGAGCATTTAAAACAGATTTAAGTTTCTGTGGGCCTTGCAAAAAGTGGAGTATTAGCTGTCAGATTTTCATAGTTACTAGGGACTTGCATGCCTATACAAGTGCCTATACAGCATTGATTTCAGGGGGACTTTCACATCTAGCTTGACTGACTTGACAAGCTTCCAGAAAGAACAAGTATTTCTGAGGTGTTTGGGTTAACTAGATGCCATGAGAAGTTTGGTCACTTTGTTGTTGCAGTCCCCAGACAGTGCCCACAGTTTGGGGCACACAGGTTCTTGCTGAGGCCTCCCAAGTCAACCACAACCTCATGCCACCTGTACCCACTCAAGTAGCCTTGGGAAACTCAGCACCTCCCATGACTCTATAGGGACCTGCAAAAATTGTTTGCAGCTGCTTTTAACATGAGGTGGCTGGAGTGGATCTTGCATCATTGTGTAAGAGTCCAAAGCCCTCATGACCCCCTCAGGAGGCAACGGGAGTATGAGGAAATATAGAGTTGAGGGGCAAGCATCTGAGTAGATGCTCCCTGCCTTCCCAGAGGGAGTGCTGGTGCTTCAAGGCAAACTTCTCATACTGAAATCACATCACTCTAGGGATGGACACAACAGAGAAGGCCAGCACAGCCAGAGCATTCAGGGAAGTAATTCCTCAGACTTGGATCTGGCCACTTACTTCAGAGATAACCCCCACCCCAAGTTGAAGGAAGGCATCCCCACATCCAACAGCAACATGCTACAAAACTCCTCCGAGACCCAAGCGAGCTGGGAGTATTTCCACGTCTAAGACTTTCAGCTTGTTTCAGCAACAAATGAATTTACACAAAGTGACAGAGGAGCCATTTACCACAGTGTAGTTCATTGATGAAGCTAAAGTTGCAGAGAGAGCTTTACAATATTAACTGGAGCTCATGAATGCTGCCACAAGTCTGACAAGACTTTCCTTAAAGGAGAAGAGCCTATTTTAAACATTTAAACACATTGTTTAAAAAGCTTAAACTTTAAAAAGTTTGAACATGTAACGTTTGAAAGCTTAAAACTAAGGAGCACGGTTAACCAGCAGAATTCCACAGTCTAATATGCAGGACACCCAGAAAATAAATCCAAATGATTAAGTCAACCAGCAGTTAGCTAGCGAGCTTTATTGCCTCTTCCTAGCCTAGCATCCCGCAGGACAGGCGTCCTCCATCGCCGGCAGCTGCGACGGAACTCCGAACTCCGGGCAGCGCCGCAAGGGCACTCCGAACGCCAACTACTCTTGAGCAAAGCCTTTCCAGAGGCTCTGAGACAGACCTGCTGTGCTGGCATTTTGCAAAAGCACTGAATCCAGAGAGACTAGAGAACATGATAGGTCCTGGCCTTCCCCAGTCACTCCAAACACAACTAATCACTAGATTTTTCCATTTCGAAGAGGTCCTTTAGGCAGGATGTTATATTTTAAATGTGTCTGTACGTCCAGTTGCCTTGATTCTCTAAGCAACCAATGGCATTTTTGCTTGTTGTTCTCTTGTGCCCACCAAAGCACTTCGCCAATAACTTCTATTTTTAGAAAGACTGGAAGTGCTTTTGCCTTTTTTTTTTTTTTTTTTAAATCCTCATTCCTCCTTTCCACTTGGTGTAATCATGGTGCCATCTATTGGTAAAGTTATGAAAAGCAGGCTTTTAGTTACTATTTAGTATTTTTAAATATTAAAAAACCTCTTCCTCCTAACTTTCCTAGAATATGAAAAGTCTAAGATTGTGGAATAGTCTTTATTAAATGAAAGACTATGGCAAGTGCAATACTGATGCGTTCAATAAGGTTATTAAGCAAGGGCTTAAGAGGCTCACAGACACTAACGATGTATTTAGCAAAGAATACAAGCTGCCACTGCTAGGAAGAGCTCTTGGCGAGGGGCATCCTGCAGGTGTTTCTGCAGTAACCTTTGCTGTTCACCCTTCTCTCTGAACTCGTAGTCCAGTCGAGTGCTGCACGCGAGCAGTACTATATAAGGATAAACATGTAAAAACTGCTCCCTCACCCTGTTACTATTTGTCCTCTAGAACTGTGCCATTTCTAAGTCTTTAGAAATTCTCCCTCCAGCAATAGCCTTCAGGCACGTACCTACATACCTACAAGCATCTATGTATTGATGAGTAAAAACTCTTTCTTTCCAGCACTGGTGAAACTCTGACTGAGTAATCACGGTAAAAATTTAAGTATAGCCCATACCCAATGTTAAATTTAAAAAAAAAAAAAAAAAAAAAAAAAAAAAAAAAAAAAAAAAAGCATTTTTAAAAAGGGTGTTTGGGACCCTAGAAAATATTTCCAAGGACCTCACGAACCCCAGGCATGACATTTATACAGTACAGGCAAACTAACACCACAGGAACGAATAAAACAGAGGCTAGAAGGGGCAGACCCCTAAATACGCAAGGCAAGGTGGACGAACAACATCCAGAAAGGAAAATCCTCGGCCCAAGCACAGTTTTAGGAAGGACAGCGATCATCCAAGACTTCCCTGCAAGCTCACAGTGCCCCCACGCTCAGGCCCATCCTGGTCATCCTGCAAGGGAGATAACCCGGGGCAGAGGGGACAGGGCAGTGCCAGGCCCGTTTCCCTTTCTAAGCAAAACAGGGTGTTGCAAGTCATTAGGGTATTGTTAGAAGAAGAGATAGAGAAGGGGAATTATCACCTTCTAGATCACATTTAGCACTGCTGCTATATTGCATCTACACAAATGGTTAAAAAAAAGCCATCTGTTCACACTCCAGCTTTATAGGAAAGTCATTGCTCACATATACACATACATAACCTCAGCATTTTTTTCAGTAATGGTACATAAAAATATCTTTATGCATACATATATAAAACTGATAATTAGAAGCACTAACAAAGAACTCATAACCCACTCTCTCCCCAGAAGAAGAATATGATTTTGGAGTACAGCACTGTGAAACACTTCTCTCCCTCACAAACTTTTCTGTCTTTCCAAAAGGTCATCACAAACACAAGCACAGCACCCTGCCCATGGCACGTCCCCACTCACCAGCCAAGAGCAGCTCATGGCTGCGCCACCACTTCCCACCCCAGCACAAGGACTGAGCCCCAGGACCCTGCCAAGGTCCTGCTCAGCCTCAGGGGGAAGAAGCAGCCCCCCTCCAAACAAATAAGCACAAAGATAGATGGATTAAAAATAACTAAACAAACAAATGCATACTCATCATCTCAGCTCCAAAATGGCACCTTTCCTCCTCTGGAAAGGCAAGAGCTGCTCAAGCCCGTGGCTCTTCCACCTCCTGGTGCTGAGCAGGGCCCCCAGCACCTCCCCTGCACAGGTGGCCATGGTCAGGCCACCACTCACACACCTGGTCACCCTTAACAGCCTCATCAGGGCACAGCTGTGCTGCAGCAGCCCTCTCACTCGCGCTGCTTCACCAACCTGTGTATTTATATTTCACCTGTGGCCTGTGGGTAAGCTAGCACTTGCACTGTACAAGTCTAACAGCTTGCCATTGCTTGCCCCATCCTGGGAAAGCTCATTGCAGGTGGCAGCCATGCGGATCAGTGAGGTGTTTAGGCCTCAGCTTGGGGAGCAGGGATGCGTGTTCGTCACGCAGCCGTGGCTCCGGGGAGCTGGGCACATCCACACGGTCACCGCTGCCCCCAGCGAACTGCAACAAAACCCCATGCAGGGTGTCCTGTAGGGAGCCCTGTCTTCCCAGTCGCAGGCTCATGGTTTTCTGTTTTGGGGGGTTTTTGTTTGTTTGTTTATGTGTGTGTGTGTTCGTTTTGTTTTTACAATGACAACATTTTCTTTAGCATTTTCAAGGGCCCTGCAGATATTCCTCCAGGTGGTCATAGTGCCTCAACACTGAGATGCGGTATTTGTGCATTGTACAGAATAAAAGGTGAAACCTCACTGCAAACCAAGAATAGGCTTTATTTACTCTTTCGGGTACTATTGTTTTTTTTTTCTTTTTTTTTTTTTTTTTTTTTGAGTTTTCATTATATTGCACATCCAGATGTGATAGGAGCGACGCACTTCAGGCACGACTGTATATGATCACTGGAATCAATTGCAAAGTTCCCACGAAATCCAGAGGGAAAAGTGATTAAAAAAATAATAGGGGACAACAGGTGTGTAAAATGCACTGCAGCCAAGTGTCCCCAACAGTACAGGCACCGCACACGGATCTGGGCAAGGAAGGCACCTCTGAGATGGAGCGTTTAATGCACGTGTGTACAAGATCCAAGCCTGAACACACAGACAGTGCTGCCCAGCCTCCTCTTTCTGTATTGCCCCCTTTCACACAGCCCCGACACCTCTGAAGTTGTATATAGTATATAAAAAATGTTTGCATCTTTTTCCTTCCTGTCCTGGGAAGCATTATTACGTGTTTTAAAGGCAGCATTGGCGTAATTAGCAGTTACAAAGAAAGGGCCTCCATTCAACCTAAGCGAGAAGAAATACCTCATTCCTTATACTCATTTGCACAATACAATAAACTGCACACTGAAAAATTGTGTTTCCTACAAGATCACATGCAGCTCTTAACAGGGAAACACGTGAAGCTGCTGAGAAGGCTCCTTTGAGCATACCACAAGTATGTGTGTATGTGTAAGAACATTCCCACGTAACCAAATGTGCACACGCAAATTTTGCCAGCCTCCTGCAAGGGCTCTCCTTGCTTTCTGGGCCAACGTTACCTGCCCGCGGGCGCAAAGCTGTGCGCACAGGATGGCCGGACACACACAAAAACAGTGGACGTGGGCCCGAACACGCTGTGTACGCGCACAGCGGCCGCCTCTGCCGCGCATGGGGCAGCGCCGCACGCCGCACGCCGCCGGCTGAGCTCGCGCTGCGGCAGCCGCGCAGGGCACGAGCCTGGCGCGACTGCCTGTTTTTCCGGGAGGTTTTTGCGCTTTTCAGGCCCGTGTCGCCGGGCGCAGCAGCCGGCAGCCGCGCGCGGGCGGGCAGGCCCCAAAAAAGCCCTTCCCGCGCCCAAAAAGCTCTGTGCTCCAGGTGAGGCTCGAACTCACAACCTCGGCATTGCTCGGCTTGTACTGCTGTATAAGTACCGCGCGCTAACCGATTGCGCCACTGGAGCCCTGACTCCAGCTCCTCCCGGACGCCTTATCAGGGGCCGCCCCGGCCCGCGC
>JAWLRI010000847.1:258772-280052 GCA_034781795.1 Crypturellus tataupa | reverse complement strand
CGCTCCGCTCCGCTCGGCGCCTCCGCCGGGCCGGAGCGGCGGCTCCGCAGCCCGCGCAGCCCCCGGCCCGGAGGGAGCCCGGCCCGGAGTGCAAAATTCCCACTGCGATGTGAACGCGATCGGGTTAAAAATGTAATAGCAGGCTTTAAACCCAAGTAATGCTCCAGTGCACATTTGAGACGTATTTTATAAATATATATATATGCTTTATATAGAGAGAGATGCTTTAAATATATAGATATCCAGATTTGCCTGGGCACTTGTGCTGGGTTGCTGACACTCGCAGGAAAACACCTTCCTTTCTACCCCTGCTTCTGTTGTGGGCAAAGGAACAAGCTCTGGCCATTTCAGTGTATGAAAGTGCATGATTCTTCCACTAAGGAGCAAAATGTGCTTGGGTTTCCATGGCCTTTAAAATTGCTATATTAATGGCCCAGCAGTGGGTGACAGGCGCTCGCAGCCAATTTAAAATAAATAGTGATCTCCAGCTTCCCTGACATCCTGAATTATGTGTGACTTTATCCAAGCAATTACCTCCTCCCCTGCCTCTGATTCATAAATGAGCCGAAACCTTTGGAGACTTGTTTGGAGGGAGACAAGCTGCTTCTCATTTGCCGACAGGAAAGTTGTTTAGCTGTCAGGACTGTTCTGCGAGCGTTGCTAAGAATATGGTTCGGGGATGAGACACCGCTGGCGGGTGGCACAGCATGCAGTTGCTGTATTTGACCACGGATGAAGGTGGCTGACATACGGAGGAAGGGCAGTTGCTAACAGTTCATTTCTTAGATAACGTCACATACTGCTTTTTTCTTTTCTCGATATGCCCAAAACCCTGCAGCTGCCTTGGTAGCTTTGTAGCAAATAAAATATGTTATACCGTGGAAAAACTGCTGCAAACTTAATTTCAACCAAAAGGGTATATTTTTTTCCCCTGGGAAATACAGAGTTGGCCAGAAGAATCATAGCTGAAGCTACCAGCATGCAGACAAGTTCTTTATTGCAGAGAGAGCCTTAGTCTCCAGCAAGAGGGAGGTCTCAGCGCGTCTCCATTGGTGTCTAAAGAGGTGGCAATCACTGCTCTGTTATTTTCATCAGCTTTCCCATAAAAGTAATAGTGACGATTTTAGTAGATTTCATAGGATCAT
This sequence comes from Crypturellus tataupa, assembly GCA_034781795.1. Taxonomy (NCBI): domain Eukaryota; kingdom Metazoa; phylum Chordata; class Aves; order Tinamiformes; family Tinamidae; genus Crypturellus; species Crypturellus tataupa. The sequence goes on along the minus strand of JAWLRI010000847.1, from coordinate 278,907 downwards.
TAACTCTTCTGCTGTGCTGCTTGATTCACTTCTTTCTTCTATTGATCCACACAGAGACTGAGGGCCCTTGAAACTGCATATAAATGTAACAGCAAAATGTGGCCAGGTAAACGCAGGTGGGGGTACTGTACCTGGGCTCAGCAGCAGGTTTGTTGCCAATTAGAATTTTTATTTCATGCAACTCCACCAGCTTCATATCTGTTAAACCAGATAAAGAATATATTTTTAAAAACATGTGGTTATATTTGTGCTCAAGGAAAACTTTAAAACAGAAAAAAAAAGCACAGTATTGGCCAAAAACAGAGTAAGAAAGTTTTTAAGCAGGTCCTTCTCTTCCTTTTTCAGTTTCCTCAGAATGCTGCAAAAGGAGAAGTATAGGTTAAAGCTTTCTCAGTGATGCAGAAAGTTCCTTTCTTGCTTTGTGCTGCTTGCAGAACCTCCAGGTTATCAGTTCACCGTAGCTCCATTATTGTAACCCCAAAGCAGATAAATCACAGCCCCTGAATTACACACTGCGAGAAAGGCAAAGCCGAAACAGTGCTAAAGGGATATTTCCTCAGATCGCTGATGAACACAAACCTGCACTGGCGAGGATTTTTCAAAATACTTGTTAGCACTAAGTACAAAATAAAAAATGTTAGCCTCTCAGTGTTGCTGCGAACAAGAATCAATTTCCACAAGGCTGTTTGCTGCCAAGAATAGAAGGAACAGACTAGAGCTGGAAGGAGTTGACCTGTATCACCCGTATCGCTCTCTCGTCCCTGGGCACTCTGAGCAGTGCTAGTTCCTTCACCATCACTTCTTTAGATCAATAAAATTAATATGAGGAGTAACAAAAAGGTGACAAATACAGAGGTCACTAATAGAGATAAAATGCTGGCCAGCAAACCTGAATACTTCTTCCGGCTAGAAAACTTATGTCAAAATTCTTCAGACATACTTTTTGTTACCATATGCTGCTTGCTGGATGCTAGTTCATAAATTTAAGCCTCTTTCAGGTCTTGTGATTAGGGAAATAAAAAAAAAACAGACTAGGTGCTGAACTCATTTTTTCCACTACCGCTTTTTTCCTGACCCTCAATGCAAAGACAAATTATTTCTGTGTAGCAGCTTTGTGCTTCAGTAGCTTTGCTTGGCTGTCGCAGAAAAAATAAAGAAGCCGACAAATTAGATTCCTTATATTTGCATGAAAGGAACAGTGAGCAGAAAGTACAAATCTGAGGCCTGGCTGCTAGAAGCAACGTTGACGGGGCTGAAGAGTCCATTGCAAGGCAGACTGGCCAGAAAAACCCAAGCTCCAAGAGCAAATACTTACGTCGGTCTCATAAAGCTTGCAACACCTTTGTCTTTCCAATATGCTCCATAGAAAGAGGGTTTCTTGGTCCAGTACTTCCAGGCCTCACACAGCCTTTCTTAGCCCTTTTCACAGAAAAGGGGATGTTGCCTTATGCCCCTTATATGCATGGAAAACCACTACCTGTATTTTCAAAATCCTTTTTAGGTTGCAGAAAATACTACTCTGAAATAGTGACCTCAGTTTCATACCAATGGTAAATCTTGTAAGCAAACTTCATCTTTTAAAATTAATTATATAAGTAGCTTAAAATTCAAAGCAGCAAAATAATGGAGCTGCAAAAAAAGAAAGGGACACTCTCATGCATATGAGAATAGGAGTATGATATTAGCATAAACTTCACCCAAACTCACATGTCAGTGTTTCTTTCCACAGGAAAATTATAATGATATAAGCTAAAAAGCTCCAAGATTTGCACCACTCCAGCACACTGATCAGTCAGTCGAGCAGCTGAAGTGCTTCATGTGCACAGGCCAGGGAGGATGATCAATTCGTTTTTGAACAAATCTACCCCCATATATGCCCTGCCCTAAGCATAATATGGATATAACTAAGCTACATCAACAGCAGCTAAAAAGCTCTAACGTTTTTTAATGTCTCGGGGCTTTTCATCAACCACCCACTTCATGTACTCTTAAGGCTGATAAACATTTGTACGTTTACTTACCAAATGTGGGGGCAGGAAGAGGAACAGAGTAAGTAATCCTGTAGAAGCTGTGCAAACATGGAAGAGAATAAAACAGAATAAAAAAATAATACAGACCTGGGTCTGACTATGTCCCAGGTCTTAATAACTCTCTGTTTCTTGTTTGTCCAATAATTTGATGGCAACATACTGTGCTTTCCCCAAAGACATCACAAAATCAGCTCTAACAAGCTTTGCTACAACAGTGACAAAATGTGGATGTAATCAAAATGAGCGTTCATGGACAGGGTCTTTTGGCTTCTAAAATGCAAGAGACACCTTTCTAATTGTTATCTTGCAGAAGATGGTCCTGGTATTTTCACACAGACACCCTCAAATGATCAGGCTGAGAAGCCTGAGGGGAGGTGAGAAAAGGAAGTGGGGCTCGAGCATCCAGCCTCAGACACGCGGGAGGCAGCTGGCAGGAGGATACAAAATGAGACCAAATCCATAAGCCTTGAATTTAGCACTGATCCTAGTTTAGTGCCAAATGTAATTGTATCTGTATGAGTCATATTGAGGTCTGCAGAGTAAACAAGACTACTATCTAACCTACCTCTGAGTAAGGTGGATTCCCATTCCCTGCTACCACCAGCGAAGCAGCACTAGTTTTAGCAGGTTATGGCATCGCCTTGCAAAATGGACATCAACAGTGACACTTTATAGTAGTTGACCGACCTGCCCAGAAAATGAGTTTTCTTTCACAAGGTAAGACTACCGTGCTCCAGAGAGGATGTTTTGCAGTCTGAGGGGTTTCCATTGTGGTTTCTTAGAGGAAAGCAATTTGAAAAAGTATCTACATACATAAATACTCCAGTCATACTATATGGGCATACATTATAAATCTTACATATATGCAATTTGTGCTTGATTTGAACTCTACCTGCATGGCTACTAGGAACTTAACCAGTGTCTTGTTACACTCTTTCCTGTAGCCTGTGTTATCACTTTTGTTCTCCACCCTCAAAAGGAAAAACAAATCAAGAAACAAAACCAAAAAGCTTTACAAACTTTCTTCAAACCTTTTTCATATCCCCATACTAACATCTGAATATCTCCACTGCTAGGAGCTACTTTTGCTTTCAAAGTTGATATAAGTGTGCATATGCAAATTCATACACAGTATATATATGTATATATACACATATTAAAAAAAGAAAACTTTGAGCAACCGTCCTCAGCCTGTTTAGCTTTGAAATCTGTTTGTACAGCAGACTCAAAGGGCATGCATGCCCAAATCTTGCCCATTCTCTGCCAGATTGTCTCCCCTACAAGGCAATTCCCCTCGACTGGAGGAATACTCCAGCTGATGCCATAAAGAGAATTAAGCAACCTCTTGTGGGCAAAATGAGTCTCTGATAAAGATTTTTTTTAAAATCAGTCAATTATTAGCCAAGCTGCCAAAGCACTAATACTCTTTACAGAGTAACCTTTGGCTGATGGACCTGTCCCCACTGATACTCAAGCCTGCAGACACCTCTCCTACCAACCAATCCCCAGAGCTCCAGGGATGGAGTCACGTGCAGTTTGCTGACTCAAATTGCTCTGCAAACTGCTAACATCTTCCTCAAAAGTTGCCTAGCTGGGGAACCATGGAGCTTCTTGTAAATGTAAGAAAATGGATAGAAGAAAACAAAGATGCCTTTGTGCCACCTGTGTGCAATAAACTTATGTAAGTAAATGATTTTTTTTTAACCCAGGTCTTAGATATTCTTTGCTAAAAACACATGCATAGGAAAGGCTAGAAAGGAAGTGTAACTTCCCCTCTAATTGCAGTCAGTGTTTCATTTCAAAAGGCAGAAAATGTCTGAAATCTGTTTTTTAATAAATCTGTAGAAGCTGTTAAGAATCAGCTTGAATATGAAATGTTTGCTCTGCTTCTTGTACAGGCAACAGGGACTCTGCTTGAGGCCCTCAAACAATAAAACCATACTGATCAGAGCAGACAGCAACCCAGCCACAAATGATTAAACTGTAGCTTAACAAACTGATGATGCCATATTACAACCCAAAACAGCTGTCCAAGTTGCTGGGAGTTACTCCAGCATTATGGAGGAACCAAATATACAGGAGCAATAAAAAGTGGCAGGACATATCCTTAAACATATGGAGAAAGGAAGGGAAGGAGTGCAAGAAGAGCAGGTTCTCAGGGCACTTCCAGATCTGTCAAGGGTAGGACCCTGCGGGGTCCTGCAGGGTAGGTTGGTGCAGCGATGCTTGAGATCACCTGAGAGCTATAAATATAAATTAACACAAGAAAGAAATTGAGGGCATTTTTCAGATTTATAAAATGCATCTTTTCAGTGTCAAGTCCAATGCATGGCTTTTAGGGCAAATTGTTCAGTGTATGCTTCCTTTTAGTCATAGTATTAGCACCTTCTAGTCATGATATTAGCAAGCATTTGTCACTGAAGTAGAGGATAGTCATGGTATTAGCAAGCATTTGTCACTGAAGTAGAGGACAACATATTTCATCCAAAGCTCTATATACTAAAATTTTTATAAGAAAGGATTCTCACTAGAAAGAATGATGAGTGGGTTCCATTCTCTAATGTCGATTTAGAAACACAAGGCAATAAAACCTGCTGCAGAGGAAGTGTCAATGTGCCTGATGCCCTCCGCCAAGTTCCATCTCCAACCAAAATCTACATGGGTACCTCTTCTACTACAGAGGTGATAGTAAGGTCCATTCACAGATGTCTGTGTTGCAAGACAAAAATAAGGTAAAAGACGCATCCCTAGCGAGTTGCCTGCACTGAATCTACAGCTGTATATTCCAGGGGAGAAAGCACAAGACTTGCATCACGTCCCATCATTTCACACTGGAGAGAAAGAAGAACACTTCTTTTTGCAAGTGCTTCCATTTCTTTCACTTTCAGAATTGATTTTGGAAGCATTTTGTAAAGTGTAGTCATTTTAAATAGTATAGTCATTTTAAATAGTAGTAGTAGCAGTATTTTAAATAGTCTTTTTATTATTATTTATCAATAAGAGAAACCTTTTTTTAAAAATTTATTATTGCACTGTTCTACCTCCCTCTACCAGCACTTTTGTGCAATCCTGAAGCAAAATTTCTCTGGAATACGAGACCTATCAGAGGTCAGAAGGTCACTGAAATCCCCAAACAGTCCATATTGGCAAATCTTCCCTACAGACATTGCTACACAGTACACTGAAATGAGGAACATTTTTAACGATAAAAATTGCATAGATTTCAAAAAGAATCAATATCAATACAGCTTTTTCCTGTAAAGAAGAGAAAAATCATTTACTGTATGGATTCTGAGTCTCGCCACCCGCTACTTGTGGTTTCCAGGATTTTGCAAAAGGTTTCCTTCAATTTACCAAGAAGTGACTAATACATTTCTAACTTTTTTTTTTTCCAAAGGCTTTGGTTCTTTACGTACTGAGAACAGATGTATAAAGCGATCATCGCACTGCCTTCTGTATCACAAGAAGGCAACCACTCCAAAACATCCAAGTAACTTATCACCCTAAGTTTCAAAATAGATTGAACAATATAGGTATTAGAGCAAATGAATAGTATTTTTGCTCTACAGTTGTTAGGGCTTTCAACTTTCATTCTGTTATCCTTTATACAGCTGAGAGTGTTAAAAGATTGAAATACATTTTGGGCATTTTATAATAAAATTGCAATTTCTGATCTCCATCTGCTTAGAATTTTACCAAAGTCAAGAAAAGAATACAATGTAAGAGTTGCAATTTAATTGTATTTTAGTTATGTTATCTTGCAATTTTAAATGCTTACTAGAAGGGCAGTTAGTACAAAATCAGACACGTTGACATGACAGAACTTTACAGTGCAGCAATGGCACTTTTAAAGCTCTTAGTTTTCCAGAATACGATACCTATCATAAAAAGACCTCCCAGTGGCCATGAGATACATAGTTCTTCATGGTCTTGAGAAGTTTTAAAAAGGTTATCTGCTGATAACTTTTTTTACATGATTAAGACAAGAAATAGAAGAGTATCAGAGTTCAAAAAATAATCCAGTGATTAGTACCTCAATCTAAAAACAAAATAATGCAATCAAGCAATTTCCACACCCTTGAAGCCTTTAGGATACTCACCAAATTGAGTACTATTTGCCAAAGTATTCAGCATATACCTCTAAAATCACAAGGGAAAAAAGTAGTTTCAATTTTCTTCCTAATTTGACTAGACAATTTTGTTTAAGAGCACAGGTAAACAAGGTAAGACAACTTTGTTTAAGAGCACAGGTAAACAAACCTTTTTTTTTGAATTCTTGCTTGTATATGATAGTTGGATTTTTTTTATGGTCTCATTACATAATTCGTAATGATAGGAATAATTAACCCATGGTTGTCTGTTATCATATAAAAGAAAACTAAACCTATAGGTAACAATTAATGGTACTTCTGCCTAATATTTTGGCTGGGAAAAAAAAAAGGGCAACATTTTTCTTATTCCATATGGAACTAATAAAATAAATCATTTGAATTAACTTCACAGATTTCTATTATGTTAATTACTCTTAAAAGCAGGTTACAGGATAGCCATATATTATCATTCTTCTAGTGCAGATTTCATTTTGTTTTATATTATGAATTATTAGCCATGTTGTTATGACTGTGGCCTTCCTGCTTAGTTTTAGTAGAAAGGTTTCTTAATACAGAAGTATTTGATTGTATCTTTGAAAATGAAATATTAAAATTTCATAGTACGAGCAGCTGTGATTTCAGTTCCTTGTTTTAGAATGTTGGCATGAAGTCAAGTGCCCTAATTTTTACAGTTTCCTACAGTGAAAAATGGTGAAATTAAATATTGTAATCTAATTTAATTCTTTAGGCTTTTATTGACCAAGGAAGTGTTTGTCACTGCTATTCATTACTTTTCTTCACTAATCACTACTCAGTGCCATTTAAACGCTCTTTGAGGCAAACGTGATCATGGTAGCACAGCAAATATTCTGCAGTTCAGAATAGTTTGGTGTCTCTCAAGGAAGGCTTACCACGTTGGCAGGTTGGTCTTCCTTTTCTCTATGGCTTTCTACAGTCATCCGCTGCGATGGAGAGGAGTGCAGCTCCACTGCTTCTGTACCACTAGGATTGCCTGTTCACCAGCATATTGCCCAGAATCTCCTCATTGAGAAGAGTAGAAGTCAAAATCCTTCACGGTGAAGTAAGACTTAGCAGATTTTGGATCAGAGTTAACACATCTGACTTGTAGGGCTTTTGCTATACCCTGAAAATGAAAAAAATGCTCCCGTCTCTGTCAGTGCAAGTGTTCTTGTACCTACCAGTAATGGAGATGATGTCTAGGCTTTGTGACAGCCAAGGGAAGTGCTCATGGCATCTCTGAAGGGTTACCAAATTAGAAGAGATGGTCTGAATCTCCTTTCCTCCATCAGTTACAAACACAAAGACAACAGTGTAACGTTGTTCCCCTTAGCCAAACCAATATAAATGGAAGAAAATTTGGTGAGAATTCCTACCATCAATATTGCTAGAAGTTCTATCAACAGAAAAAAAAACCCCACATATATAGCTTTACCTTTATTAGCTCAGGAAGTGCTCTACCTGTACAAAATCCTTATCTGATCAGGTAACGCTGACAAGCCATTTTCTCATCTTTCCTGTTTCTTCTTTGTCATTAGGAACCACAGTGCTTTCCACGGTTGACTGATATCTTTATCCCCTTCTCATAGCTGGGCTCACTGAAACAAAAGTAGCAGGGTAAATGGTCTCAGGTGACCTAAAAAACACACCTAGGTCTTTTCACTTCTCATTCCAGAAGTTAATTATCACTCATCCTTGTTTCACTGACTTACTGTCCTCAAAGCATTAAGGAAAATAATAATAATAATAATAATAAATTAAAAAAAAAAAAACATGAATAGAGGTATCTTTAAAATGTCATTTTTCTTTTCTAGGCATCGTTATCAATTGAATGTGATGTTTGTTGGGGGGCCAAATGAAAGGAAAGATTATCATATTGAAGAAGGAGAAGAGGTAACCTATAGATCATTCACATTTTGTTGTTTTAATTGATCTGTATGATTAAAGTGTAGGTACTTCTGATGCTACAGCAACAGATTAGCAATCAGTAGCTCAGTAGAGTGTTGTATTTATTACAACTATTTAAATACTTAAACAGACCCATGCACCATCTGTGCTTTTCCTTTGAAACAAACACTTGATGATATCAGATTTATTTTGCTATATTTTATTTTCAACAGGAAACTAGAGAAAATGTTCTGACAGCATCAAAAGGTCTCATTTTAATTTCTTGGAACAACACCTTAGAAAGGAAAGGATGCTTTTAAAATCATATTTTTCTTATAGAAGATCTGTATTTCGAATAAGTAATTGTGAAATTCAAAAATGAAAAATAAGTATTGTGATTGCCTGATGTTACATTGTTCTATATTTTTCGCTCATGAAAAAATGTCAGCCTTTTTAGTCCATATTACAGTCCTAATGAATCTCAACCTTGGTACAAAATCATGACATTTGCCATGAGAAGTTTCTCTCATGTACACCCCACAAGTGGGAGCTAGCTCCAGTTTCTGACAAATCACCAGCTTGGATGAAGGCTGACCCCTTCCTCTAGCTTATGCTACTCTTTATTCAGGATGCTTGGAAAGCCTTGACCATAGCAACTCAATTTTCCTTTCATACTGTACGGATGTCTAAGAAGTAGGGAAAGGAGTGGACAGGATGAGTGTTCCAGTAGGTGGTATTGTAGCGCTGATTTCAGCTCAAAACTAGAAACAATAAAGCAAGAGAAAATTTTGCTCCTTTACATTTTTAAAAACACACACACAAAAAAAGTTAAAACTCTTTAAACATTCTTAATGCAAAACAAAGGCTCTGTTACAGAGCAATGAGAGTGGTGATCCCTTCACCTCAGAATGAGATTACATCTTCAGAAATAAGTTTGTGGCATAAAATTGTTGGGGTGAGTCTCGCCTGCTGTACCGCTTTCACAGGTGATTCATGTAAGGGAGCAGAAACCCCCCACCACACACACGTACAGTTTCCTGTGCTTTACTTCCTCCCAGACTTGCATTCCAGACTCCTGATGGCTAAGAAACCTTGTGATGAGAACGGGAGAAAATTGTTTTTCTGTGCTTATGAGATCAGTTACTGATGATGTCTGGAGAACACCCAGACTACTCCCACGCCTGAATTTGATTTGCTCTGCAAATTAATTTAATGCTTAACAATCTGACAGGCAATACAAGCCAATGACAAGCAATATGCCAAGTCAGAGCCAAATCCCACAAGGGGCTGAGCAATCCCAAATTCCACTTCTAGAAGCGCTGCTCCAAATACACTGCAAATTGCAGATAACTTCAGAGGTCCTTGCAAGCTTACAGCCAGGGGATCTCTCGGCCACCGCAGCAGGGCAGTGTTTGATGTCAAAGGTGTATCTAAACGAGCAAGCTCTACTCTAGAGTGCTGCATATATAACAGACAAATTTTAATTGGAATAAGCAATCCAGTTACAACGGCTGAGCTGCCCTTCTACATGCTTCTTTCTTTACTCCATTAGGATCCACATATCCATATGAAAGACCAATACAACTCACACAACCCTAATATGACAGGGATGATTTTTTTTATTTTAAAGCAGTATTTGTACTTTTTAACCCAATGAAATGATCTGACCAAGATAAGTAATCTCAGCTACTCTTCCACTAAAGAGAACAGGGTTTTCTTCTGGAAGGACCGGTGAAAGTCTGCATAACTGGGTGAAATTCGTCTCTACAGACTTCAGCATGGGCCATGCTGCCTTTCACTGCTTAATGCAGCACTGTTTGCTTTAAAGCCTGATGTGTAAGGGTGAGGCAGACCTACAATAAAGCAAATTTAAGGGAACTGGAACAAAAAAAAAGGGTAAACTGTCTCAGTCAGAGGTATGTTTGCAGCTTTTAATGGAGATATTTAACCAACAGCAATTTTGAAAAATTTATGCTTTGTATAAAGAATGACTTCTGCGTGGCTTAGAGCCTCTAGAAGTCAGATGAGAGTTAATAAGAAGAAAGAGGAGGTTTTAGCATAATAGTAATGAAAGGAAGGTTATTCACATAATAAATAAGAAAGAGCTAGAAGACAGACAAGAGTCCGGGAGAGAAAAAGGAAAAAAAGAAGGAAGTGTAATAAAGTCAAAGAAAATATTTATAAGTAAGCACATTTCATAATAAAAGTGATGAAAATACTTCCGAACAAATAGTTTCTTTCTTCAGCACATACTTCATCCAGAAAGAGAAATCCTGCCTGATTTTGACTGTTACTCAGTAGTACAAATTGTAGGCTTTTTCTGCAAGGCGACATCTATTACATGTAGCAAGAACATTATGCCATTAATAAAATACAAATAGAATAAAAATATTTCTGGTCCTACCAGGGAGAACAGATACTAAATCCATTACCCCAGTAAAAACAGACCAACTAGGAAAGCTCATTTTCAGGTAGCATGAAGTCAGCTACCACTGCCTGACTTATATACTTCTATGCACCTTATATATAGGTGCACACAAATGCACACACACAAACACATACACATATATAGATATATACGTACATACACACACACACAAACCCCAATGCTTCCTTACTCAGGGCTCTTTTTGCAAGGGGTTACTTGGGGAACAAGTCAGATTTGCCCCGAGTGCAAAGCTTAGTCAGAATTTAGAAAAAAATAGGCTCCTGTAAGAGACAGCAGAATACTGTGTTACAGGGCTGTCCTACGAAGCGGCACGGGCTGTAACTCACTGAGACATTAAACAGTTGATAGTTTTCTCAGTAAAATTTTGGTGTATAATATAAGCACAGCAGTGAATTGCATAATTAGTGTCACTTGTATACATCACTGACATCACATAATTTATGGATGACTGAAACACTCAGACATTTTCCAGAAAAAATAAATAAAAAAAGCTTGGAAGAATACACTGTAATTTACAGTGAAAGGTACTATTTACATTCAGACAGAAAAACACCTGTTGGCAATTTGCAGCCCACCTCATTCCTCCTTTCCAACTGTAAAACAATTCTTTTAATTCAGTATTCAGCGTTGTGTTAAGAATCTTTCCTTTAGACTGTGATGTTTTGCTACTGAGATGAATGGCCCTCCCCCTCCAGGCTTTTATCACCAGAGAGATGCTTATCCATGGGATTCCTGGCCACAAGCAGCATAAAATTCTCCCTCTGTTGTTAGAGCCTCATCCTTTCCCCCATCAACACGCCTGTGCGAGTGTTCGGTAATAGCACTCTCAGTACCCATAGCAGCTATAGGGTATATATGCCACTACAAAACCCAGTACTTCAGAAAGGATCTTTCATTTTCTGCACCAGCAGCGCCTTATTGCCAGTGGCCTGTGCGGTAATCAGATGTGCCAGAATCTTACGTTCGTAGGCAAGATGACTCTTCTTGAAAGCAGAGAGAGACCATCGCTCCACTCCACTCACTCCTGTTGCCAGTGAGCATCTCACCTTGCCTGAGGTGCTCTGTCATGAGGGCTACTGTGGCAGTTCATAGTCATTCACTAGCACCGAAGAAATAACAGGAAAAGAACGCAGGAAAATGAAGTGCAAGAAGAATAAATAGCCTGACACTGAGGCCATCTGGACAAGAGTTATATTTATCCTTGGTGATGCCCCTGACACAAGATGAACCTCTGCTCATGTGAGGGCTCTCAGCATGAGCTCTTTCCCAGTTCATCATCTTCAGTTCACTCAGCTGTTCCTTGGGCAACATATTTATTCTTGTGTTCATAAAGGTGTTCCCCGAGGTCTCAGCTATTGATCTATCAATCAATATTTCCAAGTTGCGTTGCAAATAACTCTGATTTCAAAAATGATACCCCTTTCTTAATGCTGGGAAAAGTTTAATTCAGGATTTGTATAAATTTGATTTGATGCTGTTTTCTTTCCCCTCCTTCTCTTTGCTTCATTTCCAATTTGCTAAAATTGTAGCGAGTGACTATAAATAAAATAATTTTCATTACAGTTCTAAATTTTAATCAGGCCTTGGGCAATTTTGGCTGCATTAACACTTACATGAACTAACCTTTTTGATTTCTACATACTGCAAGCAGGACACAGAAAGCATACAAAAGCTTGGCAGAGAGTGGCAGAATAGGAAAAGTAAATTCAACTTTTTAAAGTAGTATTGCTCTGTTTTATATTGAATGAGAAAAAATATGCTTATTATTCCAGGTCCAGGGGGACCTGCTTACAAATAATAGCAGCGTTCTGCCTTGAAATGAAAAGGTCCTCCTGAGAGTCTCTGGGATTAATATACCCTGGGAATAACAGGACTGCGAAAAGGTCACTGAAGAAAGAATTAGGGGTTCAGTGGTTCTGTCCTTATGTAAGCTTAGGCCATAATCCTGTTACATACGCAGTAAGAAGAGGAGCAGCTGTTGCAGGGCTTCAGAAGTATCCACGAAAATAAAGCAGACCGGCTTCCAAATGGACAATAATTCCCACATGGGAAAGGTGCATTAAAAATGAAAACACACACCCAAAAAACCTGGGCATATCTGGAGCATAGCTAGAATACTGACATTTAATTTCATTGAATTTGTAACAGTGAAAGCCCTGCTACAACTGAACTGGAAAATGAAATTTCAAGTACAGTGCAGTAAAGGAACCTCTCGGCCATAAAGCCCCAGCCCTATCGTGTAATCTCCTGGGATAAAGACAGTGGAATGGATTTCCATGGGGGTCACGGAGAGCTCTTCAAGCAGTTGGGGACCGCCAGGATAGATTTCCTAATGTATGGAAATAATGGAGGCAAAACATAATTAGTAATGTTTTCTAAAGCAGCTGAGGTTGTTAGGAAAAAGATCAGTGTAAATATTAAGAGTCATAGAGTAAATGTGATTTTCATATACTGAATATGAACTGGAAATATATACTGTATGGACTGTTTTGGAGCAGTTGCTTTAATGTCACTTTTCCTCTCCCCTCAGTTATTTTACCAAGTGAAAGGAGATATGTGTTTGAAGATAATTGAAAATGGGAGTCACAGAGACATTGTCATCCGAGAAGGAGAGGTAAAACAGGCTGTTTTTCTGTTACTGTTGTCGAGGTATGTTAAAGGAGTGTTCTGTGAATTAATTCAAAATCAGCTTCATCACTGCTCTGGGAGAAATGGTATCACGATAAAAAAGAATAGAGTCATGAATTCAGTACAGCAAATTTCATGTCACTAAGAGCAAACATTTCAGCATTTCAGTCAATAAGCATCCCAGATCTGAAGCCACCTTACAAAATACAGTAAGGTAAATACTTGGTAAATACTTACTACCCCCGGCATTCCATTAGGTAAACAGCTTAGAACTTAAAAAATTCGAAGATTTTGTAGCTATTTCAATCACTTTGTTTTACCCTCACAAGAATTGTTTAAATCAACAATTTATGCAAAAAATGTACCCTGCTATACTCAGTCTAGTACTTAAAACATTTTTTTCCTATATAGAAAGACTTCCTAAAGCATATATTTCAGTGTTATTAACAAAAGTCTCGCTAGACATTTCATTTGATTGCAAGTAGTTACTACAAGATATTAAATATGCTACTGCCACCACTCATTATTATTGTCACTAGCTTGAACTGCCTTCAGCCTCTGAACAGATGAAGTGTTAGCTGTAATGAGGCTAGCCTTTAAAAGGATGGACACACACTACACTGAAGAGCTTGGTGCCGCTAAAAGCAGCATATGACCTTTTCAATGAAGAAAAATATCTAACATTTCAAACCAATAAACGCTGAAATTCGGCTAATACCCTTCATGCTTCAGAAGCGGATGCTTTGAGATCTGGGCACGGACCACAGACACTGATGAAAGGGAACACACAGTGTCCTTAGTGGTAAGGCTGGCACGTGAGGCACATTACCCAGGGCTCACCGTGTTGGAGGGACAGCCATGGGCAACTAGTTTAGAAATCTGGAGCTGACAGCAAATTTTCTGTTAGTTTCTGTTACTCAGAAATTCCAGTAAATTTCTAGATTCCAGGTGGAGTAACTGGATTTTATTCAGGTCTGGCAATGACAGTGAAACTTTGAGGGGTGCCCTCGCTGCTTCAGAATCAAAGCCAATAGCTAAATCAATGACTAGCATGTGCAGAGCACCAGCCCAAGAGCTAGAAACAGCATCCAGTACGAGCAGGGGCACAGTCAGGTAGGAGCAACAAACATAATTATCAAGGAGGAGGGAAAACGTGGCGGGTTCTGCAGAGGATTTGGCAGGGAGGAAGGGCAGGGGAACAACCCAACAATCAGTGCCCATCTAACACAAGCTCCTCCTTGTGTGTTTTTGCCTGGACAGATGTTTCTCCTTCCCGCTAGGATCCCTCATTCTCCTCAGCGATATGCAAACACCGTGGGCCTTGTGATTGAGAGGGAAAGATTAAAGACAGAAATTGATGGGCTCAGGTGAGGTATAAAGGTGTTGGCTAATCCATCAGGATTCATCATTTTTGTACAATACTATATTTTATTTTCCTGATCATTAATCAGACTTGTGCCACTAATTCTGTAGTAATTTTGTCTGCGGGTGTAACTTATCTAAATGCACATAAAGAGCTCATTTAGCATTTGGTTTAGTCACACATGCTCATATCTGTGCTATGATCATAGCTGTGTATCTATGTGCTGCCTACTACTACCACCTTAAAATTTTACATCCTGGAGTCTGCAACAACACAAATCAAAAATATTTCTGTATCAGTTCTGGCAAACAGAACTGATTTCTGTTAAGTACTAAAAACAAAAAGGTGAAGAAGAGCTTTCTTGATAAGGACATAGAACATTAAAAATAAAATTCAATTTTCTTAACACTAACCCCTCTACTCTGTATGCACTTCCACCTAGCTTTTATTGCCTTCTGAAAATGAAGTCCTCAAATACATATTTTAGTGGGAGCAGAACTGAGCCTTATTCTGGGGCCATACAGAATTTTTAAACCTAAGAAGGCAAGTCACAGCAATGACAACTGCATTAGAAAAGCTCTATCGGTATTACCTGGATGGGGTTGACCAGAGTGAATTTACAGCTATTCATGTTATCTATAAAGGCTTAAAGCCACAATTCTATCTCTAGTATAGCACTTTTTTTTTGTCTTCGGTTTTGATCTTTGCATGGGACACATCACAGCAGTCAGACCATGAATATGCAGAGGTATAAAAAATGTTTTTATAATCAAAGAATCTAAAGAAAGAAATGAGAAACTAAGAAAGGGACCGTTCAGAAAGTCACTTGCCCTTCAGAAAGTCACTCCCAGCCAGCTGCAGCAAAGACCACTTCATTATTCCATTATTTATCATGCCTGTCATGCACTAAAGCAGTCCCCAAAATTCCAATTGTAGTACAAGTAACAGCCAAAGAGCCTGCTTCAAAGAGTTTCAATAATTACATGCTTCATATGTAAAAACACACATAGTTCATAAAAAATGTACTAAATGATACTAGCTCAAAACTATCTGTTTAGATTTTACTTGTCTGATTGGATTCTTTAGTGCAAAGCCCTCCTGAAGCATTTCCCCAGCTGAGGCATTTATAACATCCCTGTAGACTCTCTGGTGCTCAAAATTTGTGCTCACATGGCAGGCTCTTCCATGCTGGATGCAGTCACTCTTCTACCTGACCAGCCCTTTTCTGTAAACTTGAGGAACTGGGGAGATCATAAAAGATTTCTAGACAATATTGACACAGATACACAGGACAAATGCGAATACATAAATACACACGCATTTGCAGTATAATCATAAGCCTTGTTTTTCTGCTTGAAGCATAAATCCCATTCACTTAGACCCAAGGGAGACATAGGACTTATTTGCAATCACCTGCAATATGAGTGATGTTCTTTGCCCGTCTGTGAAGTTGTATTTTCCTGATCTGTCGGTAAGTTTCACTTTACCATTCCATAAATTACACCAAGTTTGATCTGTCGATCTCAAGAGTATTTATTTATTAAGACATAAAAGTGAAGCAATAGGTTCACCTGCAGAGGAGCAGGCTAAATGACGCTTCACAGCCTTCCATAACTGAAGAACCTCCCAACCTTTCACACGGAAGCCACAGTTTCAGTCAAACTGTGAATGGGCAATAAGCAAGATGACAAGTGAGAGTTGGCCGTCCCAAAGAGCTATCTCCCAACTTACTTTCTAAGATTAAGTACTAAAAGTTTGCTAGAGGGATTTGGTGATTTACCCACGGTTGCTCAGCAAAACTACCAGGGCCCATATAGACATTTAAGCACTCTACCCACGAGCCAGCTATGAGGGGGAAAAACAGCCTCCCTAAAAATAAATGTAGGTAAAGTACCACATTTACATACATCAAGTAGCTATTTTCTTCAAACTCTCCCATTATTTAGTTAATAAAAAGAATGACTAATGTTTTTATTTCTTAGATACTATGTTGGAGAATCAACTGATGTCCTCTTTGAAAAATGGTTTCACTGTGAAAATCTTGGCACTCAACTTGCGCCAATAATTCGAGAGTAAGCTTTTTTCTTTGTAAACTCCAAAAGAATGATTAAACTTATCTAATCAGTCTTTCTCAATCTGTAATTTATTTACTTCATTTTCTATTTTGCTGTATTTTACATGGACTTGTTGTGAGTTAATTAGTGTTCTACAAACTGTTAATCATATCTTGCAAACCTCAAATTCGTTAAATCAGATTAAAAAAAGAAATAAAAATGAAGCATTCTCCACATCTATTTAGAACACATCTTATGAACAAGTAGGAGTACCTTGCTGCTAAACATAACAATAATTATGGGAAAATTTGACACTAATTTGTTTCCAAGTTAACTAGGTAGAGCACTAAACTGCATTAGAGCTCCTCTGGATTTCATTGCATTTTGCTTTCTTGACTCTTATTGCTTACTTAACTATTTTTAAACCATATTATTCATGGATAATCACGGCTGTGGCATTCGCTAGATATTGTGAAAAGCAGCTGCCTTGCAGGAAATGTCATCAATTATCTGGCTGATTTATTGCTTTAAGTGATTGCTAAAGGTGAAATATGGTCCAAATAAACTTATGCAAGCAAAGAGTAATCAAGAACAGTATAACACCAGAATAGAAAATTGTATAGGGATTTGAATTTTGTAGGGACTTTTAACCAAACCTTCTCGTGGGTGAGATCTAGCCTGTATACATTTTCAGCACAGATCTTAATGGTGAGCATTGCTGTATAATCTGTAATTTACAGAATGTAACTTTTAAGCCATGCTTAATCTTTATTATTTCAGGTTTTTCAATTCAAGACAATATCAAACTGGAACACCAAATCCAGGTAATGTAAATTAATTTCACAATTAGAGCAATTATTATCTGTCTGATTGGACAACAATGATTCTGCTCATAGAAAATGACTTGAAGTTTCTTTTTTTTCCCCTCTCTGATTATGTAAATGAAAATTACTTTGGAAAGTAATTTCTTTCATTTCCCCATCCAAAACCAAAATCTATATACATGATTACCAAAAGCATCTGGGCTTTTCATATGAAGACATCACAACAAGCTATCAGGTAACTGTACAGCATGAAATCTCAGTATCGCTGTGCTTCTCCTATGTCACTCAAGTCTTGTACAAATAAATGTCAATTTCTGACTGTGCATAATGAAATTTTAGTTCAGCTGACTCTACATATTGGATACTTATTTGTACTCATTTACCTGTAACTTTACACAGTGATCTGCTCTTCGAAGGAAAGGTTACTTGTATAAAGATACATGCCTATGGTTCACGTGAGGCTGATCCATTTAGTATTTAATTTTTACACTCTCTTTCACTATTTTTATTTTGTCCTATTTGTGGATAGTGATTGCAAATTCTACACTGGAGTAGATATTCAGGTTATAACCCTACACTCGAGTTCGTTGGTCAGAGATAGAGGATGTGGGCAGAAGTGACTATTAAAGACAGGTAATTTATTGGGATCTTTGCATAGGGCAGTGCTCGTGTGTGGAATGAAATCTCGCAAACAGGATGATCGCTGTCTGGGTGGCAGTGGAAGTATCCGCTCAGGGTCACTGCGGCAGAGCCTCTCATGAGAGCGGGTGAGACTCTCCCAAGCTGTTGTTCTCCTGAAATCCTGTAATCCTGCTGGCCTGTAGTCCTGGGTGAACATTGAGTGTATGCATGATCCAACAACCTCAATTACATGCAAAATATCTCCCAGTGGCATAACTAGATACAAAAGACTGCAGCCGCAGGAATGGTCTCTATAAGCATTTGTAAGTCTCTCATTTGGGTACAGTTAGGTCAGTTCCACTGCAGGAGCCACCTGGACAGTCTCAGAGGGCCAGATAGTTGATCAACGCACGGGCATGTACAAACTGGCATAAGCAGAGCAGCAGGTACCTGCTGGATCTACCTGGAGAATTCCCGCACCAATTAGTCAAATACTTTGTTGGGAATGCCCTAAGTCCAGCCTGCGCCAGGTCTGCTGCCTCAGATCTGTCTATTCGCAGTGACTAACAGGGCAGTTCACACGGGAGAACCACCAGGAAATGGAAGGCTTAAGTACACTGAGTGCACATACAACACAGCCCTGATACTCGGCTACACTACAATTATAATCAAAGCACAAACTTTGAATTTTGTTTTCAATCATTGTTAATTTAAATTTCATAGCTCTATGCCACAAGCCAAATACATATTTTTGTTCCCTAAGAAGTTTTTGAGATCAGTTATCCTCATTCTTCATATTAATTTCAGAATTTCTATGTAGGACCATTTTGATGACAAAAGTCCTAATGAAACATTATTTCAACATTTATCCCACTGACAGTCACCCTGAAAACTTCACTGCCTGCATGGTGAGCCAGTCTCGATCACTACTGGAACAAAGGCCCTATCCAATTCAGAGAAAGCTTTTCCATGTGAATAGCAGCACCCTTCAACAAACTACACTAAAAAAATCCTCACCAAAGTGAAGGAAGAGTTTACAGAAGAGTCCTGTGCAGATAGCATAGCAACTTTACAAACTTGTCAGTCAGAAAGAAACCCTTCCTAAAAGATTTTGTAGCTAAACCAGCCTTAGGCATTTTGTCTTTGTGTACTAGCAAGTACACTTATCAGAAGAAAAGCTGTTTCTCAGGAAGAAAAATCTTTTCCTTACCAAGGTTTTACTCTTATTTTTTTTATGTGCACCATCACAAATGTTTATTCTAGTTTGAGCTTTTGAGGTCTTCTGTAAGATTAATGCGACCTTCTCCCCGACCCGGGATAACCATGATTCTGGGTGAAGCACTAGATTAGCGCTCCCAGATCTGGGTGACCTGGGTGAGATGCTTCGCTGTCCCAAGAGTCAAGGAAGAATAAATGTTTTCATCTGCCTTTTGCCCAATTTTTGAGGGGCACTGGAATCTTGTTGGGATGTCAGACAGCTGCTTTAGGGCATCTACTGCCTCTCCATGTCTAGCACAGGCAGTCTAATTTCAGATGAGGCCTCTAGATGCTGCTGTAATAAAAAAAAAAAAGCCCCTCATACATCCTTGTTCCTCGTTCCTGTATGCTTGTTCAAGTATCCTTGATTTCCAATAAATTTCCCTCAGCAATCTAAGCTGAGAGCTTATACGTTAGTAACAAATGAATTACATCAGTGTAGAGAAAGGAGGAAAACAACAATTTACATTGTCAATATTTTCACAGAAGAACAGAGCTAAAAAACAGACCTGACAATCAGAAATTATGTAACATCTTTACAGTCTTCACACAAAACTTGGAGAAATTCTTTTTGATAAATCCAGTAGAGAAGCTTTTTTTTTAGGCTTTTTAGTAAAGCTGAAAGAAAAGGTTTTTTGATTGCTTTTTTTTTTTTAAAACAAGAGAAAACAACATGGCACGTAATTGTACTTATTCTGCTCAGAACTCATTATATCTTTTTCCCCTGAATGGCTTCCCCCTTGGATTAACCTCCAAGTTCACACCACACAAATTTGAAATACTTTTGGCTTAACCCTTGCCATAACTCTTAAAACAAGTAAAAGACAGTCAAGAAAATATATATATAGAATCATAGAATCATAGAATGCCTAAGGTTGGAAGGGACCTCTAGAGGTCATCTAGTCCAACCCCC
>JAWLRI010000847.1:231621-258672 GCA_034781795.1 Crypturellus tataupa | reverse complement strand
CTCCAGCAGCTCCACATCCCTCTTGTACTGTGGGGCCCAGAACTGGACACAGTACTCCAGATGTGGCCTCACCAGGGACATATGCACATATATAAGTGTGTGCGCGTGTGGCAGGATTTCAGCTTGGGGAATGGCTCCATTTTTCCAATTTTCATTTCTCATGGACAATAATAAGCTAAAAGTCACAGTTGATGTCCTGTACACAGGAAAAGGTTTAAGTTGCAGAAGTTTTAGCCAACAGCTCCTTTAACTGTCAGTGAAACTCATGCATTAAATCAAATGGAGTTTGACTGAGCTATGAGTAACCTAGTAACATGTTCTTCCTGGAGCTATACCCCACTGGCAGAGAAATAACAGCTTAGATTTATTCCCACAAGCAGTTCTCTTTTTCTCCTTAAGAAGCAGAGTTTAAAAAGCAGCTCGGGACTTGTAACATATCACAAGCCATCACCAGTTACCAGTATTCAAATGTGTCTTGAGTGAAACATCGAGACTCAAGCTGGCAGAGGGATGGATTTCAGACTGTTTCTATTCTGTAAATCCAGAATCCCATCAGTTTTAATGCAAAACACTGTCAGGTTCATCTCTACATAAGCCTGAGCTATTCCCTCCTCCTTTTGGAGGGAAATGAAATAAAGCTTAAAAAAAAATCTGTAAAGAAAACCTTGATTGGAGCTCACAGTTATAAATGCTATAAACGGAATCAATCAAGTAATCAATTTCCTTTCTTTCTCTTTCCTTCTTTCTTTTTCCTCTCCCCTTTAACCAAAGTCCACACTTTTTCTGCATTAATTTACAGTTCTTGGCTCAGCCTCGGTGGTGCCTTTGAAAGCAAGGTGCTCAAAATACATGAAAGAGGAGCACTAGCTATTAAAGGATACATTTTCAGGAAAGTGACTCAAGTATAATCAGAAGTAGAGTTGCATACAGTACACATTTCGCATGGAAGTTTTATGCAAGGCATCATCCTTAGAACTGTTTTGTAATAAGCTCCCCTTTGTTTCATCAGTAAGGCTGAAGTGAGTATCTTTAAAACAAGGAAAACTTAAGGTAGGCGCTTTTTTGTTTATTTTATTTTCCACAATTTTTCGTCATGAGGAATCACAACTATTAAAACAAATCTTGCTACTTTCAGTTGAACTGGACTGGTAGCAAAGTTCTTTCAAGGTTTCTATTTCCCTTCTATTTTATAGATAAGAAGATGGGAGACGTTTGAGTACACTTTAGACAGACACAAAGCCCAGTCTGATAAGCAGCGATGCCAGAACATTGTGTGTAAAAGGCTCCAAAAGTTCAGAATTTTAACCCTGCCAGTGCTCACTGAAATGATCCAGGCTTCCTAAAATTTGAGGGGAAGGAGGAGGGGGAAAGAGCATGAGAAAAAGACTGTTCCCAAGTTAGACTTTTTTCTTAAAACGATGTTTGAGAGCATTTTGATACTTGTTTCCAGTCTGAGGAACAGGGGAATGAGAGAAGTCTCTTAGATTTCAATGAACTGCGAAAAGTTCTTTTTTTTTTGAACAGGAAAAGCAGAACACCAATTTTCATTTTAACCATCTTGATTAATCTACTTAATCATCGTTAAGTAATTACGTACGAATATGAATCGTTTAACCCCCATAAGAACTTTATCACTAGTGAGCGTGTAGAAATTGAACAGAAACACCAGTCCTGTAGGGAAGAGCTCAGAGCAACCTGGCAGGCCACCCGCTACCTAAATACCAATGACAGCAACAGTCAGCAAACAAATCAACAACAACAACCAAATCCTAAGCCACAAAATGGAGCCCTTGCAATATTCCCAGCCCAGCATCCTCAAGGAGCGTCAGAACACAAACCAAAGGCCCAGAGCTCTTCACATGGGAACGTAGCCACTCCTGACCTTTCGTACATCATGTATATAACAAACCTGTCAGGGAACCTGGAAGAAATTTTCCTCCTCTGATAAGACTTCAGTAAAATAATAAAAAAAGAGGAACACTTTTAACAGCTGTAAAGCTCAGAGCAGTTTCTCAGTATGTCTCCTCTAATAAGCTAGCTTCTTTTTCCTCCTGCTCTTCTCAAATGTTCCCCAGACAGCAACATCTGAAACAGAAAGCTCACTAATGGAGTCAGCCTGACATTTTCACTAGTGTTTCCAGGGCTGTTTAATAGTAAGAGCTCACACATATGCTGCTCAAAGCCTTGCTGGACCTCATAAAGGAAGGGAGGTCTCACAGCACTCATTATAACCAAGTACCCTATTCCTCTTTCATGGGAAAGGGGAGGCTCTCAGACAATTAATGAATTTCTCACAGCCATAAAAATGAAAGATTGAAAAACAGAAGTAGAGTTCTCAATTTTAGGACTGTGCTCTGATCACTAGCCAGTTTTTCCCTTGATACAATTTAGCATTCTTAATTGCAATGACATAGCTATTACCATAAAGAGCCTCTGCAAAAAATGATGGCCTAAATCTTGCAATTTGGCTGTTCCGAAGTATTCCCTTTCTTCTGGGTGGTTATGTCTCATTTTGGAGGAGGTTTTCTTTCTTTTAATGACAAAAATGGTTTTCAAAACTTTCTAGATCAAACTTCTCTGTTTCAATTAG
The DNA here is from genome assembly GCA_034781795.1 of Crypturellus tataupa. Lineage (NCBI taxonomy): Eukaryota > Metazoa > Chordata > Aves > Tinamiformes > Tinamidae > Crypturellus > Crypturellus tataupa. The sequence continues at coordinate 256,082 of JAWLRI010000847.1, read as the reverse complement.
TAGGAAAGTGTTTAGTTACCACCATAGATTTAACGACAGAAAGAAAAATGTGCAAGGAAATAATTACAGGGACAATTCATAAAGTAACAGTTATGCCAGTTCTTAGGACACACTACAAAAAAAAAATACAGATACACAGGGAAAGCTGTAATTGCAGCAAGAAGGTGCTACATTTTCAGCATTGACACTCAATAACAGTTGAAGGAACCAACTGACCCCCAAAGCAATCAGTCATTTTTCAGTGCCTTTGCATAGAATGAGGTTAGCTTTCTGGTTGTTTTGGTGAGTGTTTAAAATTATGTCCCTCGGTCCACAGGTAAGTGTCTTTCAACTTGTTTGATTTGTGGACATATTAAACTCCTACAGGTCTCATTGACATTTCTGCTAACGTTGAGAAAGAAGCTGGGCTTTTTATACAAATTAGCCAGGTACATCTGGGAAAAACATCCCAGGGTCTGTATTATTGCTAGAACTGGCAATTAAACCTGAAACCGTGCAAAACTGTCATAGCAGAACTATTCATTATGATATAGTATCCATTTCAAAGTGAAAGGGATGATTATAAAGTGAATAAAAAGAAATAGCTTTACGATTCTAAAAATGTATGTGAGCTCCTTGCTCCCAATCTGCATCATTTTATACTGCTAAAGTGCAAGCACAAAACAAGGCTTAAGTGCTCCACTTTGGATGTCTTCTTTCAAGAGGGAGGCAGCATTCAGTGAGATGTGCCCAAGTCCTAATCTAGAGATGAGGCCACAGCATGAGGGACGGTCTGAGGCAGTGCTCTGACTTAGGCTGGAGGGGCTTTCCTAATGAAGAGGGGCATATAATGCAATTTAAAGATTAATAAATAAATAAATCCTTCTCTACAGTGCTGCCTGCAAAGGATGGCGTGCCACTGAAAAACAGTATTTTTCATAAAGCCAAGTTGTAATCCATTTCACAGCTGGCAGTATTTCAAGGCAGTATATTTTATGTGCCTTACTGTTTTCCTTCGCAACAAGTTTCAAAGAAACAAGGTTTGCAAGACAGTTAACAACATTCCATAACAAAAGACGCTCTCCTTTCCAACTCTTCTTCTGCATCTGTTTTTAGACCATCATGCATGCCTACAACAACATATTGCAGAGTATAGCAAGAGTTCAAGAGTGGGTGTGAAAATCTAGTTTTTAGAACTAGTAGAGCATGAGGTCAAGACATAGATCCTTCTAACAGCCTTAAGGGGGCTGGTCTGGAGGGAGGGAAGGCAGAGCTGGTCAGGCCTTCTGCAGTCATCTTCTGGCTTCAGATTTTAATATTTTATTTATTTAAACTTTACCAACTTTAGCCAAGTTTGAGGCACTCCTCTCTCCTCCCCACCCCTTTTTTTTTTTTTAATCTAGATTACTTCATGGTTTGGATGGGAACACATAAAGCTCACAGCTTTCAATCCACAGGTTTCAAAGCTGTGGATTTTGCTGCATCTGCACTCAAAAAGCCTGGTACCAAGGCCATTAGTAATTTCTGTAAATGTGGCCGTGCTTCCACCACATATGAAACAAACATTTCCAGAGACAGTTCTTGAGCACTTGACCATTTACAATCTAGAATCTTAAATATAACTTTGTGCTTGTTTTTTGACCAGAAGCCAGGCTCTCCGGTTGGCAGAGCAATGCTGAGAGCAGGCAGCGTGTTGTGCTCCGCCAGTGCTAGTGCACGGCGCATGCTGCGCATTGCTGCACATGCTGCAACGGTTCACGCGGGTGGTGGAGGAGATGCACAGGAAAAAAAGCAGCACTTTTTGTAAGGCAGGAAGGTAGACGGGAGCAACAAGAGCCTCCAAAGGCAATGCACAGTACCACGTGGCAGCAGGAAGGGTAAGGTCCCTAATTTCTGCTAAGTCTCTTTTATGACCATCTTTTAATCTAAGCAAATGTGTTGAGCACAGCTTGTTTAATTAAATCCCTGCAAAGAGTAATGGCCAGGGTGTAGGCTGCATGAAGAAAATGTGCAAGTGCGTAGGTTCATCCTGCTGTATGGGGTGGGAAATGGTGCCTGCTGACGGCCAGCACAACAACCGGGCGCATGGGCAGCAAGAGCAGCACATAGAGGGACGAGCAGAAGGGTCTCAGCAGCAGGCCTGAGGGGGTCTAAGGAGCAGATAGGAAGGGAAAGCTGAGAGTCGGAATCAGCTTGGAGCAAGAAGCGATTTGGGAGACAATGAGGAAGACTGGAAGGAGAAAGCAAAAAGGAAGAGCAAAGAGAAGTGAGTTGCTCTGGGATAGAAAAATAGCTATTGGATGAGTTTGGAGATAGCACGGCTCAAGCAATGCACTGGGAAAAGAATGGGAAGGCCTGTACTCTTAGACAAGAAAGGTCCTCCACGCCGGGCTCAAGGTGTCAGGAAGGGGAAACTTCCACCTGGCTTGAGAGCGAGCAAATACACTCACATGCACCAGGCAGGTTTAACCGTCCTGTTTAATGACACCAGCAACGCGGCAAGCCTGGGAGCCCACGGCTCTGCCCTGCGCTGCCTCCACGGGGCCTCTGCCCGGGCGCCCGCGCTCTGCGCGCGGCTCCCTCACACCCGTTCTGCAAGCTGCCCCTTCCGAGTCTGCTACCGCTTAGCTGAAATTCACTCCCTCTAAAAAGTGCAAGTCCCTCTCACTGAACGCATTTAGAAATATTTTTAAAAGATGATACATTTTTCAACTTAACGTTATATCATCACATTCTTATTTAAAGATAAAGTGTTATAAAAGCTATAAATCACGTACTGCGCTGTTATGAAAATTTAATAGTAATAACCTACAAAAATGGACACAGCTCTTTAAATGGATCTCCTGAACAGAACAACATGTAAGATAAGATTAGATTTGATATTCCACATAATGATAAATCACTGGGACATAAACTAGTTAGCTAAAAGCTTGGTATACTTAGAATTGCTATCCTCTTACATTTTTCTAGCATATTTTACTGTTATTATTACAGTTAAAAATTAGCTATTATTAATAGCTAAATATAAGCCATTAGGCTGATACTCGGTTCTTTTGGGAGCACCAGGCTTGTGACCCCGGGATGTGCCGGAGTGCCAAGTGTTGGTCCTCCTTCATTCTCACTCAATAGCTGAGGATCACAAATGCCTGGAACAATTGCTGGCACCACGCAAGGGATACGGATCAGCATTAACACAGGACTCAGCCACGTAAGCCATTAACAGCATCAGACATTAACAATATCAGGCTGCACTTCATCACCACGCTCCCGTATTTGTTCTGCAATAACAGAACCACAGTCCTTGGCCATGCTTAAGGTTAATTTTTTCCCAAGACATAGGTTTTTCAGAGGTCATTAGCGTATCACTGGTCAAGTAAGCATTATTAATATTAGAATCACCAACAACCTAGAACTCCATCATAGCCCACTGACACTAGACACAAGTACAAGATGACTACACTGTTACTCAAAAAGAATTTATAATCTGGATAAAGCAATTGTCCATCTTTACTTGCAAGTAAATGAAACAGTTGCAAAGTGTGTGCACATCACAGGCAAAGATGACTGCAGGCCCTATAGTAGGTGTAGGATGTAATTTACTTTTCAATGGCCCTATATGTTTGTAGCTTGCTATGCAAGACAGTCCTATGCAATGGGATAACTGTGATCAGGATGGCTGGAGTCAGACAACACGAGAGAGGAGAAAACTAGTTTACAAGGAAAAAAACAAATATTAGGAATAAATGACAGAAGTTAAAATAGAGACCAAGAAGCTTATAGCTCTTTTCCACTGTTAGTTTTGTGCGTTGCTTTTCGCTCAGAGCACAAACAAGTGTAACTTTTTCGGCTGTCAACTGCGTGCAACTCATGAGGAGCACTCATAGCTCTGCCTGCCCAAAACAGCACCATTCCCACCCTGGAGACCCACGTTCTGCAGCATGGGGGGACAGAGCTTATTTCCTAGCCCGATTCTGAATTCTTAGCTTGTGGGAAAATGCCCAGCTTTGACAATACACACGCAGGATATGCATTGCATCCAGTGGGTCTCTTACCCTCCTTACCCTCTTAGGTGCTGTGTACTTCTATCGTCTCAGCTGGGACGACACATATTGTAGTTGGAAGCTAGATTAATAGGTAATTTTCTAGTATTTCTTTTCTAAATTCAATAATGACCCATTTTATTCTGATAACAGAGTAAGATCTGCCACCCTCATATTGCTTCAGAAGGTGCAGATTTTTACAATTAATGAAACAAAACACTAAAAAAAAATTAATTGTAACACTAATTGCACTGAATACCATCTGGTTCAATGTCTTCATTTTTATTCCATTCTTCGGCAGTGAGTGAATACATATAGTAATAGTATTTTAGATCTATTTAATATCTGTTCCTATCCCCCCTCCCAAAAAAAGTTTGAAGTTATATTTGAGCATATCCACTATTTAAGGGAAAAGGTGGACAAATACTTCTAATTACCTCCAAAACAGGTTCGATGGCTCTGTGAAAGCTGAAGTAAAAGAAATTCGGACATACTGCAATGTGAAAATAAATCACTCTAATCTACAACCTTAACAGTGTTTTTTAGTGTTATCTAATAACAATAATAATAATAAACAGCATATGAATAGGTTTTGTTATTGTTTCCAAGCCAATATTAGAATAAATGTAATGGATGCTCCTTAATTTCTAAGGCTTTTACTGTTTAATAAAAATGTGTTGAATATGTTAGTTAAGTAATATCAGAATAGGATGTCTTTTTCAAAAAAAGCTCAATAGAGATTCCTTTTGCTGAAGATACAGTACGTACCATCCATGAAAGAGGCAAATAAACAGTTTGCTGTAACCCATTCATTTCTTCCTTCTAATTTAATATTATGAAAAGCTTTAAATGACAAAACCCATTTCTACATCTAAAGTGGTTAGCATTTCATTCAGACCATCTGGAAAAAAATGCAGATAATTGATGCATTGATATATTAAATAGCACAAACTGATGCTGGTGCAACCAGTGCCTTGCATGCACCCACCTCTCTCACACACTGTTTGAAGTCCACATGCAAAAAGACATTCCAAGAAAGAGCATGAAAAGCTAAATTCAAAGCAGTGCAGAACAGAGAAATATAGCTTTGGAGGAGAAGAAAAAAAAAGGGAAAAAATATATAATGAATGCACTGGTACTTTAATAAAGTTTGCTCTATTACCGAGAGTAAGACTTGGTTGCAAGTAGATTACCTCAATGCCTCTGGGATCTAGTGAATTTTTCTACATCTGCTTGGGCATTATTACTTGAAATAACTCCAGGGACATTCCCTATGGCTCCTCAGAACAAACCACCTGGGACCCCCAGGGTGATGATTGTGTTGTCTCTGCACTTCACTGTGCAGTGGGCTGCTGAATGACAGAAGTTTATTTCATATAGCAGCAACGCACAGCACAAATCTTGAATTTCACTACCTACACCAAAACTGCCTTCATCCCTCCAGGTTTTTTTCAAGTAAATCAGTTACAAAGGAGAATCATTGGAAATTAAATCCAGCTACTACTTCAGGAACACCACAAAAAAAACTCCTATTAAATTTAAGGTTGTGATAACTTATTTATTTCACTGTGGTCAATGAAGCCTTTAGAAACTTTAAAAATATCCAAAGGAGAAGAAAAACATCAGCCAGTATAGAATGTGTGATAGATGTAATCTGGTTCTGTGGAGCTAATTTCACTTACACGGGGATATGTCAGGGTGACCCAGCGAAGCCACAGAGAAGACGGGAGCAATTCTACCCGCGCACCAGCTGGGGTATAGGAGGATGGAGGACCTGCCCGCAGACCCTCCTGCCTATCGCACACGTTTATGCATTTGCAGGAAACACAAGTGCACAGCAGTTCTGAGCAGTGCTTCAGGGACGCAGCCTTGTGAGGACAAGCACGGTGTGCGCCGCACAGCCTTGAGGACTGCAGCTGTGCAGCAAGTGGTGCCATGGCCATTGCCTTGTAACCAGGCAGTATCTGTACATTGAACCCCTCAGACTGGATTCAGCAGCAAAAGGTTGGCAAAGGCCAAGGGAGAGCAAGTTTCTCTGTTATGTCTCTGCTTCGTTTGTAGATGAACTGCTGAAAGAAACACCTTTCCCACTAAATCCCACTTCTGTTATGGAGCCCTTTTCCTTTCAAAGCTGGTTAAATGGTCATCGTGGAGAAATAAAGGAGAAGCAATCCCTAAGTGTGTTTGAAGACACCTTTGAAACAGAGGTAGGAGCATTTAATTTCTCTGAGAGTGAGTGTTTTAACAGTACAGATGTCAGGTGCCTAATGTCTGGGGTGATTGAATCCAGGCCTAAAACCGCTGGGTCGTCTGCAGATAGAACTATTGTCCCTATGCATCCTATACAAAACTACACCTCCCTGCAAATTCTGCCATTGCCTAACCTGACTTTCAGGACTGCTGGTCTCTAGCCACTGATTACAGCCACCCAAGGGAAAGGAGGCTCCTATCTTTGATACTTCAGGTTGAGGACTCACTCTGAACCTTATTGCCATTTATTTTCTTTAGGATTTACATAATTTAAATTGCTCCCTCTTTCCATGCTTCCTGAATTAGAAATACTTGTAATATTGACATCGTGTTGGTTTGTTTGACTTCCTTCATGTTTGAGCAGCATTCCTGGTGCCAAATCCAAATTGGACATGTAAACATACAGCTGTTTTGTTAACCTAAGAAAAAGCGGAACAGAGGGAATGTTAGAACACTGCACTTCTCAGTCCAGTCAAGCACAGTCTAGTTTGAGTGTAAGCAAAGTTGTCACCTTTTGATGTCTGTTCCGTATGCAAGATAGTGTACAGAACACACCCTTTCCTTGGTTTGCTTCGAGTCACACTGAACAATCCCATACATTTGGCAGCAAAATAACAGAGGGTCTGGGCTTGACATCAGGAGGATCAATGCAGAAAGGGCAGATAATAGTGGGAAGAGTGAGTCTGAGACCTGCAGCTTTTCTACTGTTAATGGAAACATCTTTCTGACTTGAGCAGGCTCTCGACAGCGCCGGGGTTCATGAGGAGGAAGGGCCAGTTCCAGGAACAGAGGCGGGCAGGGATGGAGATGCGAGGCTGAGAGTGGGAGGAGGCAGAAGGAGCAGATTCGCGGGATGCAGAGCAGCAGAAGGAGTGGCAGGTGCAATCAGCTCCCTTTTTATCAGCAGGAATCAATAAGAGAATAGCAAACATAATGTGAATGTTAATGTCTGTAAAAATAACGTCATATTCTATGAACATTTCCCTCTAAGAATAGAATGTTTTAGATGCTGGAGGAAGATGAACATGTATACTTAAGTTATTGGGATGAATATTTTCTTTTTTTTTTCCCTCTTCCCTACAGGTTGTAGCTTACGGACCAGGAATAACTGAAAACAGCAAAAAGAATTCGGATATCTGGATATGGCAGCTGGTATGTGGCAATTCACACCTGTTAACCATGACAGTCAGAGCAGGCAGAATAGTAGTAAAGCTTCCTAGCACAGACAACAAAACCTAACACGATTAACTTCCTTCTCCCAGACACCACCCTTCATCAGCAAACTGTTGCTAGAAATAGCTATTGCTGTTGTGATATTGCCACCTTGTATGTTCAAAATAGTCGCTTCCATCCTCCATGAGGTCTTGGCGAGAGTTTTGATTCCTATTAGCATTTATCTTTCAAACACAAAATGCCTGTGAGTGATAAAAAATGGTATTTCTTGCCTCCTCCTTGAAGCATTTGCCCTCGTACTGCAGTTCTGATGGCAATGGGTATGCTGTACACTAAGCTAATAGAAAACTAACTGAGGGCTTGTTTATATGAAAGCACAGCAGTAGGGCATCCAGGTGTCCTTCATTCAACTACCTTGAAAATTTGCAGCCCAAGGGAAAAGAAACAGAGGAAAGCTGGTCTCCCGTTACACAAGTCAGGCTAGCTTAAGCCTGATATTTCTACCAGTTCCTCCTCTTTTCAGATTCACAGGGGCTATCAAATGCTAATTAAGGACCTAATAATTTTGAAGGACACTTGTTTAAGCTACAGTTTCCAACAGCCTCCACAAGGAAGACCTTGTTCTTGCGGGCAAGAACCCGGCTCCGCTGCTCGACAGCCTATTGCAGTGCACACAGACTCCTATTAGAAATTTCTGCCAGCTCCCTGCTGACTTGTGAACTGATTTTGAAGATTTAGAAAGGTTAGAAATCAGAAAAAGTAGACAAGGAACTTGAAATACTCCAGCAGGTTAGTCCCCGGAGGTGACTTCCAGAGAGGCACACCAATTTGCAGGCAGCCGGGTTAGATGCTAGCAGCGCATCCCCAAGGAGCCCGGCAAGGGGTAGCTGCTTTATCACGGGGAACAATGAGCCGTGAAGCATGTTTCTCCTGATGCTAATACTGCCAGACAGGGAGTACCTGCTGCAGTTTCTGTTGGAGCCCGTAAAACAGGACAGGTTTGAAGCACTCTTTCAGTGGGAAAGAATTCCACACTTAATAGCAGTACTGTCACCGGTGACAGCACATGGAAAATTAAAAGCGGGTGCTCTGTTCTTTCCCTCCAGGAGGGCACGTCGGCTGTTACCAAGGCTGGTAAAACCCTGACTCTGGCTGCTGGCGACAGCCTGCTCGTCCGTGCCCAGTCTACGTGAGTAGAGCTAAGCAGTGGTTCAAAGCACGACGTCTCTGCTCCTGACCACATAAATTCTGCGTGCTCGGTCCATACCAGAACGGGCATCAACTGGTGCAGAAACACACAGGCTCTGGTAATGCAGGATTTGCAGTAGGCTGCGTTATTCCTCAAGGCAGAGGTGTGTTGAGGAGGAAATAAAGCCAGGCATTCATGCCAACTCACCTTTTACAATAAAGCTGGAAAAGGTAACAAATGCAGAATTTAAAAAGACCATGAAAAAGCAGAATACAAAAGGCCCTGCATAAAGGTAGATGGGGATAATAATCCAATCATCAATCACAAAAGATCCTCTAAGTTTGATACTGTGGGTTAATCAGCAAACACAGGAGGTATTTGAGTACTAGACCAAGCCCACAATTCTCTCCCTGGAGTGGGATGCATAGGGCTGTTTCATAATCACAACACACAAGATATATGTGAAAGAAAAACTGGTAAAAATAGCTTCCAAACAGAATGTAATGGGAAAGTATTTGCCAACTCTTGTAAAAAGCAACACGGGCAGATAAAATGCCCACCACAAAAAGAGAGGAAAGATGATATGTGCTCACTGGTAATGCAAAGCAGCTGATTATAATGAGGTGAGAGAAATGACCATCTTTACTACAGGAAATCACTAGTCTAATAAACAGTAGTTTTGATATTTGCACCTTCTGTATATCTTACAGCACTAAAAAAAAATAAAAGTGTTGGAAGAGATGAAACTATCCAACTGTGCCCAGAACTGTTCTCTGTAGCTGTGCCTCCAACATACATTCACCTCCTCCCTCTACTGTTATCTCCCACCAATTCTGCAAAATTGCTTGTCTTTAATTCTCCGTTCTGCCATTCAACCAGTGAAAATCACTATATGATGCAAGTGCATTAGGAGACTGTACTCAGACCTTTGATTACAAGATCCATAGAGCAAATGCACTCCTACAGTATGTGTTGCTGCAATAGGTTGGTACTGATCTCTGGCCACCACTGCAATTGGCATAAAGGCAGCCAATACAAGATGATGTACTCTTAATTCTTAAACATTCACATCACTAAAGCGATACCTGTACTCACTGAGATGATTTTGAGCTCCTTCTGTGGCCAAGATAAGGATATAAACCTTTCCCTTGAGTTCACTCATAAGTAGAGGTATGTTCTTCCCCACTGTTTCGTATTTGAATTATATTAGTGATGATGGGGAATACTTTTATTCCCTTTCCATAATGGTATATTTTGTCAAACTCCAGGAAATTAGTCAGAAAAAAGCTCCACTGTATTCTACTACATTTTCGGCAGCGTAAATATTTGTATGGTGATTTTGTGAGTTTTTTGTTGTTGCTATTGTTAAATACACATTGAATCAGCTGTATTTTCATGTCTCTAGGTACTGCTGGAAGAGAGCAGAAGGATGTGTGGCTCTTTACATTGCTCAGGACCCGAGACGCAAGCAACCTTATAGCTAGGTGTTGTGCCAGCTGCGCTCAGTGATAGGCTACTTGGCTCATCTTAATGATCAGTCAGACTGCACGGCATCTGAACAACCTAACAACATAATTACACTAGAATGAGGTGGAATTGTGCCCAGTTCAGTTAAAAGGTTAAAAACGTAATTCAAGCTTCAACAAAATAGACTAGTTATTTTGAGGAAACAAGATAGTATTTGTCATCCAAAAACAAACGAACAAGGGATCCGAGTAGCAGGAGTTATACACATGCTCACAGACAGATATACATGACCCTATATAGAATAAATTAAAAAATTTTTCAAACGCAAGCCTGTACTGCAAGATGAAGAAAAGGAGATGGGAGTAATGTTATTTTCCTATATTATACTTTAGCCACATCACAGGACTTTAAGAATCCTGGATTCTAGTCACATTGCATCACTGGTGCCCTTTGTAGCCTAGTTTTAACTTCTTTGTCTCAGTTTTGTCATATATAATAAATTGGGCATAACATTAATGATCCAATGCATGGCTACTGGGCTTGTCCACCAGCAATTAAAAAAAAAAAGGAAAAAAGAAAAGCAGAAAAACAAAAACAGCAGTGAGCATTAATAAGAACATCATTGCAGTGCTGTATTTACTGGAGGGACTTGGTACCAGCTTACCAAATCTGGCCTTGCAAAGTCAATGACAGCCATCAGTAAAGCGCTAATGGCACACTGTCCTAGCCTAAGCTGCTACACCTCTAACACAAGCTCCTGCTCGTGGTTGTCCAGCTGCAGAAATTTCATTTCAAAGCAGCCTAAAAAGTCTACTGCAAGACCAGAGAGAAAGGGAGAAAAGAAAAAAGAATTTTTCCTAACTGTTGCTTCTTTTTGAAGGAACAGATGAGATTTCTTCATTGCACTTTAAAGTGTGAATGTAATATGAGCGCAGCATATATAATTAGCTTTTTCCTGCTTTTCTTCCAGGAACTCTCCAGGGTTTTTTTTACATATTGTCCTTCATAGGTTTTTACCACTGGATAACACATTGCTTAAATATTTCCAAGGGAGGGTTACCAATTACATGTTTAGGAAAGCAAGGTTACCCATACTTGATTTCTTGTAATTTTAATATAAATTTTAAAGTTACTTTTTTAAATACAAAGGAAGTCTAAGTGTTTTATTCCAGTTTTCATTCTTCTGCTGAGAATGACTCAGATGGGTTGGCTTTAACCTATACCTTACATGTAGGCTGAATAGAGAAGTTCTTCCAGCAAAACGCACAGCGGCTCTTCGCTCCACCCCTCTAATAACAGGGGACCTAATTTGAAAAATTGAGCCCAGTCCTTAGGGAAGTAGCTCACTTCAGAATTTAAAGCTCAAGCTACATTTGTGGTGGGTGTGCCTTTTTCTAAGGTCTCCTGCTTAAGCACCTGAATTCTACCCAGCTCCAGCTCTAGGTGCCTAGAAGCAAACTGGACCTAGAGCCCTGAACGAGCCCACAGCTTAGCAGGCAGTGGATTATTTTTCCTTGAGGAGCTGCAGTCCTCCTCCCCATCCTCCCTGCTTGATACCTTCCAAAGGCACGTGAAAATACCCACTTTGGACACTGAAACCAGTTCCAACTATCAGCAAGCCACACTACATAGATTTCTAAGCCCAGACACACATCATCAGACTTGATCCCACATTTCCTTTCAGCTCCATGGTGGTCCTGAGCAGTGGGAAGACCTTTTCAGGTGCTTTACACTTCCTCTGTATTACATTATGAAGCTCCAAACATGGGACAGTAATTCAGCTAGTAATTCAGTAGAAAGCCCCGCTCCTCTGTCTATGAGGAAGTGGCCGGATACCAGTTGGCTCCCTGGAGCCATTGCAGCTCTGAGGTGCTCTTCACAGCGCACATGTAGTCAGGTCAAGTCTACTTTGGCACCAAATCTGTGGGATTACAGCCTAGCATTCCAACACAAATCTCATCTCAGGGAAGGATTTTAAGCACTGGTCAGCAGCAAAGAATGAGATGGGCCCTAATGTACTCCCAATGCACGCGTGAAACAAGGCGCTTCACGCATGCATGTCCATGACACCAACACAAAACCAAACCACATCATATCCATACAAGAAAATATTCTTCCACACAGCTTCTTCCACTTTCTCTCACTTCCTTTCCAGATGAATCATACAGATTCACACTCAAATTTATCTTTGATTGTGCTGCCCACACTAGTACCTTCTAGCATAGACATTCCACCTATTTGCCCCAGCTTCCCAAAGACCTTCAGTAAAGCTTTTCTCCCTCACATATATATCACACACATATATATATATACACACACATATATATACTACTCCTTAGTAAGTGTCCCATGTTTTACAAAAAGCAACTCCAGGCAAAACACTTGTCGTTCTGAGTGAACTACAAGAGGAAAACGGTGACCCATACAGAACATGTAAAAGTAAAAAGTTAAAGACCAATAACGGGGCTTTCTTTTTGAGAATGGATTATCATCAAAACACACACACACAAATCCACAGAAGAGTGTGGTCTAACACTGGCTACATTTCATGTTGTCACAAGTAAATTGACAGCTTGCAAAAATCAAGACAGAAGCTTGTCTTCCTCCCTGCTTATTTTTTATATCTCACTTACTTCCTCGAAGGAACAATCCCTTCAGGTTGCTCAGAAACACAGAAAGCAGATAGGATGGATCAGTTAAGCAGCTGTGTTGCAATAAACTCCTTCCTCAAGCACCCGCAAGCCCCCATTTTACAAGTCACACCTGTAAAGCAAGAGATATCACTCCTGTTGGGTGACAACAGCGCACACATTCAGGCTATTGTCAAGCGCTCATTGTTCACCAATTTCAGTTCTCCAGCCACATTTATTATATAGAACAGATGAACAGAAAGCATCCCTCCCACCACCATTGCACATAAGTAAAAGGGAAAAGAATTAAATGAGTTTTTTAACAGATCTCTAGAAAAACAGCTTGCGTTCATGATACAGACATTTTTTTTCCCCGTTTAATAATCCAGGGTGCACTTGAAGCAAAACTTCAAGCTAATGAAGGTCAAAATCTCACGCCTGCTTCCAGCTGAAGATACAAATAGTTGTAAAGTTATTCTTCAAAATCAAAGGATACAGAATAGCTGATTGGGTGCAAAATAAAATGTCTGCTTTTAAATTAAAAAGGAACAAAATGGAGTTAATGTACATTAATAATCATATTGCAACTCAGAGCAATATCCAACCTCCAGATGGAAAAACAGTCTAGCTCAGAGACTCCTTGATTATCACTGTCTGGATCCAATATAAGAAGCTGTAGAAGTCCATAAGAAGTCTTCAATTTACTGGGCTTCTCAGTGAAGCTTGCAAGCTGGAAGGGCCTGGGAAAAAGGAGAGAGGAAAATGGGATGGTTCAGTTTGCTGCACATTTGCAGAAACAAATCCAAAAATGACATTTTTTAAGGCAACTCAAGCCCAAATGCCTACATCACATTCCCTTCTGCAGAGAGCTCTCACTTTTTGAGACCATGATCTTTAGATTATATTTTCTGAGTGGTTGTTGCTCTAGATTAAAAACACCAGGTCTTTGGCCATGTAAATTCTGTAAAAGTTACATTGCAACCACAAAAAGGAAGACCTGAATACTTTGTGTTTTTAACATTCAGTAGGTGCACATACATGCCTCATACACAGAAATTCAAACACATCTCCCTAGCTTGGAAGACAGGTTACCCTGAAGTTGGGGCAAAATTATCTGAGTTCTACAAACATTATATTACTTTTGAAGCACTAATAAAAATCTCATAGCAACTCAGCAACATACTAAACACTAACATAAATACTAAAAGCATTTTGGGCATTTCAGTGAGGAAACTGGATACATCTTTATTATGTCAAAGAAAAATAAGACCTTTTCAGTGCTGTACAGGTTGCTGTCTGCAACCAAAGCACAAGGAGATGCTCCGAGGGCCACACAGACTGCATTCACTCCGCAGTGCTCTGCTCTCAGTGCGGCTGCCTCCAGGCCCCGAAGACCCATTGCGCCCTGTAGCCAAAGGATCTTATTCCCCTGTGTAAACAACTGCAGCCAGAGACCCCATTGCCTTCTTTAATGCAGCAGCCTAAGGACAGGCTCTGCACAAGAATCGTGATTTAGACTCATTTTTCCTCTCCCATGGGAATGTCCCAGTCATCAGGGCACTCCACACCTTTTCTCGCCACAGCGCGATGAACCGGGACACGCAGGAAGCCACGACGTGTTGCTAGAGAACACGGTACAGAGCCCTGTGCCCCACAGGGTTGAGCAGAAAACATTTTCTTTTTATAAAATAAAAGCAAGTTCTGACAGAACGCACATATCCTTCCAAAGCCCCTGGTCCAGAGAACTATTTGCTGATCACATCTGTACATCTGAGTCATCTGTAGCATCTTGGGATACACCCCAAAGTGAGAGTGAAAAAAATTTTGACACGGGAAAAATAATTCGAAGATTGTAGCATCATGAACAGATTAACATGGTTATGACAATCTGAGAAGAGTGTTAACAGTTACTGGCTGCTTCTGAATGCTGGTAAACAAAAAAAAAACAAGTGGTTCAAATCCTATATGCTTTATTGCTGAGTGACAAAGAAACATTTGACGGTTTTCACCAGATTATTCTCTTTCTGAAGACAATAGCAACAAATTATAAACACTGAATAAAACTGAGCAGTTTCAATCTGAAGTTTGATACGACACTGGAAAGAGGGAGCGCATGCATGTAGCATCCATATAAAACCCATAAGAGTTCGCGTCAGGACCCCATGGGAGGACTCACTCCATGACACAGAGGCAGGAAGAAGAAGGGGCGAAGAGAGAGAACCTGCTGGCAGCTAATGAGACACCTGCAGGAGACAAATCCAGCAGGGATTTTAATTGTCAGACATAGCCTCGAGCCCCACCGACCAACAGCTGCAAACCTGAGGTGCGACGTGAGCAAGTAACTTAAGTCATGATGATGGGGATGATAATTAAAAACACTGGAAGGAGGAAAACAAACAAAAAAGAACCATCAAGCGGTGGCTGATCCAAAGGTCTTGTGGGGGGAAGACACGGGATAAAAAGCAAGAGAACTAGAGGAAGAATTAGCCCCTTTCCAAGGGTGCTTTTGGTTTAGGGAGCTCAGCTCACCTACTCCATGAGGAGAAACAGGGACCTACAGCAGCTCCTCAACCAAGAAAATGAAATGGCCTTTAGCCATTCACAGAAAACACACGTAACCTCCCAGAGTACATTTCTAACCTTCAGAAAGCATTTTCAGCTACAAAAACGAACTCGATATATCTTGAAGTGATTTCTACCCAGATCACAGAAAGAGCACAACGGCAATATTTCACTTAATGTTTTATCCACCCAAGCCAACTAGAGTAGCTTCACTTTTAAACCAAGTCCGAAAAAAGTATGCTGGTACCGGAACCAGGGAGCCAGGCTCCTACACTACAATGACATTGCTCTGCTTTTTGCCCTGGATCCCCCAAAATACCATTGCATAGGTGTTTTTAGAGCTATTGTACACATGCACATATGTGTGTGTGTGTATAATTATCACAGTCCCCCTACACACAACTCCTGAGCATCTTTATGCAATAATTATGCTGTGAGTCTGCAATCACTTGTGAAACAGTCTCTTGTCCATGCTGGTGAAATTTGTACCCACGTGTAACATGTGTGCTTGGCGTTTGCAACACAGCTGGGCAGATACTTGCAGGCAGACAGAGAGAAGAGACCGGTACTAAAGGTCATTTTTATTTGTGTCAAACACAGGATGCTTCAGAACTTTTACGAAGCTGCTGCCTCTGTGCTCTCGGTGGGTTATTTGAACTCCAGGCATAGTGTTCGAGTATAAGAGGTGGGGAAAAAGAAAAAAGCAAAAAACAGAAAAAAAAAAACACAAAAAAAACCCCCACCAAAACCGAACTGGAAAAACCCACAAAAGATCAAACAAGGGAATAATTATTTAAGGCATCACTGGCAGACAGCTACCCAAAATGCTCCCCCTAAACCAGCCTCTTCTCAGCATCCCAGGGATTGGGGTCTTTGGAGCTCATATATTTGCCATGTAGCAGGAGGACAAAGGTTGCTTTTTATTATCAGTTTTAATCCCATAGAAACGTTTCACAGCATTTATTTCCTCTATGGCAAAATTACCTCTACGTGCAAAGCTTCCTCCCCCTCAGAGGGAAATAAGATGTAGGCTCAGAAGCCCAAATCCGCAATGATATTTAAGTGCCTGAGGAACTGTGCCAGAGTGTCTGGCAGGGGAAGCTAAACAGACACAATTTTAAAAGGAATATAGTGAATGGAGAGACAGGCTGAAAGCTCAGGAGAGTGAAGTGCTCCTTATATGTACTATGAGGGAGCTGTTAAGGGTGAACTGAACTTCTCCACGTTTTTCCTGTCCATGTGCTTTAACCCACCATTAGGGCTGTCTCCATCCACATTTGACACTGGCCTTCGCTACAGCTGGCAACAAGTTAGTTGCAAATGTCATTTCCATGACCTCAACATCAGTCCAGTGGGAACAGGACAGAGATAAATACTTTCTGCTTGATCATACAAACAGTCTTCTTCAAGTTCCTTGCCCTGTAGAACTAATAAACTATTTGTGTAAGGTACCAAAATTCACCTTGCTTAAAAGGACATAAAAACAATAGAAAAATATACTGGAAAAAAAAAAGTTCTACTACTTATTTTAATATAGTCTGTGTATTCTTTCATTAAAATATTTTTCATATCAAATTCCTAATTATTTTCCATTATTTTGTTCATTTCTTTATGCATCCACATTGGAAGAAATGCAATCTTCAGCTGTACTTGTCCAAACACGCAGCCAGTTAAACTACTTTAGTCTTCCAGCTCCACAACCAAATACAACCTGGCCTTCTTTCTACATAAACTTTAGAGCTGAGCCAAGGCACAATGGTGGAAATACACTAGCACATGAAGCCTGCTTAATACAAGTACATTCCCATATGACATTGTACATCTGCTGCAACTTGCAGCTTCACTCACATTGTTGTATTATCTTGAATAAGGTACACAATTATTTTAGTGGGTTTTGCAGCTGAATGTGTCTGTGGAAATGTGGAAAAAAAAATACAGAATTGTTAGCTTTGTTCTGGTGAAAAGCTTCAAGGCTAGCAGCACCAGAATGTGAACATCTAGACAGATGCAGAGCACTGGAGAATATTGAAAACACCTTCAAAAAAAAAAGCAGCAGCCAACTCCCTTGTCGCTACTTTGGAATTTGGATAAAAATCTTTATGTGGAGTCAAAGTAAGCTCCAAGTTAGCTCATTAGTTGTCTAGAGAAGAAGTTATATTGGAACTGCAACATAGTTCATATACTCCATTTTTTATATTCATCCTGCTTGTTAGACTCTAGACTGGATGCTAGGCAAAAAAAAATCACTGCATTCAAATATCAATAATGTCTCCCATGTTCATATTTCTAAGGGACCATCATAAAGAAGTCTTTTTTCTTTTTATTAAAAAAGTAACTCATATGAAAATACATTAGAAGACTAGGCCATCAAAAGATTTTTCTTTTAATTTCTCATGCTATTTCTTCAATTAAATCCACAATATTAGAATCTGACCTTCATTTATCTGAAGAAGCAAGGTCAGGAGAAGTATGCTGTGACAGTCAAGCTGAAGTTCTTGTGTGTTTTTGAAAGCAGGCAAAACCCTTTCACTCTGGTGTCTGACACATTTGGGGAAATAATAGACATAATTTATCTGCCATAAGGTCTTCATTAAGGAAGTTCATGCTGTGAGGATTTCCATAGCAACTACTTGAAGTGACATAAAGTGTTCATTTCTGAAATATAAAGCCCAGGAACAGAGCCATAATTCCATGTAAACTACCTAAACAGGGATCTTTTTGTCGGGGTCAAATAAACTTGCATTGCTTCTCCTCCATGTAGATCAAATGCAGAATCAGTTCCCAAATTTTAAAAACCTAATGTTGTCCAGCAACCTTTTGCAAGAACTACCGCATGTTTGCATTTATACACACAAACAGAGCCGAAATGATTTCCTTGAATTTACGTAGTACACAGTACATAAGGTAGCATACAGAAAGTCTACACGAGGAAGAGTGCACAGAGGTCACCCTAAAGAGTCACAGAAAAGCACAAGGTCAGATTTTGTGCAACATTCTCTTGATCTCATTGATCATTAATCAATGTGTTTAGACAATAAGCTGTTATAACAAATGGATGCTCTGGCATAATACACCAGCAAAGAGAGAAGCTAGGTTAGTAAGCTTTGCTCTGAGAAAGGAGAAAGGGAAAAAGGAAGGGGATGGGAGGAAAAACAAGATAATCTGCTTTGGCAGACACAAGTTGAGCAGCCTGGTCCTTTGTACCTAATTCCCTTCAGCCAAGGTGTAGCCCTGATTTTAACAGACATGAGCTAGGGATGGGAAGTAAGCACACTCCAAATAACAATTCCAGACAGACACTTCAGAGATCCCACCAGACAGCATAAACTCAATCCCAGGCTAATTTGCACTGGCATGGAGTTGATATGGAACAAGTCCTAAAACCCCTTGGCCTCAGCTAACTCTTCTCAGCCCTGGTCTTGAGTGTTTGATCCAGCTAAATGGATCCATCATGCAGAGCTGATGTATAGTAGCTTTATTCATCAACTAAAGCCATATTTAAAAAGCTTTCCTTCTACAGTACAGTATAGATGATATAGATGGATCATTAAAGCCAACTTAAAAAATACAGTTTACTTTTTATGTAATCATCTGAAAGACAAAATTTTGTACCAGCTCAGGTAAAACTCCACAGACTACCTAGCTTTTATATTCTCTTTAATTCTCGCATCTATTTCAGACCTCCATTAAATCCGTGTAACGCTAATTTATTCAGGAAAATGTAATAGTCTCCTGCTGGAAGTTTTCTCCATTAAGCTGGTATTACAGTTACTTCATGGAAGCCTGAACAGATGTCCTTTTTTTTTCCCCCTATATGGATTACTTTCCAGAGTTGTGCTCACAAAGGCAGTTTCTTACAATAAAAGTGAATCTCCTGGAAATAAATGTTCTCTGTGAAATGCCATCACATCCCCTTAGCCCCTGACTGGTCAGACAATGGCAAAACCATATGCTTCATGCTGAAGGACATCAAAGACTCAGTCACAAAAGGCATGATAGCGATGGAGAAGTGGATAGGAAGGAAGAGCCCTGGGTCAGCTTCTCTGTAGACACATCAGCACCAGGCGAAGCCACAGACAGACTGACTGCATAGGAACCGCATGAAAAACTCTCCCCTGCCTTGTTTTATCACTGAAAAATACTGAAACGTCCACTCTCTTGGGAAAAAGGAGGATGGCAAGCACTTACGGGCTTGTTCCGCGCCTGAACTGCTGTGCAGCACGTGGAGAGGCACAGGGTATTTCCTGGAGTCTGGTGTAGACACTGCTCTTGATACGTGCTCAGAGGTGTCTGTAGGATTGCCCATGACCGGGGGAAAGCTGATATTATCTTCCTGTCTGCTTAGATTTGTGCTACTGCTGGAGACCAGGCAAGAAGAGAAAAGTTGTACAAAAGGCAAATTCTGTCAATCTGAGCGATCAGTAAAGCATACAAACTATGATTTATGGCTCCCATACGCAGCAAGGAGCTGTAAAGTCTTAGACGGAGACAATCTGTTTCCTGAGGTTTATAGGCTAAATAGCAAGCTGGAAAAAGGGAGCGACCCAACAAGCAGAGAAAGGCATCCGACAAAAGCCTCATTAGCCCTCCCTTTCCTTCATTCACAGCATATGCATGTTCCTTCTCAGAGCTGGCATTCCTGTGGGTCTGAATGCTCGGTGCTTATCTCGAGTATCCAGCAGTGAGGAACAAAGACAGCACAATGCTCGGAGCTGCAGTTACTGCGCTAAAAATTGGCTTCTGTGATCACCCTATGTTATGAAAAGCCAAGACTGACAAAAAGACACGTACAGCAGAACAGTCAGCTAAGAAAAAGGATTTTGCCACTTACTAGCTTTTGTTTCAGAATCTTGCCTCTTGATGTTTAACATCAGATTAGCACCAAACACATCATCAAAACATCAAAGAGTGAACAATAATATGGTGATCAAATAATTCCTGCTATGCAAGGTATTTTCATTTTTGCCCACATTTCTGCTTTAATCCGATCAGCTTCTACAATTTTACTCTCCACTCACATCACAGCTTAATAATCTTTGGACTCCTACTCCATGTATGTAACCAGCAGTTTAGGTACTGTCCATTGGTCCTTGATTCCCATTGCAAAAAAAAAAGTGTTGTTTTATGCTGTAACAACCATGGCTCTGGCTGGCTGCAAAAACCACCCACAAATTATCTCAGATGCTTTAAGGTGAAGAAATACACCCCCTCATCTATACACACCACAAATTTCAGGGTCACTGGGAGACACCCGAGGCCCAAAGACAAGTAACACTCAGTGGGGACACATCCTACTAGAGAGGAAGGCAGCTTTGAGCAGAAAGCCCAGAAGCCCCTGTGGTTGGCCTGGGAGCTGACGAGCACGCTCTTCACCACCGTATGGGGTGAGTGGGATACTTCCTTTTTTGGGGGATACACACAGGATACGGCTTCCGTTCCTCTAGGATTCCCAGATTTGTTTCACTTGTCACCTTTGGTGGTAGGGGGAGGAAAACCAACTGCATTTCTCAGCAACACGTGCTTTTGGGGCTCAGCTGCTCAAGCGCAACACTATCCTTCAGTAAACATACTAGAGTTTGGGAATTTCTCTCTTACACCATCTTGTTTTCAAGTGAGTTAGGCTTGTATTATTTTTATCCATAGCTTCTTTCCCCACTTCCCACAGAACCACACATTTATACACTTACCCTCTTTCTGTGAGTTTCACCTGACTATGTTAGTAACTAAAACTGTGTTTCAATGAATATTTACAGTGCAATTGTTTTCTGAGTAAAGGGCAGGGGTCTGTTCCCTCTCCAAATTCAAACAGGAAAAGCTCAATGGATGCCCTTATAATCAATTAGGACTTTCATCTGTATAAGTAAGAGAGGGATCAGACAGCCATATAAATTGCATCTGTTACATTGCAGGCATCTGTAATTCAATCTTCCAAATATTAATCAAATTTCTCTAACTTGATTTTTCCTCCAGCGATTCATGCTGCTTATTTCTCCATAGTCTGTTATCCTTATATACTAACAGATTTTAATTGCTCTTAAAATTTATGCTTTTACTTTAAGAAAGATTAAGTTGCATTTATTGGACAACCTTTTTAGAGATCAATACAATATTACCTCTCCCTAATTATTCTGTCCCTATCATCTAATTGCTCTATGGCTCTCTGTGGTCCACTCTTGCTTTGCACTGCTAAACTTAATGCAATGTATTTAGGTTTAGTGATGCACTTCAGTACTAGAACCCCCTATGCACTGAAAAAATTTATCTTGATTTTTATTCAAAGTACTTACAGTTTCATTTTATTCATGTTTCTTGTCTTGAGCTCTCAAGCCTTACTCTGGTTGCTGAAAATATTTTGTTCTCAATTTCCTATTGTTTCTAACTGCTTCTATAGAAACATTCATTAAATGGTTAAAGAAAAACATCCAGGTAATTTATACTTTAATAAATATCTTGGAGTTCCCCTGCTACTTGGAGCGGGATTAGTGGATCTTGTTCTGTCTTTCGATACCAATGATGGCTTGTATGGTATATAGAAATCTTAAGTTTCCTCAGGGAATCTTCTGTACTCTAATCTGATTAATCACAAGAGAACAATTTACCAAAACAGTGTGTGTATTTTTTAATAAAAATACATATAATGTAGAAATCTATGATTCTGTCAATGGGTCAGCATTGGGTTAAAGCAATTAGCAGTTGGAAAATACTAAAGTGCGTTAAGCTGATGACCAAGGCAGGTGTCTCGCTGAAGGAGGGGACATCATCTTGAAGGGTAACTTGAAGAGACCTGATATAAAAACACTAGGAGCAAATAGTCATGTGGGGAAGGTTTGCATTACATAGTTGTCCAAGAAGGAAAAAAAGGGCAAAAAGGCATACTATGCAATACATGATTTTTTTCACTGAAGTGAAAGAGGTACTTGCTGAAGAGTTTTAATGAGAAGTTTACTTGTTAGACATGTAAAAGCAAAGCACCTTTCAATAATTCTCAAAATACCTTACAATCGTCTTGATGTCTCTCCTTAAAACATGTAAATTGTATTTACATGTTTTAAAAAATTGTTTATATGGGTTTTGTAAACAGACATTGAAAAAATGATTCATCAGTTAGTCACAGGCGATTTTTTCCATATGAGCTTTAAATGACACCAAGAGATTTAAGCAAGGCTTACAAAAGTCCAAAAGGCTGGGACTAGAAAACCTAGACTCTCTGTATCAGGCTCTTTTCTGGCATTTTGTCAAATGGAGACTTCCATTTTGAAATATTTGACCTATTCATTCCCTGATACTGGTACCAACGATGTCAAAACAAAGAAAGCTTTTTCAAAACCACATTATCGAGCAAAGTGAAGAATATCAAAGGAAAATAAACTCAACATGTCCAAAGGCAGCTTGTGTTAATGCTGAATTATAATAAAATCTCAGCAAAATTATTCCACTTTCAGCACTGCTGCAGCTCAAGAGGATGTAAATTACTGTTTCATTCCCCAGAGGCCAATTTAGCCTTCTTTCAAAAGCAATTCTAAAACCTTATGAACTCCAAACAAGAACTCTTCACATCCGGCAAGTGTTCTGCAACTATTAAGGCTGCCTCAGCCTTTAAATACTCTTAGGTCTGTTGTTTTGACATACAGCAAAATTTAAAGCATTAAATTTTGACCTCACTGTTATTAAAGTAATTCTAAAGCAGTATCAGGTAAAATCATGGGAGTCAGCAATGATTTACAGAGGCAAGTTGTATCAAAGTAAATTTTCTATAGAAAAGGACATGATTAAAAGTTTTGTTGTACCCTGAAAAATATATATATTGTTTCAGATGTAATAATTTATCTTTGTTCTAAAAAATAGTCTATCCCTCAATAGTTAATATACTACTCTCAAACATAAAAAAAGAACACCCAAAATCGTATAACTGATTTAACTCCATTATCTCAAGATCTAAAAACAGGAAAAAAAAAAAAAGCAGGAAATATCCTGGATTAATCCTCAGTCACTTTCCCACCACCAAATCTAACAAGACAGAAGATCAGAAAAGTCAGCAATCTCAGTTATCAGAATCAAGATGGCAAAGAGTATGTCTGCTATGTCCAAATCTCTGATCTAGTCAAGCTGTTACTGCTGCCCTTTCATCATATTTATAACAGCATCTGTCCCTTAATCTTCATAGTGAATTGCAAAGTTAGGAGAAAAAGGGAATATTTCCTTATCTACTTGGCCACTCACCTCACTGCCTACTTAGTCCATGTAGCATGTGAAAGGTGTTTTGACAAAATGTGAGACCTTTACCGTGTCATTTTTTTAAGGAAAGGAGAGAGGAATTTTCAAATTACAGAGAAGTGGGATGATTACAAGAAACACTCTTTGTACCTGCTGCAAGCTCTGCAGAATCTAGATTAGAACAAGAGAAAGCAGCACATGAAACTAATTTTATTCTTGAGCTTTCCTTCATCTTCCTTATCAGTTATTAGTATGACTTACAGCAGACGATACCAAACTGGGGACCGTGGCCGAAAGTCCCAAGGGCTGCGCTGCCATTCAGAGAGACCTGGGCAGGATGGAGAGTTGGGCAGAGAGGAACCTCATGAGGTTCAACAAGGACAAGTGCAGGATCTTGCATCTGGAGAGGAATAACCCAGGCACCAGGGGCTGACCTGCTGGAATGCAGCTCTGTGGAGAGGGATCTGGAATTCCTGGTTGACAACAGGTTAACCGTGGGGCAGCAATGTGCCCTCATGGCCAAGAAGGCCAGTGGGATCCTGGCCTGCATTGGGGGCAGTGTTGCCAGCAGGGTGAGGCAGGGGGTCCTGCCCCTCTACTCAGCTCTGGTCAGGCTGCACCTGAACTACTGGGTGCGGTTTTGGGCTCCCCAGTACAAGAGGGACATGGAGCTTCTGGAGAGGGTCCAGCAGAGAGCAACTGAGATGATTAAGGGACTGGAGCATTTGTCCTGTGAGGAAAGACTAAGTGAGCTGGGTCTGTTTAGCCTGGAGAGGGGATCTCATCAATATGTGTAAGTACTTTAGGGGAGGATGGGGTCAAACTCTTCTTGGTGGTGGCCACTGACAGGACAAGGGGTAATGGGTACAAGTTGAACCATAGGAAGTTCCACCTCCATGTGAGGAAGAACTTCTTTCCTGTGAGGGTGACAGAGCCCTGGCACAGGCTGCCCAGAGA
>JAWLRI010000847.1:174478-231521 GCA_034781795.1 Crypturellus tataupa | reverse complement strand
CCTGTGCCACGTGCTCTGGGTGTCCCTGCTGGAGCAGGGGGTTGGACTAGATGATCTCTAGAGGTCCCTTCCAACATCAACCACTTTGATTCTGTGAACAGACCGCATGCATTTCCTACAATGAAAATAATTACTGTGTAGAGAAGCAGAACTTTTTAAGCCAAGACTTAAGTGACATTGAAATTACATAGGCCTCTCTCATTCAGGAAAAAAAAAAAAAAAAAAGAGAGAGAGAGACAGAAGATCATAGCTATGCAACATTTGATATTGACAACCTCTGTTGGCACTGGAGTGTAATAGTGACTATGCAGCCTTCAGGCCAGGACAAAAATTCCCCATATTGTCATAATGAAGCATCACAGAAGCAAAAGATACCCAACACTATTAGACCTTAAAATAATTAATTGACACTAATGTAGCTCATTAGTTAGCTTTCTAACTTTATCCTGTTTCACTTTTTTTTTTTCTTAAGGCAGGAAGACTGTCAGTAATTTCTAGAAGGCAGAAATTTGCAATCAGGAAAGAAAGCTAAAACAGGTCTTTAATTTTACGTTAAAGGCAAAAGTCCCTCACTCTGCCCTGCAAAAAGGAAGGGGGACAAAATACAATAATACATCCTGCTCTCAACAGACCTGCTACTTCAAATCCCCCAAACACTCCTCTGTCAGGTAGAGGAACAGGAGGGATCACTGAGGTCAGCTGAAGGCAGGTCTTGCATTTCTCACAAGCACCACTCTTGTGTACACCCACGCCACCCATTCAAGGAAGGTATCTGGAAACCTTTCCCTTGGGAACAGTCTATGATACTGAAGGGCAAACAAATAGAGGACCCAGAACAGAAAGGGAAGAAGCAGAATGGAGAAGATGAACTTAGATTGATGTCCTCCTGAACTAACAGAGATGAAGAAGGAACCAACAAAATTCCCACAAAAGCGACTATCATCAGGAGAAACATTTCAGGGGGAAAAATAATAAAAAGAGAGAGATTTGGAAAAGGCATGAAAAATTGTGTGAGAAAAAATAGACTTGGCAGATAGGAATCAACAGAAACGCAGCTCCATGTTGCTCAAGTTTATTTTTAAATACCACACAAACCTCTAACTGGCAATTAAATCACAGAATTACCAAAAAAAAAAAATCATGCATTTACTGGTTCCTACAGGACCAAAAAGACATAAAGCTAAAGAGAGCAACTGCAAGGGGTTAATATGACAGCATTTCATACCGCTATAACTATGAACAGTTGTTCCCTTTCAGGAAACCTGCAAATTGCAGCTAAGTATTCGTGGTGCAAATATCCAAGACCTTGTATTGCCTTTTGCTCTTTGGAGATGAGGCTAAGAAGCCACACAAGATTGTTCCTATACGATGGTTTACCAGTACAGATAACACATTCCCCCTCAGCTCCACAGCAAAGGGGAGGAAGAAAGTGGCATCCTAACAAAAAAGTGACTGCGCTCTTTCAGAAGCCACCGTCAACAGGCACAGATTAACAAAGGGTGTCAGAGAGAGCACATTTTCTGTACAGTGACCTAGGGAAAGCCCCAGAAACTGACATGTTGACCTGATACCACAATGCAGCCCAATGCATCTGTTTTAAAATAGTCTCCAATGCCATAGAAACATAGCTACTGAGTGGCACATGCCAGAAAAAATGTGTTAATAAATACAAAGATTCTATTAATGCTGAGCCTATAAAACTCAAGATCACAGATATGATGACACTGGATCTAAGTGAGGAAGTCTGAGGTGACTGTGAAAATGGGCTTTAGTTGGATTTACGTAATTTCCTGGTTGCCTAATCAATACATATGTCACTTTCCAATTCTAATAGGACTATGCAAGCAGAATGGCAGAGTTTGGTCCACAGTTTTCATTAGCAAGACGCAGAGGCAGACACAATTCAAAAATATTATATGGGTTTATATTAACATCATTGTATTGCAATTTCCAAAGCGTATTTCAAAATTAAAGTATACTGAAAGTATTTTTATGATGAAACTTAGACAAAAAGACAGTGATACATTTGAAGGAAAGATATTGTCCCCTTAACTACAGCTGATAAAGTATCACACAACCATCACCTGAATGTTTTCTTGGTTCAAAGGTTAGTAGTCCCCCAGTACCAAATGTGAACTATGACAGGCTAAGAACAACAATTTATGTGTTCAGCAGTGATTCAAGAGTAAATCAAGAATACTTATGCTCCAGCCTGAAGGAAACCTTTGGATGCAAGGGTCATCAACACTGTCAGAGTATCATAGAATCACAGAATCATTATGGTTGGAAAAGACCTTCAAGATCAAGTCCTTGGCCCTCTGATAGGTCTGTCCTGCCTGTAACAAAACCAAGTTTACAAAAAGGACCAAAAGAAACTAGGCACTCCACTCCCATTGAGATCATTTGGGAAATAATCCCAGTATCATTGACCAGATCAAAGCAGATGATTAAAAATTTTCTCAGAGGGGAAGAGGGATCAGATTTTAGGATAAATTGTTGCTCAAGAGCCATGGCAGATCAGTGAAGTTTGTGGAATGGGGCCTCTGTCTCCAGCAGTGAGTACAATTAATTTGTAGATATTATTGTGTCATAGATCATTTGCAAAACTATATATCTGTCTTCTTGTGTATGATCAGGTAATGCATTTTTTGCTCACTGTAATTAAATTAGTTAACTGGAAACAGAGTGATTCACACTTTATGCAGAGAATTTTATTACAGTTTACCACTATTTTTATCCCTCCCATTCCTCTACCAAGAACTTAACAGGGCTGGACTTGGTAGATCCTGTGGCTTGTAGTACCTAAGTTTACAGAGGAAAAAAAAAGTGAAAAGTGCATGTGTCGGATGTCTAGTTCAATTTCTCAATACTTTATATTGATATTTCCCTAGAAATGTTGACAGATACATGAATTCTTACACTTCCAGTGCCTCAGTGCAATGTCAATCAGCAAACTCATTTCACAAGCTCTGCAAAGGTCTTGTTAACACTCTTCATCCTTTGGAATGGGCTCATTCCACTAATCAAACAGACAGACAGGCTCACAATCATGCCCAGGGCTCATGTTCTGTGCTATTACCTTACCCACCAATGCTTTGTTTCATTTTCACAGCAAGTTATTCAATATTGCTAACGCTCAGGGAACAGTGACATGCTGTATCACCATTACATTTCAAGTGTCTGCCCTGAAAAACGATGCTCATGAGCAAATCTGTCTACTCCATGATGTCCTTTTCTTTCCAACCTTTTCTTCTTGGATATATGACCACATCATTTCTGAAAATCCTTCTTCCTGAAAACAACGTATGTTTGCACACTTATGAGTATGTGTGTGTGTTTGTATGTATAATCAATCACATCTTAGTCAGGACTTGGCTAAACTATGAACTTGTCTGTCTCAAATTTCAGCAGCTCAGAAGGTAGCAGTTACTTCCTTTCGCTGCTCTCTACCCGAGCTTCATAAATTGTCTCAGCCTGTTGATGTTATTTTGTGGGGTTTGGAAGCTCACTCTTTATTCTAAGCACACTGAATAGTAGTATTCAGGAGCAATTTCTTCAGAAAGCATTAGTACCAATGGACTTTAATTTGTCTCTGCTATGGTTTTTGCCACACAGACGTGCCGCAGTAGATGTACTATATTGTCCTGCAGAGACACTCTGCGCTCCCTGAACAGGCATAAAATGTTCCCATCTAAGTGAGAAAAAACTAGCCAAGGGGAGATAGGAGCACACCACTAATAAGATTACCAAAATTGCAAAATACCAACTGCTTAAACATCCGTATCTCTGAAAAACCTAAGAAGCTTTACTGCCACTCTAAGATCACTACTTCAAAACAAATCTTTAGGCTACCTACAAAGTATAACAGGTTGACAGTATCCTACGAAGATGTTCTTCACTTCAAAGAGAAGTTTATAGGGAGAGAGAAAAATCTGTCAGTAGGACAACACAGATAAACTCTGCTCTTCAAAGTCCCCCACTCAAAACAGTGGCATCCTGTCCTTGAACCAAATGGTGGTGGGTCCTTCTGTCAGTATCTTCTGCCCACCTTCCTCTCCCTCCGTATCTATGTAGTCATGTTCTCACTGCAGAGGATCAGGCACCCTCCCTGCCTGGGCTCATATCACGTGTCTGTGACCTTAGAACCTACTTCTTATGGGGGCAACACTGGAGAATGATTTTCCATTTCAAAGAGCCCCAAACCACAAAAGGCATGTCATAATCCACCAAAATCCTGTTCTCTTTCTTTCGTTCTTTTTTTTCTGCTCTGATGCTTATCGCATATTTTGCATTACATAAGGGGTGGCATCAAAGCATTTTAGGGTGCAACTAGAGACCTCCTTGAAGAATGTTAGAGGATTGTGAAGGATAAAGGGAGTCCAATCAAGCTGGCCTCACCTGTAATTCCCTGGAATATGCAGTCCTTGGAATGGTCCAGCCCCCAAACCAGACCATGTTAGTCTCCAAAGCTTCATCTACCTTAGCAACATGGCTCACAATATTAATGTCTTCTGAGGTAAACCCCACAGTAATTGCTGCGTATCGCTTATAGCTTCAACTCTCAGAATGGTTTTCATGTGCATTAACATTCCTTCTAGAGGAAGCTCCAGTGCAAGTACTTAACAGAGAGAAGAGTCTCCAAACTAATGTGCCAGTTGCAATTCTGCATAGTCCTCTAGCAGGCAATCCTCCCTGCACTGTATAATGGGCCCAGTGATCCTTCCTATTTACTAGCTCTTACTTTCATCTCTCTTATTCCTTCAGGATCAATCAAATTCTGGTTCAAAGATTCTTTCCATCACTTGTCTGCCTTACTTCATCTAGTAATTTCTCTTCTCAGAACTCTTTTTTTTTTTTTTTTTTATCAGTTGTACTATAGCCATTCCAACTCTACTGTCTTCAGTACCTGACACGCTGAGGTTGAGTCTGACCTGCAGAGAAAGTGGCACAGCCATGAGAACAACAAGTACAAGCTGAAGGGCTCCACTGATGTCAAAGGCGGTTCTTGTCTTCTTGTGGTTACGCTCTTTCTCTACTCTCCTTTCACACAATCATGAAAACTGTTGCCTACCTTTAGTTGATCACTGAAGGTGCATGGACCCACACACAGCATGAGCAGCTACTCAGGTTTCAGGGGGGAGAAGGGGAAAATCTTTTATTTCCAGTTTCACCAAGTAGCTAGCTGACAGCAGATCAGTTGTAGGGTATGTAACCCCTGGGAGGAAGGAAAAGGGAGGATAATGGGGTGCTGTCGTATTTGTGGGCATGTCGTTGCTTCTAATGGAACAGCACAGCATGCCATAACACAGCCCCATGCAAGATGAGGCGCTGGCCAACTTTTATGTCAGCAGGAATTCCAGGTAGCTGATTACAAGCGGGCAGCAACCCGTCACAGCCTTTGTAATCTGCGTAGCACACAAAAAGGAGAGAGATCATGATGTTCAGTACCATCCATTTCAATCTACTGCTGCACTCTTGCATACCAAGTTACAAATGCAGACAGAGCCCAGGGGAACTAATTAGTTCCCTCCAGAAGAGGGCTGGGGAGTGAACTACAATACCCACAAGCGTAGCTGATCAGACAAGGCATTGCATATTGCAATATGGAATTTCTTGGACGAGGGAGGGGAACGTAAAAAGTAAGAACAGCCGGTTTGGTTTAGATTCTCCCACAAGAAAAGCATTTAAGCATTGTCACTGGAATCTTAACAATATGATATATTGGAAGCAAAATCCCAGTAAAAAACTCAAGCAAGGAAGGACCTGAAGAGTGAAGAACTCTCAAGCAAGTTACAGGACTCCCCCATGCTAGCAACAGGAAGCCAGGTGAGCAATACTGTGAATAGAAAGGTACTAATCACCAATAAAATACAGTTTTATTCATCCAGCAATATGCTGTACTGCCTGATCCAGTGTGAGCGGAACAGTCTGAGTTCTTACCTAACACTCTTTCCTGTACACGAGCTGTGCAAGGCAAGGGTATCACTTTCCCAGCAAACTTTGTTTCCCCTGACGCTTCAGATAATCATGTTTGCAACAGCAAAGCAAATGCCCCATTTCGAATAAACAACATGAAAAGTGTTGTGCATTAATATTTACATTACCACAAGAATACCATATTGATCCAGATGAAGTCCTTACACATTTTTGCTGCTGCAAGTATTCAAAATCCTTATACTCCTGCAGCAGTTTTCTTTGTGCTACCAAAACTTCAGTTATTACATCTAAAGAAAGCTACTTTGCCTAAAGAAAGCTGACATTGCCTATTTGTTCCTTGCTACTGCCAGTTTCTTCCTTGATCTTCTGTGGTTTAAAGCTCACAAGAAGCCCTCTAATGTAGGAAAACACGCCATCTTTTCTCCAAATCTTCCCTTTACTGCATGCTAAACAATTGTGTTGTTCTTCATTTCAAGCAAACACATTTAGAACCTACCTACATCCTTTAAATACTTAGCTTCTCAGAAAGAGGAGTATACCGTCTACAAGCTGAAAAATCTGCAGTATACTGACTATAAAGACTCTTGCAAAATAAATGACGATAATGAATACCCCTCAACATAAACACAGAAAATTCCAGTAATTTGAATTGTACATGTTATAGATGTGTGAACTGAAGTAGCCAAATATAATTACTGCATATATCATAGACACCAAAAGCCATGCTATTCTAAGAAAGCATTCTTAGAACTAAGACGGATAATTTATACTCACTCTTTAAGGCAAAAGGGTGAGACAGCATATGAATTTGAGGCTTTTGCCTTTTTATATTGTCCCTAATTTAATATTAAATGCAGATCACATACATAAACACAGATTCACCTACATAAGCTTACTGAAAGGGAAGTTACCAAAACAATTAGACACCTGGAAACCTCTGTTTAATAATTATATCAATGTGTTCATGAGTTTCTGCTGAAAACCTCAGAGGAGAGGTGAAGGACTTGGAGTTTGCCTCCACAAAATGCCAAGTATTCTTGCGAAATATTTACCACACCAAAGATCCCGCAAAGCTAGTGGAAGTTTTCAACTCCCACCAGCTCCCAGAAAAGCTCAGCATCTTGCAGCAAGCCATAAATGAGCAGGAAGAAAATATCTCTCTCATACTGTATTTCAACGCTTTTAGATTAAATATAGACCTATTGGCTAGATAGAATAAGAAACACATTACCTCTGCCAGTGGTACGAAGGCTGTTGGTTTGGCAGCTTTCAAGAGTGTAATTCTGTACATATGCTTTTATCAAGAAAGTTTCCTATTCCAGAACAACAGTGGAAACAGTACACAGAAATACATAGTCACCAGCACCTCTGTACTTTATCTGTGTGACTCACCTCCTGAAACAGGAGATACTTTATGCTTGTGAGATCCTCAGACTTTCTGGTCCCACTTTTCAGCCAAGGATGCCAAATCCAATTAGTGTCAAACATATGATGGCTGTTCCTGAGTCCATGAAAGTCTGGTCAGCCAATCACTAACTTCCAGATTATTGTGAGACTTTGAGATTTTTACTTCTTTCCTTATTGCACTTGCTATGCATTTCCTTCTATATTTTAATTATTAGGAAGATGGAAGGTCAACCTTTCCCATCTGCCTATAAAGCCATTATTACCTTTTTTTCAGCTGCTCAGACAGATCAAGGTTGGGGAAGGGTTGCTTTCAAAAGCTTGAAGGGTTTTTGTTTTGTTTTGTTTTTCTGGGGGACAATGGGAGAGTTGCAGACACAATTACCCTCAAACTAAAGCTCTATAGAAGCCTACAAATATTGAGCTGTTTATTTTCCATTTCTGTTGATTAAAGTATGACCCCATTTTTTACTCTGCCTCTTTCATGATCTTAATAAACTCATGCCCTGTGGTACTGGTGACTTTTATAAATCAGCTTCTCAACTACCCATCAATCTTTATGCAGAACATTAATGTTTTATTGTTCTTGTTCTGGCAGTAATGATTTTTCACTTCCTCTGCTGATTTTTTTTAATCAAAAGTAATTTACAGCGCTCTTCACCAAGATGAGACTTTGCCCATCCTAAATACATCATATGTATGTTCTCTGCCACTCAGTCAAATCAGAAATATGAATTATATGTTTTGCTGGCTTTAAATCAAGCTGCATTAGGCAATAAATATAAAAGTCCAGTTGGAATTTCTTTAACCAGTTAAAGAAATGTAGTTTAAGCCACTCAAAATACTTTTTTTTCATAAATTACTTCTGCATTATTAACCATAACTATATAATATAGCCTTTTAAAATAACATACCTCATATTGCTTTGACTTGCAATTTCATGAAACACAGATTTCTTACACATACAGATGATTTGTCACCACTTATGAAACAATGATTTTGAAGGTGATTCTATGTTATGAAGGTGATTAAGTGGATTATGAATAAATTAAATAAAAACTGCTCAGAACCAATATGAATCGAGACAGGCGTCTACTTGGGTATTTTCTTTTACAATCCATTCTACAAAAGGCAGTTTTGAAGTTCTCCATTTAGACTTCATTTAACAGGTAATTAGTATTGCCAAAGATTTTCTGTATAACTCTGGCATTAAAATTCACTTTCAGTTCTCCACTGTGAAATAACGCTACCTCCTTCCTAACACACTATTTTGTTTACTTTTAAGCTTGTAAGATCCATGGATAGTGAGGTATTGTATACAAGGCACTGTATAGCATTTTGTATTAATACCAGTACATATTATATTAAAGTTATAAAAGTCATATCTATTAGAAGCTCTTCTCAGCAGTAATCTGTTATCATTTCCTAAATATTCAGCTAATCATTTCTCGAGTCCATTTTTATAGTGCTGTAGCTGAGAAGTCAGCTGGCTATACCCATCTGTGAATTTTCTTTGCTTTATAATATTGCTATGCTTAAATAACAGTCAATATTTGTTAACTCTTTTAATCTTAACATTATAATTCGTGTGTACTGGGCTTTTTTTTTTTTTTTTTTTTTTTTTGGATCTTGGAGGTTTTTCAGAACTGAAAGCAAGAAGTGATCTCGTTCCTTGGCAAAGATATTGTGAAAATGCTTTTTTCTTTCCTTCTCCCTGCTGTTTAAGAAACAGGCTGATGAGATCATAGACAGTAAGTGCTTCTTCCTTCAGAACCTGTTGCCAAAAAGCTTCAGTCTACAGAAGAGAGAGTTTCTTCTAGCAGCATGTAATTCTTGAATTTTGAACAAGCTTGACATTTATATTATATAATTAGGAGTAGCAGTTTTGTTGCTATGCTGCATTTCCCATATGGCGCAAAAAATCCAACATCAGAGACTTAAAGTTCATGACACCATTATACATTCAAGAGCCCAGCTCCACTGAAACACATTTTTCTAGTCTCATTTGTATTAGACAGTCATCAATTTTTATTGCAGAGAATAGTGCCAGATGGAGCAGTGGAGGAGCCGGAGGGCAAGGTGTGTGGGAGGGAAAAAGCTGCAGGGCTGAGTTAGCAGCTCACAAGGTGCAACCTGAGGACACAGACCAGGTGTGGGACTGAAACAGTGATTTTGAGCTTCCTGAAGCTGAGGTAGGCATAACTAATAACTCACAATCTAATAAATGACACAAAAGCAACTCAGGGACAAGCTACAATTTACTGCAATACGCATGGCCAGGAAGTTCACTGACAGATTTGGATCAGCTGATGGCCTTGGAAGATGAACTTCTAGGGATTCCCTGGGAGCAAACGTGGTTGTGCTCTAACCACAGCCTTTTGTTGTGCACAGTAGGACACCAAACCATGGAGCAAAAATGCTAGCAAGGCTACTGTGTCCTGAAAACACTTACCATCTTGGTAATTACAATTACTTGCCTGTGCTTCACTCTTGTTTCTTACCTCCAAACCAGGAAGAAATTGAAATATTGCATTTTGTTTGATGTCTTCTACATGATGCTTTGTTAGGAGAATTTAAAAAATAAGGTCTGTTAAGTCTTTTACATTGATTATTACTGTCCCTCATAGGGCAGGAGAAAAAAAAAAAAAAAAAAAAAAGAGGTTTAAGAGTTGTGCACTAACCACAGTCTAATTTGGAAAGGGAAAAAACAAAAAGCAAAAAGCACATGTATCAATGGAAGTACCTATGACACGAACAGGAGAAAGCAGAAAATATACCACAACCAGAAATCAGCAAGCCAGCAGGTAGAAGAACCACATTATTCTCCTTTCATAGGAATGATCTGAGGAAGGAGTCAGACAGAGGAAATGAGTACTGGAATAATCAGAAGGATAATGATGAGAAGTGTATCCTACACCTCTATAAACCAGTAAATGAGGAAGAAAACAAACAGTTATTATTCTCTGGGGTAGCTGTAGAAAAGAGAGCAAAACAGAACAGCAGAGGAAAAGTAGAAAAGATGCAAAGTTGCCTGTGAAAGCCAATAATGACTCCAGGCCATGATGAGTCTTAGAGAATACCAGCTGTGTGAATTGCTTGGGCTTTTGTTAAAAATTCAGCTAATGCAAACAGCTGTAACAATGAAACAAACACCGAACAGTGTTTCCATACAGCCAAGCAACAGTCCAAAATGCTGTTTTCCCTCCTCAAGCAAAAGCCTAATGACCCTTCTGGTCATCTGCACATCTAGCTCTGAAAGGGGACAGTAGCGAAGGTTGATAAAACTAAACTGCAAGGCTGAACAACTAAAAAACAAGAAAAAAAAAGTCTCAGTCCCCAAAGCTTCAAGGAAAACATCTATCTTTCTTTGCCTTGACTTCACAAAATGCATGCAAGCAAATCAACTTAAATATAATACAACTCTGGGCACAGGAGGAGGAATATACAGGACACAAAACCAGTCAATCAGCTAGATGTGTCACACATCTGTCACATTGCATAATACAGTAGTGAAAATTATTAAAATCTGTAAAGATTGGGAAGTATCCATTCTTTTTTATTATTTTTTCACTCTCAATGTGGCGAGGAGTTAAGTCCACATTGCCTTATACTGTTACAGTTAAAGAAAAACACAATCCAAAAGGATATCAGTCCTTGTCATAAAAAATAAAATATTTTTAAACATGAAGCTCACACAACTATCAATAGCATTACCCAGTTCCTGTGTTGTTGAAAAGAAAGCATCTAATAGAAAATGAAGCAAGAAGGCAGACGTGCCTCAAGTACAAGAAGCAGTGACTACTTTTACTCCTTTCCATGGCTTTCCTTCCCTATTCAATAGCTCATTTGACTCTAAAAACAGAGTTACAGTAACTCTTGTGCATTAATAACTAAATTAAACCAGAATTTTCCTATTTCAGAGGGTACTTTGGAAAGTATCCCTCTGACAACCAACCTTTGCCCAGTTTGCTTACCTTTCCCAGCTAACGAGGCCATCTGGCCCCACCTGTACCCCGAGGGCCAAGGCTCCCCAGCACCTCCTGCCCTGCCGTTCTGCAGCCTCAACCTCCAGCAGGTCATGGTAACTTCTATACCAGAGGCATTGCCTTCCTGTCAGAGACCTCATGGAAACCGCAAGTGCTTATTCAAAGCCTTGCCTAGGCAGCCCTACTGCTTCAGATAGACCAGCAAAGAAAAGATTTTCTCTTTCCTTCCTCTATAAAACTGCAGATTATAATTATGTTTTCTGTGATAGTTATATTTGCATTAGAATGCTGCAAATATGAAGCAATTTAGAACAACAGAAGTTACTTGGGTCACTATCATCCTGTCTCTCTTGAATAGACACGTTTCAATTAAAAGTACAATTAGTCATTCCAAAACCTTTACTGGGATTTATAAGCACAAAATTAAACTTAATGACGGGTACTACGCAGTCTCTTATGCTACTTCCTATGTTAAGTAGGGTCACACTTTTGCTGTCAATATTCGAAAGGAAATAGTAATATGCCAAAATTAGCTAGGTTTAACACTTCTTAACATTTGCTCTCCTTAGCACTCTGCAACAATATATTTCTTCAGAACTATTTCTAAATCAATAATACTTGGAAGAGAAACAAGTACAGGAGAAATAAAACAGAACACTATCATTACCAAACGTTCAGGGTGCCATCTTCTAGGTTTTTTATCTCTTCTATAAACACACATGTGCCCGCTTCTGAAATGAGTGATAAAAACCCCTAAAAATGCCATTTTGCATCTACACTTCTAAGAGAAGGTTTATTTCCCTGAGATGAGTTTTAAATGGGTGAGCAGTAATACACGCCTAAATTGAGTCTAGTTCTGAATGTTACTGCTCCTTTCAACATTGTATTTCAGGCCAATTGTTTATGTCACAACTGTCTGAACCTCTTTAGGGGTTCAGACAGTTGTGGCCCAGTCTTGGCACAATCTTAAAAAAATGCAATTCTTATATCCAGATGAAGTCAATAAAGATGGTGATAAATACTTTGATGAATTCTACTCTTGTGTTTATTTCATCAGATAACTCAAGAACAAAGAGGTACAAGACAAAATACCTGAAATTAATACAGAATAATATATTATTTTACACAGTGTATAGATAGATCTATAAAAGTAGTTTCTACTAGGTATCTCCAGCTATGTCAAGACTATATCTAGAACATAAAGTCCATACCCCTGCTCTTGCTTAAATTCTGCTGTTTGTAGACAAGGCCATACTCGGGCAAAGGATATGTGCTACCCAACAGAATAAAAACTGAACTGCTTAGGAAGATTCACCCCAAAATCTGGTATTTTGATGAACAAAAGGAAAAAAGTTTTAACTAGAGCAAATTCAAAGTTTAAAAAGTTATAAAGGAGTCATTTGCACAACCTGGACCAGCTCTTATTGAACAAGATTGGAAGAGAGCAAGAGTGAAATTACTGGTTCTAGTCTGAATGTAGCTCATTGCTGGAGAACTGAGACGCTTTGCTAGAAATGCTTTGTCTGAATAAATATTTCACTAATCACCAGAATATCTCAACATTTTGAAAGATGCCTCATACAGTGTGACTCATAATTTGCACACAAATATACCCCATCTTGAAACTTCATTGTACTCGGGCCCCAGCTCCCTGCCCAGCCCCTTGGCTGCAGACCAGTTCAGCTTAGCACCTGACTGTGGGCAGCAGATTACTGAGAAACAACACAAACAACGCCAAAGAAAAGCTCCAGGACTGCAGGGATGAGCACAACGACAAGTGGACATCACACAGCCTTGATACTTCTTGTTGCTCTGCTTGGCAGTGGCATTGCTTTAGGCGTTTTTTGATTTATAGGAATGACTGCACCACATATTTATTCATCACCAAGTGCCACATATTCATTCAGATTAATTATTGCCAGTTTCTTACCGATGATCCGTCTGTCATTTCATATGCATTTCCATATGCACTACTGCTTTAAAGAAAGAAATCCTGGTCTTCCACCAAACTTCTCTGCAGTTTAATCTATTCATATTGCTGAAGGGTAGGATACTGATCATTATACTTCTTCCTGTCATCACATTAGATTCTTTTTTTCTTTAAAGTGATTCTTCTGCAGAATTGTTGCAATAGCTTGCGCTATAAAAATAACAATTATGTTCTGGATTACTGCTGTACCTCCATGCCATTGCCATGGAGGTTTCTCATGGTGACAAAATTTGTCAAAACTACATACCTGACCAAAAAGAGAGAAAGAGCACTTGTGTGGAACTTCATCTTTTTCTGATTTTTTTCTGTTTTTGCTGTCACTTTCTTCTGTGCTTCCTGCATTCTCTGGACAATGAAGCAGAAAATTATGGCTGAAAGTCCAAAGAGATATAAAAGTGCTTATAGTCATTGTTCTGGTGTGTGTGTGTGTATCTATCTATCTATCTATCTGTCTGTCTCTATATATGTATATCATTCTATGATTCTATGATAACCTGCTTCTTGCAGGCTGCTGTTTTGACTGGCATTGTGGAAATCACTACAAGAGCTATTGGTACTGTAGTTCCCTTATTTCATGCTTCAATCACCTTTATATATGTAAACAGTCAGTGTGCCTGACCCAGCCCTGTATTGCATTTCAAGTCTAGTGTTCATAAAGAGATACAAAATTACTCACACAGCTTCTCATTTTCAAAGAGATGAAATCAAGTGTTCAATAAAAATGGTAAAAATATCTCTAAAAATATCTCTCATGTTGTGAAGGTAGAACTACTCCAGGTTTGTGTCTGTAGGTTCTCTATTAAAACAGGTGCTTTTGAGCTTTTTCAGAAGAAAAAGAAAAGTTGAATGAACAATGAAATGTAGATGTAAGCCTCAGTTTGAGAGCTGTTGCTTACGTAAAGCTCGCTATGACTTGAATGAGTTTTGAGCCTGTGATCACTCCTGACTGTGACACAGTAAGTGCACTGGAAGTTCACACCATAGCTTACACAAGCAAGGCATCAGGGTTGACCATTTAGAGAAGAGTATGAGGGAATTCTTGGTTAATATTTACTACTGTAAATATTTTCCCATCGGGTAAAACTTTGGGCAGATTAAGTAGCCTTCAATGCACTGAATTTTGTGCATTTTCAGCCAATATTTCACTTGATTTTTTGGAGACACTAAGGCCTCATCTCACAGGAATCGCCCGGATTAGGACTGTAGTCGCCACAACTTCTAAGGGACATTGTAGCAGCACATCCACAGGGTGACACATATCATAGACAGGAAGCCACATCTCCTTAGGCTGCTTCTCTCTACCTCCTGAATATAAGGAAATCTAACACAGCGCAATTATGTTCACAATGACCTTGTCTAAATTGCTGATGGTAGGGAGGGTGAATCAGAGGGTAAATGTTATTACCTCTGAAACTAATGGAAAGTAGAGAGCCTTCAAGGTTTACCTCTTCAAGCACACAGGTTTGAAACCGTTGGGCTAAGTGTCCTCAGACCACAACTGTCCAAGTGAGAACACTTTACGCTCAAAGGGGCGTTTTGACATTTTAGGGGAAATATGATTAAAGAAAAAGCATTAGTATAATAACATATATAAAACCACACTACTCCCAGTCGCTTAATAAATAAGAACAATAACCTATTAAATCATACAAAACATACAATAGATTTTTATGGTGCTTTATAGGGTCTTTAAGAAAGAAAAAGAAGTGGAAACACTATTTTTTAAAGATGCCTGGCAATGAAAAATCCCATTTCAAAGTACCCGAAGTTCAAAGTAACTGAAAACTTAACAGAAAAAAAATCTTTACAGAAGAGATAAACACTCTAAAAAATTAAAAATCTGGACAGTGAACCACCACAAGAATTGGAAATCTATCCACTTGTCTCTGCCCCAGATACTTTTCCAATCTCTCTTAGGCAAATCCAGACATAGGAAATGAATCCTGTCTCTCAAGAAGCCAGCAGGAGTTCTGCAATTATCGTCAGTGAAGCCCAAATTTCATTTGTGAAATGGAAGTATGTGATGAAAAACAAGGTACAAGAAACAGCTTTCTACAAGCACTTTCAGTAATGGAGTTTATATGCTTGACACGCAAAAAAAAAAAAAGAAAAAAAAAAGGGCTCATTCAAGCACAGGACATGTATGGCAAGAGGACCCAGTGATGATTAAATGGGTGCAGAGTTAAACAAGCAGGGCACCGGCAGAAAAAGAGAACCAAGGCAAGAGAAGTGATGGGGCCTCTCAGGTCAAATAAAGAGATCAGAAAGTGGTTTTCATTTTCATAATGCAAGTTCTGCCCTTTCAGGAAAGAAAATAAAATTAATTTTCCACAAATCAATTATCAGAAAGTAAGATGAGGCCAAATTTCTTATTCAAATACCTAAATGCATGTTTGCTTTTCTCAACAGCCAGTGAATAAGGTGCATTTTGCACCAAAAGGCAGTGAATGGCAGATTGTAAGAGCTTAGATCGGAGTCCACTGTTTTCCATATTACATAATCTTTAGAAAACAACTGAATAGAAAAACCGTCTTATCTGAAAAAGCATGTGTCACATGAGTTATTATCTTTTTTGGACTAGGCAGAAAACCAGCTCAGAATATGATTTTTATTGGAATTCTCAGCCTATCTAGGTATGGTTTCACGGCATTTTTTCTAAGCCGCAGGTCAGTTCTGTTAACATTGATTACCCTTGTGTTAACTTAGCATTAACATAGTTGACTTGTTTTTTTTTAATGTTTACTCTGCGTATTTACTTGCTTATCA
Source organism: Crypturellus tataupa (assembly GCA_034781795.1). Taxonomy (NCBI): domain Eukaryota; kingdom Metazoa; phylum Chordata; class Aves; order Tinamiformes; family Tinamidae; genus Crypturellus; species Crypturellus tataupa. Next base: position 215,438 of record JAWLRI010000847.1, on the reverse strand, counting down.
TCAAAAGCCACAGATGCTCCAGTTAAAGACTGCACTGCTCAGAATTTTTTATAAGGGCTGAACTCTTCTCTCCTTCATAAATGTTAGAATCTATCTGTTATCTTCTTTCGTGACAGTCAACATGGAAAAGTGAATGGAACAATGTCAAGTGTTGTATCAGTTATTAACCTGGCCCAAGCTCAAAGTTTAATTTGAAATTTCTAAGCCATCACAGAGCAGCCAATAATTTTATGGCTGAAAACATTACCACACAACCGTCAACACTCAAGAAATACTTCACCTGCTTATTCCAAAGATAAATAAGTGAACCTAGTGGCAGTGAGAACTACTTGGAAGAAAGTGACTTGCCTCAAAACTGTCATAGGAAAGAAGAAATTTGTTTGAAAAAGTAATTTAACACTAATTGTAGAAGTACTTCTACCTCAAAGAGTTGTTGAAAACTTGATTCCTTAGTGGGCTGCTGGATTAAAAATGCTACATATGGGCAGTAACTCTTATTAGAGAGGCTCATTGTGGATATACCATCCAGATATATTTTTAAGGAGTATTTTAAACTGTGGAAAACCCCTGCCATGCTCTTCCCTGCATTTTTGCCTTCCAGTCAATATTGAGCAAGATGCAGCGAATATCATTCAAGAAGTCTGGCAACCAAAGATCAAGTTTAGCATAATTCTTGTACGCAGTGAGAGCTCCCTGCCAAACACATGTCCATATATTTGTTTCCCTCACTCAATGTTTTACTGACCTTAGTATGCTAAGAATACTTCTTCTCTACAGTAGAACACATTGTGGAAAATCGAAATGTACTCAATCTCTTTGCCATGTCCTAGTTTTCTTATTGCCTACAGATTACCACCATATAGTCAAACTAGCAATATTTTTTTGAAATTTCTTACACATGCTTTGTTTTCTTCTGATCTAAACCTAAATATCCCAGACTTAAAAACAGAGAGAATAGGCTTATTTGTAGTATAATCCTCAGAGTTTTGAATTAATTATGAGCTCTCCACTTAACTGAGAAAGGAAGAAAGATTTATAGCATGAAGTCCAGCTAATGTTACAAAGACTTCTTTGCCAAGCCGACTGCTTCTAATACCAGTGCACACAAATGCATGCTTGTTTGGCATACAGAAGTGCATCTGCTCCTCACTGAGCACCCCACACCTGCCTAGCCCACTGTCGAGCTTTACAGCAGCACTGGTTGCTACTGATCCACAGAGGGAGGAAGACCTGCTGGGAAACGGGGTCTCTAGGCACCGACAGGGAAAGCTTGCTGTTGTGTTAGTGTTAATAATATATTAATCCATGGCCATACAAAGGTGAACACTTTCCGTATTTGTTTGCGCTGTCCTGTCAGCCACAACTCATTACACTTGGCTCTGGACTCAGACAAGGTCATGATGCTCCTGTGACAACCAGTCTGGCCTCTTTCTCCTCTTCATCTTCCTTCTGTAGCCCTTTCACAAAGAAGAGCAAAACTAAAAAATCAGAACCAACCAGTTCCCGCAAGTTCTCCTCTAGACAGACCTCACCTCCTATTACCTAGATATACCTTGAATATCCAAACTCCCGCTCCGACAAATGCACGTTTGTGTTGCCCCCACAAATGATCAAATAGCAGATGATCAACCTAATCGAAAATAGGCAACTTCATAGATGAACCCAACTGGACAATGCCCTGAGCAAACTCTTCTAATGTGGCCCTTCTTTGAGCAGAGGCTGGGATCTCCAGAGGTCCTTTCAGCCTTTTTCTGTGCTCTTGTGACATGATCTTTCCGCACAAGCTCTATTTGTCATTGACATTACCACTTAAATCTTTTCAGTGAGAAAGCCCTGAGGCCATTTGCATGTATCCAAGACAAAGGCAAATCCTCACCTGGAACAGCTGTCAGGAATGCTTCTTTCTCTGCTTAGTGTTTCTCTGTTATCACAGCTTAGAAACCAGCTTTTGGAAAATATGTTTTCAGGCTGCTATTCATTGTAATAATTGAAGGTGTCTTAGATAAGAAAAATATCGGTTCCTTCTACTCAGCTAACAGCCTTTTTTATTTCATGGCACTGTGCTCAGGAACTGTAGGATGTTGATTCAATGCTGCACATATTGATAAAAAGCTGTGCTGACATAACGTAAAAACAACCCATTGATCATCCTGACACGTAACAAATAACTTTTCCTCTTCAATCTGCCAATGATGGCTGTTACACGTGTTACAAAACAATGATATAGCTATTCCATAGACTGTGTTTACTGTTTGACTTCAGTTGTTTCCTTTTCTCCCTTCAGTGACACAAGATTCCAGATTTCTCCTTCTAGATGTATCATGACATAGAGCCCAATGAGCTAAAAGCACAGGTCATGCATTTGTTATTATCTACAGCTCACATCATACCAGAGATTAATAAGAGGTCCATTCCCAAGAAGTAAATGGGACCAAACAACACAACACAAGTAACTTTTAACTCAGGGATACATTAAAATTTCAAATTCTGTCAGAATAAGAACACAGTACTTCTGCATTTTAGTTCAGTAAATTCGACCACCTTTCAGCTGACTGTGCCTTCCTGCTTCATCAAATACTAATGAGATGTTGCAGTGCTTGAAGCAATTCTCAATAATTTTTCCTTTTTGTAAATGATCCATGAGCAGATTTTTCAGTAATTACCAATTTGCTTTTTTAAAATATTCACTGAATTATGTTTACAAATATTAACCAGGTCACAGGTGTCTTGAAAAATACATCACAATTTTTTCAGGGCATTTACCATTTACTGTTTTTGCTATATGGCTGCTACATCACCTAATCCATATCTTAGCCAAAACTAAGGCTACCTACAAAAAATACAGAGGTGCTTTGTAACCTCTAACCTCTTTGTACTGGTGTGAGTACAGGTTGATACGTGCATTCATGACACTAACTTCTTTGCATATTCCTGCAAACAGAATCTCAATTACTCCAGGGTTCATATAAACATAAAAAATGGTTTCCTAGTACTATGAATTTGTGGTATTTATTTGAACAAATGCATTTCAGCACCATTCCCTTTATACTTCTGCTCTGAAGATAGAGGCAACTGAGGGAAATGCTTCTGGACATGCCAGCCTATATCTATTTTGGAGACATATGCTTTCCATGGTACTTTTGAATCTGGGGCCTAACCACAGCTCCTTTCCATCTCCTTTTACCGGTTCCCTTTCCACAGGGAAGGAAAAAAAAATATAATAGAGGTTCAGTGAATACACATCTAAATTTGCAGGACATGCACACAAGTTTATCAGTTTAGACAGTCTTATTCTTTCAAGAAGTATTAAATATAACTTTTGAGTCAGTTCCCTACAACAGCCACAAAGTAGTCACCATTTTAAAAATAAATACTTCCCAAGAGCTGCCAGTGCAACTCAGTAGCATTAACATCACCAAAGGCGTTCAACTGGTTTCTAATTAGAAATAGGATTTATGTTTTTACCAACATTCTTGTTTCTTTTTTAAAACATCCATATGTTTGACATTTTGTTCACAGAAACACTCACAGAAAATGAATTCCAGGTCCATGGCTGAGATTCATAAGGAGATTTAAAAAATTGTTTCAGGCATTTTTAAAGGCTCATTGGTAAAGCCTAAGAACTAAGTAAAGCACATTCATAAGAACTAAATAAGCACATTTATTCAAACAGCTTCTATACTAAAACATGACTACTAAATACCCAACTAATCAAGTTAGTGAAACAAAAAAAGCTTTTTCTGAGAAAACGCTAAAGGAAAATGAAAAGCAATGAACAAGAAATATCATCCATTTTATAAGAAACTGTTACATTCCTAATGGTCATTCTTGGGAAAAAAAAAAAACCCACAAAAAACAAACAAACAAACAAAAAACCCAAGTCACCTAACAAAAAACAGACTTTTCAGAAATATTGCGAACTAAGAAATCCACAGAAGATCCAGAAGAAAACATCCAGAAGATGTTTTATATTATTAGTCTCCATTACATATTTTTCTTCCAAGTTGGACAATATTTTCTATGGTGCAACATGCTTTTTCTCACTGTGAGAGGAGCCATGTGTATCACTGAAGTCTGGAGCCAGGGTACATCAAGAATAATTTAATGGAGCCCAGGATGCTCATCTGTAGGAGAGAATTATAACCTAAGAAGTGACAACCATGATTCCCAGTACACACCGTGGCTAAGTTCCAGAAGGAAACATCTCATTTTTAGCCAAATACAGACATTCTCAACCATTTGGATTTTTGAAGTGGGAAAAAAATACACCTGAGATACTTCTTGCAAAAATATTTGTTTATCTTAAAAAAATACTTTGTTTTCTACAAATTAACAACATTGACTAAAAGAAGTACAATCAACCCAAGTGTTTAGAGCCTATGACTGAAAATATAAATACCCATATTGGGTAGGGATATTATTTGTCTATTTAACTTTATATTCAGTATATTCCAGTGTTAGCTTTGCAATTAAAAAGATTGATAAACTTAAGTGGTGTGCTTTATTAAATGGAATCCTGTCCTCGTTAATAAGTATCTTTTTCTCTCACACTTACTCCTGCATAAAATTCCGGATTTTGATGAGATTAATTGCATGTACCTGGGTTACAAGAACCTCTAAAACCTGCAGCAGACAGTCTAATGCCAATTATAACCTACCAAGACTATTACTGTTTCTTTTGTACGCTGTATTTGAAGCATGTTTGAGCAATATTCCTCTTCCTGGTTCTAAAATGTTTCTTGAAAAGAACAATGGGTTATCAAATTAATAGTTCAAAGCTTAGTCATTATTCAGCCACATAGAAAAGTGTGTTCTATAATTGCATAGGCAGAGGCTCAATTTAAAAAGAAATAAAATAAAGGTTTTAATTGCTTCTTTCATTCTATTTAACCATCTGTTTTTCTTCTTAATTGTATTTCCAATAGTTGATCCAAAACTCCTGCAAAAGCTGATCGATCTGCAGACTGCATATCCTTATACCCAGATTACTACAAGAAGCAATTTTTTGATGCCCACGTTTTCAGAATCCAGGGATTGCGCCAAAAAAATAAAGTGTTTTTTAATGGTCTGGGGAGACTGAAATGCTTGTGATTATGCTTCACGTATTTCCTAATGCTTCGGAAAGCAAAATGCAAATATAAAACTCCCTTTAAAAAAAAAAAAAAAAAAAAAAAAAGGAACCTGGAGGACATTTTAAAGGCACAAGCCAGTTGAGACAAATATTTCTTACGGGATTCTGGTTCACTGTGAAAGCAGTCTCTGTAAAACGCAGCAACGTGGGTCACTAACGTAGTCCTTAGGGCTTCAATCCAGCCAGAAGCCACGTCTCCCAGTGCAGACACATTAAAACCATCTGCCCCTGCACAACATTTTCTCGAAGCCGCAGTCCTTGCTCATCTGGGCCGCGGAGGCCCTTGCAGAGCCGCTCGTCCTGCACCCGGCCACCAGGCGGACGTGAACCTCGCCCCGCTGCTCCCATCAGCTGCTCCGCAGGCCACCAGAAACACCCTTCCCACAGCCAGAGCCAGGCCCAGTTGCTTTTAAAGTAACCGACCGAGGTTTGGATTTTGAGAAGGTTTTTCCCCTGGAGCAGGAGGCTGGGGAATGGGGAGGGAGGTTTGGCTACCAGCATCACCAAAAAAGAAACCAGTACAAAGCGGGCACCTCTGCAACATGCCGCAGGGCCTCCAGTGGCAGCTCTGGAGGTTTCACGACAGCACCAGTTTGCAGATTAGTTTCTGAGTGCAGCATTATGGAGATCAGCAGCAAGGACCAGGGCCAGCGATCCCGAGCACATTCAGCCGCCACAGCAACCCGCCGGAGGGCGGCCATTTTGGGATAGCCCTTTCAGGGCAGCCATTTCAGGGCAGCCATAGTGAGGCAGCCATTTCAGGGCAGCCCTTTCAGGTCTCACCGGCTTCACAGCGGCTCCCACCTGTAAGCAGGGACAGGACCAGTAGTGGACGTAACATTTTCTTTTGCCTCTCCTTTCTGTTTTGATGTCCTTAGCTATCCTGTAGCACCTGCAGTGTGGGGGGTGCCCACATGCAGATAATCAGCTCCAAATACACTGAGAAGCCTCATTAGCTCAAGAGCTGGTTATGTACAGCTGTCACTAAGCCTCTCTTCTTTTAAGGCAATAGAATGGGTTTAACGGTCATTTATCATTTTCATTGATCACTATCACTGTTTTTCTATTTTTCATAGTCTGTATCTTTAATTACATTCCATTTTCTGGTTAAAATTATTTCAGGATACTGCTAGGATCACAGCACACAAATTCATTGCATACAAACCTACAAATGCAGTGGGTATGAAGACCCCTTGTAGCAATTCAGCTACAAGGGGTCTGTAGCTACTGGCCAAGAATAAAGACATTTTTGAGTGAAGAAGGACTTAAATATTTAGTCAAGTTTTAATTAAAAGGGACTTTAAGGACTTAAAAAATGAGGAGATATCATAGGGATATTTCATAATGGGGCGCACTGCAAGCTTCCTAGTGTGCTCAACACGTGCTAATCAGCTGTGTTAACCATGTAAGGAACTGCGTCTACATTGGGGAGGTCCAGGCAATGCAGGACTTGAACTTTTCTTTGATGTTGCAATGAATGTTAAAAGAAAAAAAAAAAACCTTTTGTTTTCTCTGACTCCTTTCTCTAAAATTATCACTTACTAGCTGTACAATAGAAGACGCAGTATATGTAGAGGCCGGCTCCAAGCTGCACAACAGTAGGAATGTGGCCTGCACGGAGCATTTCTGCATTTTGTCAGGAAAAGGCATTTTTGCCTCACAGAAACCTCTGAAACAGAGGCTGGCTGTCAGCAAGGCTCCTGTAATTCGGCGTGGAGAGATTGCCATGTTATTCAATAATAAACCGTATCCCTCACATTTGTCAACAAACAAGGCAAAGACAAGACACTCGCTTTGAAAGGAAGAAGCATTTGTACCGTGACGGAGCCATTACCACCCCCTTACTGTCGTTATGTGAAATAATTGATTTAGATACAATATTATCATGTGAGATGGGGACTGAATACCTCCAGCCAAGGAAAGATTTAGAGTAATGACAATTATTTGTGCTTTTCCCTTTCTGATAGAAGACTATTTCCAGTCTTTGAAATAGAAATAGTTATTGGTACATTACCAACAACAAAATGATCAATTCAGCTTCTGTGGAAATTCACGTGGGCAGCAAAATATCTCCAGTGTATTTTTTGACTATTGATTTTCAGAGATTTAAACTGTTTCTTAGAAATGTTTGCCTTAATTTTTTAATGTAGCCAACAACAAAAGAAACGGGCTCATTATACTGGTGCATTTACAGAGAGTAATCATCACTTCACAAAAATTCTGAAACATCGTACATGTTTATGCATTTAATACTACCATGGGACTGTACGGAACTCTGCAAAAGCAGCTATAAGCCATTGCCCAAAGGATCTTACTTCCATGAACAACCAACTTAATGATATTCCTATGTAAAGTTTGGCATAAAGTGTTCGAATACCAGAATGAAACCATACGAATTTGCACCAGGGGAGATTCAGGTTAGGTATTTGGGAAAAAATCTACATGGAAAGAGTGGGGAAGCATTGGAGCGGGCTGCCCAGGGAAGTGGTGGCCTCCCCATCCCTGGCAGTGCTCAAGACACGTGTAGATGAGGCACCTGGGGACACGGTTTAGCAGGCGCGGTGGTGGCGGTGGTGATCTCGAAGGTCTTTTCTAACCATAATGGTTCTGTGATGCCATGAAATTAAGTGCTTCTTGACACTTGCAGGCTTGTGGTATTTCTTTGAACTAAGTTCAGGATCACAGGAGATCTCTGGATTAAAATTGTGTTATGAAAGTAGAAAAGCTGATGGGATTCTGTTTTTATCCCATTAGATACATTTACGCTTTGAGGGTTACTTTTATATTTTGAGCAATAAGAAATTAGAAGTTTTTGAATATTTTAACAGCCTTATTTCTAAGGATATGCTTGAAATTAAACTTACAAATTGTTGCTTTAATATCATGTTCTCAAATCATAATTTTGCATAACATAAAAATATATAATTTACATTTAAGAGTTCTCTGTTTCTTTGAATTTCAAAATAAGGTTTTTGTCATTTCCCTTAGTTTCAGGTGTGTCCTAAATTGAATTCCTTTTTGTCATGGTTTAGTACTCAATTATGTTTATTTTTCTTCTGGAAACCCGTTCTTTCATATTTGTGACATAGAAATCTCCTTAAATCAGAAAGCAAAAGAGGGTTGGTTTCATATAGGTAGGAAAATGACTGAATACTTCTTGGATATCTCAGCCTGATTCCTTTTCTCCTTCCCCTCCACATTTTTTTCCATGCAAGCCTTAGAGATTGAAGCAGAGAAGGGAGATGGTTCACTTTTAAGAATCTTGGCACTTGGCATGTCACATTTTTTATATTTTCCCCTGAACATTTAGGAATGAAGGATAATCTCTCTCTCTGAGGGTGATTTTCAGAGTATATGTGAATTATTATTTTCCTGAACTAAGGTGCTGACAAGAAAAGATTTCCTTTGCTGTTTATCTAGGTTATGCACAGCCTATATGTATTTTTGTTGTTTGCCGTTTTCTCCTTGGCTTCCTGTTTTTTTGTTTGTTTCTTTGTTTGTTTTTTAAAGGGGAATAAGCTCCATATTTAAGTAAAAATAGCAGTTTAAATGAATTGCAACAAATCCAATAGCAGTGACAAATGTAGCATACACTCATGGTTAAAAATATCCAATTTTCCATATTTACCCTAATAGTCTTCTAAACTACTGAGATTTAATTGAAAAAAAATCCTTTTGAACATTCCATTTAATGTGTTATATAATGGATTATTAATGATCTATAATTTTATCTTATTTAAATCCTCTACTTTTAAACGACAGTAGAATAAATATACACTGAAATAACTAGATAACAATTTGTCCAGTGGTGTTTGTTACACAATTAATTCAGGATCCATGTAATCTAAAGATGAGTTTCTGGAATTTACTAACAAAGGTTCGTGATAGCGTTTCACTTGCTACGTTGTGTATATACGTTGGTATATACACATCAGGCTCGTTGTATCACTAGCATGGAATAATCTGCAGTATATGCAAGCTGGCATCCTCATTTAAAACCCATTTGAAACCAAGTGGGAAGCAGATGCTATCTATTCTCGCTCGCGTTGCACCAGCACAACTCTGGGGGAATTCAGGATCTCTTGGTCTGAAGTCCCGGTCAGAATCCGTGCGGAAGCCTTGAGCGGCTGCCAGAGTCAGCTCTGGCTCCAGCAGCTCTTTCCCGGCGGCAGCGCTCGGGGCTGCTCCCTGGCAGATGGGCTCCGCAGGAGCAGCTGCTCCATCCAGCCCCAATGTGCAGGATGCAGTTGCTTATACGGGGCTGCCCTCTGACAGCTGGGCGAATCCGTTGCTCTCTGGAACATATCCTGGCCTTGGTAAGAGTGTGGATCCTTTTTGCCTAGGTCGATGGAGGTCCAAGGAAGCAGAGTCCCTGGCCACCATGAAGGCACTAACCTGACCTAACAAGCAACTCAAGGGACAAGGGACAAGACACATCACTGCCCAGGCCATACAGATCCTGCAAACACAAAACCTTTATGAAAGAGAGAGATGTACTTAAAGGTCCTGTATACTCAAGTACCAAAACGTAATGATCATCTCAGTCTTTCTTGACACCCACATGCAGCCTGTCCCCTCACAGCCTGACTCTGTAACACTCCTCCAATATGGTAGGGGAGAGAGCACAGAATATTCGCTCTTTGCCGTGTTAAAATTCTTAATAACTTTTACTGGTACTGACAATAGTCATTTCAAGGAACAGCTTCCTGGTTGCTAAGAAATGCAAGAAGGACATCAGCGTGTCCCTTACCTTTCCTGCCCTATTAATTCTGTCTGCCCTGTGAGTGAGGCCCAGTTGGGGGCCTGCTCTGCAGCTCACTGAGCTTTGGGCACTTTGTGCACAAACACCACGGGCAGCCAGTGGGACAACAGAGCAAAACACTGCGGCATATCTGAAAAGAAGGAAGACTTTTTTTTGCATTTGATCTAATTGCCACATATTCTTTGCATATTGTCCCAAAGCAGATCTCAAAGGTGAAATACAATTGTATACCATTACAGCAAAGCCCAGACGCATAAAAACAGTTTCTGTTCTTCTCAGCCACAGCTATTGACTGAATATCTAGAAACTATCAAAAGCAAATGAGGTTCCTAAGTGGTGAAGCGGAGCAAACAGCTGCATATATATGCTAATATAAAATGCTAATATAAAGTTCTAATACAAATCACAGGTGTTTTCCTGGTTGGAGCATTTCACCTTCATATCAGTTCAACTTCTGTTTTTTGTACTGAGTGATATTTCTATCCTGCTCAGATATTAGACTACCCACTCAATCTGGGTACATACGACACATGATATCCTCAGTACACTAAGGATACCTTAGCTGCCCTCTCTTCTCTAATACAGTGGAATTTGATGAACCGTCTGCTCTAGGAAAAAGAGCAGACATTCCCTTGGGAATGAATTACACCAGAGCTATCCCACCCACTCTCCATTTAGAAACTCCAAAGATGGCCAAGCTGTGCTCACAACAAACCTGGAAGAAGCTCACAGCTCTAGTTGTTTCTCATACTGCTTTTATGGCCCGCCTTCATCATACCCACACCTAAAAAAGAGGTAAAACAGAGCTGACTGTCATAGGCTCCCAAATAATCTCTGGTGCAACAGAATAGAGCCGGGGATCCACGCTGATAGAACTATAGAAACAGGAGTTGTTTTAAGAAGCAAAATTCAGATCGATTGTATCTAGTTCCTGATCTCCACAGGTTCCTGTTCCCCACTAAAATCATGGGGAGATCTGCCATGGTTAAGGCTTGCAGTGAAATACACACTTCTCGTGAGCTGTGTTGACTGGTGAGAGTTCTGGGGAGACCCTTACATATGCATTTAATGACTATTCAAACTCTTAATACAGCAGAGCAAAGTAACCACCTCTTTGGCTGCCCTTAACACATCTTTTTCTGTCAGGTGATTCTTCACAGGGTTTTTTTCCTGTTCAGAAACAGAAATCACTCCTAAGACATATAGCACGCTAACTTTAGTGATGCCTTGACTTAATAAATAATAATACAAAAAAATGACACAAGGAGAAGGAGACCTTGCAAAAGGACAGTTCCCAGTTGTCCTGCTGCCAACTGCAGTAATGTAAAATTTGAGTAAAGCACCATCATTTAGATTTAGCAAATTATTTGGATTTCTGTTTTACTTTCCGTTTTTTTCCACTGATGTCAATAGTCACCAAAGCCACAAAGCAGTGTCCTTACACCACCTTTAAGAGTCATTACGCACAAGGAACTCAGCTGAGGTGCTGAGCGGTTTGGACATCCCTGGAAACAGTAGCAACCAGGACTTCAGAGACTGGGACTAGAGAGAGAAAAAAACTGTCTTTGCTATGGGCCAGGAAATGTAAATAAAGAAGTTATTGTGCAGAAGTATATCCACTAGCAGAAGCATAATTCACTAGTAGGAGCATAACTAGATGTCGTAGGAAAGGTTGAAGCAAGAACCTTAACTGCTTACAGGCTCCGAAAAGGAAAAGAGAAGGGTTGCCGTGATCTGGTTTCATAGCTGCTTCACCTCTTCCAGAAAGGTGATCCTGTTGCTGGGATAACTCAGCTGTTGATAGAGCAGCTACTGATTTGTAGCGGAATTGTAGCTTTTAGTCCAGAATAACTACAGCTGAGCTCTGCTTACTTTCATATGCTGGGTTTCCAATTGTGATGGCTCAGTAGCAACTGTTCAAAACAGTAAATACCCTCGAAAGGGAACCACTTAGGCTGTCTCAGGCTACACCGTTCCCACTAATGAAGAAAAGTTTTAAAGACTGCACTGAGGGTCTCTTGATGATGCTGCCTCAGTCTGAAATGCCCTGTTAAGCTTGCAGCAGGGGAGATGTTACAAGGCACGGTCCTACCACTGGGCTACAGACGTCCTAATGACAATGCTTCTAGACATCACAGAACCACAAAAACCACATACGCTTGAACAAGCGCTGTTGCCTATGTCTGTTTTCTGTTATCTCACTAATTAAAGCAATTACCTTCAGGAATTAACACAGACAGAAAAAAATTGGTCACATTAATGACCAGGCTGGAACAGGGAAGGGATTAACACAGTTTAATCAAAGTACACCTAAAAGCACAGCATGCAATAGACCTATATGAAAAATAGCAGATGGAGTTTTTCATAAAACATACTTTTCAATACAACCAAGGCCAAATGTTATTCTGCTTCCCATTTGGTCTTAAATTCCCTGTTCAGAGTCATTATATGAAACGCGCCTGTTACACTCACCCATTTCATTTTTATAAGAGCAACAAGATTCTAAGTATTCTTGGGACTGCTCTCAAGAGTTCATTAAGGGGTGAGAAAATGCAAATATGTAGGTCTATGGCTTTCAGACTCTGATACAAAGAAGTACTCATTTATGTTCAGAGAAACAGTTGAATATTTCGGCACACTTCACAGGTGATATCAATAGCACATAAGCATCGCTGGAGAGATGATAAGGTCACTGGATAAAGCTGTTATTTTTTCTACAAAAGAAAATGATGATTAAAATGACTTTTACAGAATTACACTGTGCTTCTCAGAATCCCTCCCTCTCTGTCTCTCAGGATATAGTAGACTTAAAACAATCCCAGCCCTGCAGCATTACAAAGGTACTGTTGAAGAATGAAATTAGGCAAAGTCTAAGTGCTCTTAAAACCACATGTTGGGAAGAGAAATGAATACATCTCTGCTTGCAAAATAGAAATTTCATTTTAAAATCCCATCAAATATTACAGTTTTGCTTATTACAAGAAGAAAAGGCAGAATGGAAGGGCTCCCAAACTATAGTCCAAATGAAAAAGCAAAATCCCCTATGAGATAGTGAAATCCTGCATTGCCAGTAAAGCATTAATGGAAGATTATTCTTTTCCATAAAGGTAATTTTGTAATAGCTAACTGTAGACCAGGAATTGGAAGACCTAGGAATTAAATGTGAAACTTCTCAGAGATTATATTCGGAAGAGGAGAATCACTGAAGCAGAGCTTTCCAAGAGACTGCATCACTGAACTCTGTCTGCTCTGGTTGCTCCAGCTAAGCAAAGCAATTCCTGTAGTGCTGGAGGCAAAACACGCCACGTTTAACCCTGATGTCTGCAGCATTTTCCAACGCTGCGTTCCCCATCCATTTCTTGTAATAGTCATGTAGGAGACTGCAAGTCTTTCCATATACATGTGTGTGCGTAAGGGAGCTTTACAGTCCTTATAAATCACTTTGCTGTTGCTCTCTTCCTCTATTTCCACTTACAGAAAAGCAGCAGTTCCTTCTCCCTTTCTAGCCTCTGACAAGGTACACACTTGTGTGCCTTTGAAATCAATTTACCATGGAAGTTCAGATCAGACACAACATCTGGTTTGCAGATAAGTTTTCCTTCTCAGTAGAAAAATTGAATTAGTGCATTATGAATGATTAAACAGTATCGATATTACAATTTGAGCATAAGTAAACATCGTAAAACTACCAGACATTAAATATACCATTCTATTCTTGAAAGCAGAATATCAAGTTTTAACCACATTTTCTCATTATTTTCACGCATATGCAGCATTCTGGATTTACCTACCAACTCACCTTAGTTTACCCTGAGCCATCCGCACCTTTCTTTCTAGCCCACTCTATTTTCCACTGAGTATCTCACTCCTAGGCTGCCTCAAACAACTGGAGAAAGATGACCTCCACTGACTAAAGAGGTTACTCTCAGGCTGTGGAGAGCACAGTTAGCACAGTCCAGACAGAGAAGTATTTTGGGCAGAGCAGGTAACTCCCGCCAGAGTTTCACCCCGAAATGAGTGTTCACTAAACCTATTCCCTAGGCTGTGGGGAACTCCCACACACTCAAGGTGACAAATATATTCAAACGCCATTGAGACCTCAGTGGCAATGGAGTCACTCAGTGTAATGTATTTTTTTATCATTTATTGTCTGGACAATAAATTCTGAAAATTCATTTAATGTGTAGCCTTGTGAAGAGCTGGCAGTTCATGCTCTGCTGGAGACCAGAAGTCTGGGCAGTGACTCAGGGATGAGAGGTCAGTTTCAGAAGCTGTATCCAGATACATCTGCGAAGCATTAAAAATTTCATTTATTGATTTGAAATATTTCAGTGGAGTTAGGTCACATAGGGACATCAGATGAGAGCAAAGAGCTCTTAAATTACTGGAATGCATAGGCCCAGTGAGACCAGTGACCTCTCTAGAACGCTCCTACCTTGCTTAAGCCAAGAAAGAGGGATGCCCCAAATAGATCTTTCTCCTTGCTCTTATTAAAGAGTTGATTATGTGTGTGTGCTTTTATCAGATTTGGCTTTCAGTAGTTCAAAAAGTTCTGTCTTGTCTGCATAGCTCCTGGTTATTTCATGACATTACAGTAAAAAAAAAAAAAAAAAAAAAAAAACACAAGGCCAAAGTTTTTAAAAAATAAATATAAGATTATCTAGTTACATTTTCCCAAACCCAAAAGAATCATTGGGCTGATGACCAAATCACAAGCTTTTTTTTTTTTTTTTTTTCAAATCAAGTGATGGGTCTCTTCAAATTTTTAAAGCACTTCTTATCCCTGGAATCCAGAAGAATATCTGGGAGCAGGAGATCCCTCCCTCATCACAGGAACCCCTGTGGCAAGAGACAGAGCCATTGCTGGTGATGAATGCACAAAAATGAGCCGCGCTGCCCATCCTCTGTGCTCAGCCCTGCAGTTCTGAGGGACAGGAGGTGACCAGAAAGAAGGCAGAAGCTCCTGACAGGAAGACTTTGCAGCACAGGGCAAGCAGAGTGTTTCCTAAGCAGTGGGATGGAGTTCATTGGCAACGGTGATGAGCAAGGGGCCTCTCCCGTAGTGTGCCATGGAGCATGCTGCAGACAGCAATGCTAATAGGAAAAGTAACAGCACCCTGAGCATCTCGTCAACACCCTGCCCCCTGATCCGGGCACACAGGGAAGAGCTTCATCTGTGACTGTGTTCCAGGTCTGGGCAAGAGCTGGAGAACATCTGCCAAGATCGAGCCAGCTGAACGCGAGGGATCTGGGGGAGCTGGCGCTGTCAACGCACAGCAACGTGCAGGAGGCCACACGCACGTTTGCATGAATGTGCAAGCACATACTTGCAGTCTGAAAAAAAGGATTTTTTAAAAAATCTGCATGTAAATAGATACACTCATGTATCTATTTACATAGGTTTTTATGTATTTTATTACTTGTATTTATCTGAAAGTCAACAGGATTTAAGCTGATGTGCTTATTTCCTTTTGACATTGAAAACATGTTAGGACTTCCATTCTAAATGCTATGATGAACTCCCCCTTTATTTATTTTTAAAATTATCTTTATCATGCACACTAGATGGTGCTCAAGTTAAAAGATGAGTGGCAAGTCTGATAAACTTTGCATGACATTGTATCAAAGGACACATCATTCCTCTGCAGTATTTCTAACTCAAAGTCAGGAAAATGTGCCTATTTATCTGACTGAGGTTTTTTCTCAGTACTGATCATCATGCATTTAATATATTTCACTTGCCTTGCTCATAATTCCTACTGATTTTGAGTTGCATATTTATGAAAGTTTTGCAGACACTCACTTATAGCATACAACATTACAGAAAGCTGAATAAATTACACAAATAGGAGTACACAGCTACAAACATCATGAAAAATACATTTTACCAGCCATCAGAAATTCACTGTCTGTGTTCATGACAGTACTGGGCTGGGGAAACATCTGAAAATAGAATTATCTCCTTCTCAGCGGTCATACTGGGTAAAGCTATCGGTTTATGGCAAAGTTACCAAACTACCAGACATTTCAAACAGATAAACTACCAAGTGTGTCACTAACCATTACCCTGGCTGCATCCTGAGTTTTGAGCTTACTAGGCTGCTTTGGAGCAACGAAGAGAGAAAGAACAAAACTAATTTAGCAATCGGCTCTGCTTAAAAGCCGACCAGTCTCGACTGAAGTCCGATACATCCTCCGGAGCTGGCAGGGACAGAGGAGCACTGGTCATCATCAGAGTCAGATGAGAACACAAAATAGGAGAGGAGTAGACACAGGCAGCAATGCTGGACTGGTCACAAGCAGAAAAATACTCAGATATGGTATAGATCCTCACCCCGGCTGATGACATGACACTGACTAACTTCAGATCTTTTCTATTTTTTTTAATATCCTAATAACATTTCATGCAAAATTATTTCTGCAGTGGCAATAACTCTTTAGTTAAATCCACATTAGCCTATGGGCAGATGTCCTCTTTGAGATCTGGCTGTGCAGCTGAACTTGTTACAAGGTTGAGCTGTTTGTCTTCAGAAGTTCCTCGCTATTCCCCTCTCTCCTCATTAGTGGATTTTCATGGATCCTCTTTCACTCATTCATTTATGAAAATATGATACAGTTAAGCTTGTTTTTCAGGCTAGCTGTTGAAGCAGATGATACAAGAGAGCCCATGCTAATTCTTTCTATTGAGAGGGCAGAAACCTGCAGAAGGGGTGTTAGTAGAAAGCAGCACTTACAGAATGTCTCCTTCAGCCGGGCTGGCTATTTGCAATGTGAACACCAACCCGCAGCCTTCGCCTGGTCCAGCTGCCAACTCGTTTTGCAAAACCAATGACAACTCATTCTGGAGCTGCTAACCAGCGGTCTCAGGGAAGGGAGGTAGGAGAGCAGAGAGACCTCTGCAAGCAAATCTAGTTCAATTTTACAATGCTTCCCAAGACCCCTTGGATATTTGCACAAAATGGGAAAACGATTCTTTTCAGTCAACACCTGCTGCTTTGTCAGTTCAGCAGAAAAAAAAAAAACCCTGATGAGTCCAAACTGCTCGAAATAACAAAAGGCAAAGAGAGTGTCAAGTGGTGTTTGCAGAAAGAGAACTGTGCAATAAAGAAGTTCATAAAATCATGAGCAAAGTTCAACTTTATCCTCTACAAATAACATTTCAACTTCCCTGTTTGTGTATAATGAACCAGCAGTTTCACCGCATAGAAGAACCCGTTTCTTTCAGTGCATTACCCTATCTTTCTGTCTATGAGGAAAAGCATTTAAAAAACTGAATAGAAACCGCCACAGATTTAAGGTGGGGAGCCTATAAGAAGCTAAATTCACCATCCACCCGCTCATTGATTCAGAGCAAAAGAATACTCCCTTTTTCCCCTTGCATTGGACAAGAGCACACCCCTTCTATAGGAACTGGTGTGGTGACAGCCCCTCCTGTGCCCACATTTAGAAAGACCCTACATCTCTCAGGCCAGCTCCTGCTGGTCTTCCCTTGACCCCCCTTATAATAGCACAGGCATTGGCACAAAGCTGTAAGTCTAAAGAGCACTTTTTAATAATTACAGGACGATATTAGCCTTAACTTAAAGAGCTTACCAGCTTAGCCTACAATCCTGCTTCGGGATTCTTTGCTAGTTTCAGGAGGATTAGCACAGATGCAGGGGTTTGACCAGAAGCCCTTTCTAAGAGCTTCATGCAACTTTACGGAGATTAGTTCCACAGGTCTTATCACGAGGGAGGGATTCTTGCAGAACATCCCTAGACAGGATAAATTGATATACTCAGGAAATGATTTCTCTGTCTATACAACTATGCAGTCTTACACGGTGTTCCCAAATTTGAGTATCCAAATACTCTGAGTATCCAGAGTATCCAGAGAACTGAAAGCTTGAATGGGAGTATTTTCTTTGCTCTATTTGCTGCACTCCCAGGCATGAGGTGTGATGAACGTAGAGCAAAGCTACTTCTTTTTATTGAGGATTTTACCTATGAGAAGACGAGGCCAGAGCATACTACAGGACAGCACCTTGCTGGACTGTGAAGATGAATGTTTTGAACTTTGCTGATGGGCACCAATGAGTTTTCACACTGGTTTCTGAACAGTACGTGTAGGTTGGCCCAGATGGGGAGAAGGCTGAAATAAATCAGTAAAATGAAAAGAGCTAGTGAGTCAGGTTTTCTCAAATTTACTGCTATTTAAAAATAATAACCAACTGCAGTTGATTCTTTTCAGTGCATCAAGGGAAGATGGAGAATATCCAAAGCCAGACAGTCATTTCATTTATATTTTTCTACTGAAATCTTTCACATTGAAACCACACATGCAGAAAACAGAAGAAAGCTACTCAACATGCAAATAGCATCTCAAAGTACAGGTTGGCAAGCGTGTGCAAGAGATAAACTTGAGCCAAACCCTACCGCAGAACTCCTTTAAGCCTTGAAGAGTGAAAAAGCCAAACATACTTTCAAATTCCAAGTTTGTGGCAGACTCTTTCTTTGGAATGAACACTACAAAGCCTGTCTCCAAACACCTCAGAAGCTGGGCAGGTTTAAAGAAATAACATGGACTTGAATTCCAACAATTTGGCCTACATACTATCTATTTTTGTTGATCCATAAGCCCATGTCAAGTGTTCATTGCCTGATAGGTACAAAGTTATGATTTTGAAAACTATGTCATACTCCAAGTAAGATCCTGGCTTGTAAGATGAATTTTTATCAGTAAAGGAAAGAACAACAGAAAGGAAGGTATGAAGGAAGGACTAATTGAATAAAAACTGATCTTAAGCTGAAAATTGAAGAAGGTGAGAGTAAACCTTTGCATGCCTTTACTGTCTTAACCATAATCTTTCTTACTACATTTTGAGAAAAAAAAAAAAAAAGAACTAAAGCTCATTGCTGGAGATGAGGGTTGAAGGCAATGAGGAATTAGGATGCCCAAGCACTGGTGAAGGAAACAGCAGGGAAAGGAACTAGAAAGGAGCAGATCCAAATATACCATTAAATAAAGAGGGTTAGCAGCTTATTCCAGTTGTGCAGAAGTAGAATGGGAATCTCCATCAGGCTCAGCCAGGCTGAACCACTTATTAGACTCCAAAGTGCAGCAGTGCCCAGGAGCCTTCCCTTGCCACAGACCAAGGCAGCGCCGCACTGCTTGTGATGGGCACACCAAGCAGACAGGTTATCTGGTAGACTGTGCAATGCAGCTACCATATGGAGTAAACACAAATCTTTAGGGCCCTTGGTTCATTGTAACTGCTCTTCATTCAATCCACTGACTGAAAACAGATTAAAGGTCTAACAGAAGTCTAGACTGCTCTCCTGCCAAATCAAAGTGCTTTCCTGCACACGGCAGAGCTTCCAGCTCTGGAAACGTTTTGGAGAAATAGCCTACTCTGACTCTGCTTTTTAATGACTGCAGAAAATTAAGACTTTGAGGAATAATTTTTTTTTTTTCAAGTGTCCTGCTGAACAAAGGAAAAAACAACCAAACATGGAGCCTTTCATCAATATTGTACTTCCTAAATTTGCATTGCTTCTGGCCTGATAAATTGTTTTACTGAAAGTTTTGATGAAAAAAAAAAAAGTATAAATAGTTCTTTTCTATAGTAAGTGACTACTACATAGAATGAATGTCACAAATGGAACAGTTTGATGAATACAGTAAAAGCAAATGCCAGAGAACAGGAAGAGAAAAAAGACTGTGCAGTAGAATGAACCTTCAGTCATTTTATCCATGGAACAAAAGAAAATAATATCCCATATGAGGCTATTTTAAGGTTGAACAATCTTTAGCTACCTTTAATCTTCACAAGAATTCCTTTCTTGCTATTATTATATATTTTCCACTCTTTCCACGCCTATGCAGAGGGTATTAGAGAAAGAGCCACTTTAACCCAAAGCTACTTCCTCTGCATTAATGGAACTATTGATTCAAATTACTACGGAGCAAATTTCTCAAGTAATAATATAGCTTGAAAACAGGGGAAACAGGACTGCTAAGAAATTAGGAAGCCATCATACTTCTCCGTGCTCACTGAGGATTAGCTTTTATGAAAAAAAAAAAAAAACCTGCAACTATGAATTGTTAATGCAGTAAGAAGAGGATCAGCATTGAAATCGGGCTGTAATCGTTCTCATCTCACTTTATTGCCCAAAGCAATAGAGACTGAGATTTATATCACACAGGAGACTATGGTCCTTACAAGACTTTATAAAGCCACTCAAAAACAATCCTCCTCACATAACACCAGTGCTAGTTCTAGTGCCTTTTTTGACCTGCATGTGCATTTCAAAAACCCTAGGCCAGATGCAGCGCTTTGGCCTGGCTCACTTGTTTTAATGTAAAAAAGTAATTTCCAAAAGATCTCCCTGCTTAGCTTGTGAAGAATGCACACTTCTTTGAACAACCTTTGGTACTGCCACAATGTTATACTATAGCATAAGAAAGTCCTAAAACTTATTTAGAGCTTTTTCTTTAAATGTAAATGAGAATAGTCGCTCAAGTCACTCAGTAGACACTCTCAGTCAGATGAGAATATTCTGCTAGATTTCTTTTGTTTAAAAAGCCATAACGCATCAGACTTTATGAAAATGTGTCTCGGCAACTCAGTCTCTCAGAAAATATATTCTGCATTTAACAACATTTTGTGAAAGCTCTTCTTATAGAAGGACCAGACAAGGACTCATATCTTAGTAAAGTGCCCTCTGCAATGTTTCATGCTTCTACTGTTGATGCTTTTAAGCAGAGAGTACAGGGGTTTTGTTTGTTTGTTTTTGGAGATTGATGGTGTAAAGGCAACAGGAGAGAAGAACGTTGTAACTACATGCCCTTTCACTTCAGGTACATATGTCATGCAAGCAATAGAAAGCTTTAGAAATAGAAATTCTTTCTAAGTAATGAGAGTTTTGGATCTCCTTTTTGAATGTAGTTTCTTGTAAGTGTGGTTAAAGAGATGCCCACTTCCCTAGCAACTCCATCAAAGGAGAGATTAATCCCTCCTCGATACCAGTGTTCTTCACCCAGAAGGGCTAATACATGTAACTCACCATGTCAAATAAATCCAGATGCTACAGAAGAAGCCCCATGTACGGATCTCCTCCTCTGCAAAAAAATATCCATTTTAGTTTGGGAAATTACTTGAGCTATTAGTAAGGACAAGTTTTTAGATTATGTCCCCCACCTCCATGTCCCCACCTGCAAACACCAGTGCAGTGACCAAGTGCAGCATCCCAGTGCAATGACCCTCTCACTCAGTCTTCTGAATCTTCTTTACTTGTCCCCAAGTAAACTTGGGGACAAGTCTTTTGTCTCTACTTTTGTCTCTAAATACATTGCAGTTTAAACAGCTCATCACATCTCAGTTTTTTGACTGTTCAGATGTCAACTATAAAATCGGGTGATGTCAATGTTGTAGTCTTTTCCTGCAAAAAGGGCCAAAAGTCACAAAGTTTGTACACAAAGACACTTTAATGTAAATGAAATTATTTTCTATGTTTAGTTCAAAGGTGCTCCACGTCCTCCAATATTAAGCAGTTAGCCACCCATCTTTACCATTCCCTTTCAGTGCAAACAATAGAATTTTTAAAATGCCAGCTCTTTCATGCTTCATTTTTATTTATTCTTCAATACTGTATTTCAATAGGAACTGTTAAATCTTCATAACAGCAGGAACGTATTCTGAAAATGTATTGATCATTGTACAATATGACCTCAAAACTCCTGTCCCAAATCTTCTTATTCCAAAATTAGGTTGCCTCCCTCGATATGCAACATTTGATTAAAAAAGTCTTGTCTTATTCCAAAAAATTCAACTGTGCAGTTATATAAACTGAGATCTCTTGACACCCACTCTGGTTTATGAAGGCATGGTTTATATAAAGGACCTTCAACAGAAAAAGAAAAATGAATATTGTTTTGTTGAAATTTTCAGAGGATTCTAACACTTTCATTACCGAAGCATTATACATATATAAAGACACAACATCCACCGTGCTTTGCAATGAACTGTTTCTGAAGGATTATAATCGTTCTCTGCATAAGGCTATGAAATGTTTACGCTGTGAGTATATAAGAAACTACAATGCAGCCATTCCGTTTACTTAAGCCTTAGTAATTGCAAAAGTACTGGGTTAAAATCATGTTTATAAAAACATTCTTACTTTAGATTAATAAAAAGTATACATTTATGTAAGTGCAAATTCCATTTCACCACTTTTACTACTTGCTTGTTCTTCACCATTTGGAGGGAATTTCAGTCCTGACCTCAGCTTTTCATACATTGATACAAGGTTAGGATTGTAGAAACAAAAGCAATATTTGCTTTTAAACAAAACACCAATGTAAAGGATGATATTTTAATATCACCAACATATTTTGAGTAAACTTATGTATTTCAAATACTTGTTTTTTCATCCTACAAATCCAAAACTTCCATCATTAAATCAAGGCCTTTAAAAATAATCTAGAAACTACATACAAAATATTTCAAGAGAGCAAAGTAGTTACATACTTGAAATTAGCAACATAGGCATTTTAACAAATCTTCCTACTTTTAATATGAGACACCTGGACACAAAAGGATCATGCACTTTGCATGGTTTTCTAATCCCATATTTGTAAGAGGAGAGGCAGTTTTTCATATAGCTTTGTTACTTAGCTAACAAGAAAATAAATCATATTGAAATTGCAATATGATGCTGGCTAGATTCTCTTGCTCACATTCTCGGTAAGAACAAAACTTCTTGTCCTTATTTCTGAGGTTTATGTTTATGCTCAGTTTCAGGGTTGATGACTGAGATATGTTTTAAAATAACTAGCTTGAGAAGCTTGATAAAAACAGTACTGAGCTCTGGTTTGTTGTGGATGTACTGTTATAGCTTACAGTAGAATGTGTCATCTTTGCTCTTAGCCAGTGGAAAAAAAAAATAACAGAAAGCATGAAACTGTGTGACACTGTGGAAGGAAGTGTGACAGTTTTTACCAAGCTTAAATCTCCATGCCCAAGCACAACAGAATACATCTTCAACCATTCTTCCATAGATGCTTTCTGTTGAAACTCAGAGGTCTCCATCTGTGGGGAACATCTTGCAGGAAAGATGAGATTCAGAGAGAGTAGACAAAAGACAAAGGTGCAGCACACGGAGTATAATTTCTCTGTGCATGTGTGCATTTTAGGGGAGAGAAAGTCTCTGTGCAGCTGCATGCAAAGCAGTTTAAAGATAGAAGTTATTCCAGTGAGCAGTGTCCTTCCTGCCTTACCCTCCGCAGGGCAGGTTGTTGCAATGTGTGAAATGACTCTCATGCAGGGGCACTGCGTCATCTCCGGGGTATCCAGACGAAGTGCCTCAGCTTGAAGATGAAAAGGAGGATGCTTCCTTACCTTGGATTTGATGCAAAAGAAAACTGTATCAGGCAGCTGGCTGCGTAACAGGGAGTTGTGGTATGAATCTCTCTCAGAGGGAAAGAAGAAAAAAGTGACTTCACATCAGACTATTACAAATACTAATACTTTCGTCAAGAGCAGAAAACAGAGTACACGAAGCTTTTACAAAGCACTAGTCAGACACTGAAGTACACTGACTAAAAGAAAGAATTTGCATACAAGCTTAATAAGGCAGGGTAAATCAGACAAAATCCACCACCTTACATCTAATGACATTGAAAATGAGTCTTCTGCGTATGATTTCAGTGATGCTGGAGGGAGACAAAGCTCTTTCTTGTTCATGTTTTTCATACTTTCAGTCAAATGGATTTCTGAATAATCGTGTTTTCTTTACATTAATGGGTGAGGAAGCTATTATACAGAAGATATTTCCATATGTCGCAGTTAGTAAAGGCAATTCTTGTTAATAAGAGTAGGTTGTCTCTGCTCATTATCTGATGAAAAGCCCTCTTGTTGTGAGGAAAAAGCAGATTCTGTGGATTGAGGAGGCCACTGGGACTGCATGCTTTGGCAGCTACTGGAAGGAATTGTAAGCAGATGAATCCCAGGTCTTCTCCAAATGAATCCAAATCTTTGACAATCACTAAGGTGTTCATGATACCAAAAGCACTTCATGTCATAACGTCTCCTTCAGATTCACATTCTTCTTGCTGGTGAAGGACACTGGACAAGACCCGGATCCATCACTCAGGAAAATCATCAGCAAGTCTCTTCAGCAGAGTAAAGAGGCTTTTTTTTTTTTTCCTGGAGGGAACACCTGGGTGACTTTGTCTCAATAACTCAAAACCCTACACTGACAGTGCAGCGAGCTATTGGCTGATATCACAGACTTATTTCAGGCTGAGAACATAAATCACATTGGGGAGAAATTCTTCTTTTGGGACCACTCAGAGGCATGAGATACCACTTGAGTCACTGTCATTCTAAGCACAGAGCTGACATCTATATAATACTCTTAGAGCTATCTAATAAAGAACCAGAAAAACAATCTTGAAGGTTGTCTCAGCTTATGATGGGTTCAATGTCTGACTACATCTTAAAGCCATACAGAAATCAAATCTATTGAAGGACAAAAACCACCTCAGATAATCAACATATCTAAGTTTACAAAGCAGTACTACATGCTGGTTGCTTCTTGATTGCAAAGTAGGGCAGAGTTTGTTAACGTGTAAGTACCTGAGTAGAAAAAAGACCTGCCTCTGTTGTCATTCCCACCTGCAGCAGGACTGACAGTTTCCTACAAATAGTTTCAAAAGGCACATCATCTCTCCATGGCAAGTATTCATCTGCAGCCTTACAATCATGAATGTCAAGGCATTCTGCAAGACACACCTTTTCATGCTGATGTATTGAAATGTAAAATTGTTTTATGGAGAGGCATTTCTGATAGGAAAAGTTCTGTTTCTTCATGTTTTATTGGGAATGGCATTCTGCTGGTTTTTGTTATTCAGAGTAGAATTTGTTAAACGCTAAAAATACCCAAAGAAACGGATGGATGGTTGCAAATATACAGACAATGGGACCAGTTCCTACATAAGCAACTAGCCCACTTGGATATTCACTGTCACACACAATACTTTCTGACATATTAACCAAAGTTAATATGGTCAGAATATGAAAACTGGCCACTAATTCTGGGCACTGTCTAAATTGGTCTAAGTTTCTGAGCTGCTGAGCTTGTCCTCATTTGAGGCTCTGGATGCTCAACACTTCAGAAAATCCAATCCAAAGCAACTGAAGCTGACACTGAAAAATGCAAACATCCAAAGCTTGCTGCTGATTTGAAAATGCAACCCCTTAAGGCTAAATCCTGCTTTAAAAACACTACAGTCATCCTGAAAACTGCATATTTTTGCATCACCCCACTAAAAGGCTTAGACAAATGTGGAGGGGGGATCCATATTCCAGTGTGTCCAGTGCCTGTCCCTCCTTGACCAGCCAAATCTAATGACTGCTGATGGGAAGAACAGGAGGACAACTGGAGATCAGGTAGCCCAGCTAACCAGGAGCAGCCCTTGCGGAGATGGGGAGACACAGGGGCTGCTGTTGGATTCTGCCCAGAGCACAAAACCCAGCCCCAGTCTGGCCTTGCAGTGTTTCCATCTTTCATCTACTTGTGGAAGGTCCTGTTGTATCTGCATTCACAATTAAACATGATTCGGACACAATTGTGGTGCTGTTGCTGTAATCTTCAGTGCATGAGAGTCTCAGGCTCTATTTGTGCCTGCCTATTGTTCATGAGAGACTTTGTCTTCGCAATAACTGTAGTACAAGGTGTTCTGGAAGCTCTTTTCAGCTGCAAACTGGTGAACTTCTTACGAATTTTTCTGTATGGAGGAAAGAAGGAAGGAAACAAGAGAGAGACAGCAAGAAAGGTAAATCTCAGTCTCTAGCGGAAGGCCACACACGAGGCAATATCAAATGTAAACAAGTACTCCCACCAGGGCAGCAAAGCTAGTCCATGGAAAACCAGTGAGCCTTATCCATCAGCTGATGGCTTACACTTGTATTCACCTAGTAACTAACCACTGCTCAGTGAAAGGTGAGCTGGTGTTGGACAATATTCGGAGTACAGCATTTAGTCATAGGAATTCTTGGGCCAGAATGCTCAAATGGGGAATTCTCACTTGTGATTTCAGTGCAAGGAGGAAGGAACACAGAAGACTGAGCGGCATTCGCACCCAAGTGAATGAGTTACCTCTATAAAAGCAAACGGCTTGTAGCAGTTTTCAGTGATGTTATCTGCACTGTATCAGTTCTGCAGATAACAGATGACCTGAGTCTCTGGGCTTTTTGTACTAGTGCCTTTCAGGAGCACTAAGTTCACTTTGATTTATAATCTAAGTGTCTAAAATCAAACAAACATACTCACTACAGATGGGCATGCTGTTCCTACTGCAATCTTACAGATCCATGGACAATTAATGCTGAAACAAAAAGCTTCCTTTCATTTCCACGGATGTCTCTGTACAGTTATAAATCAATAACCATGATGCTGAGTGTATCAAGGGAGGAAGAGCACACAGGGACACATATTGAGTATGGCAAGTACCAACATCATGGATAGAGTCCTGAATATTAGATACTGCTGAAAAAATCCTTCTTTGCTTAATACACTCAGTTCCAATTTTCCTTTAGATAATTTTATAAATTACAGAGAAGATTCTGAGCTTATGGAAATGAATTACAGCAAGCCACAGCCTCTAAGTAAGAGTAAGTGAGACCTGGCTTTATAATTCAAATTTTCCATGCTGAAAACGTGATCTGACTGCAAAGCACAGCCTGTTGATGTGGCTACCTGAATCAGCATCCCGTGACAGTGGGAAGGGGCCTGTCCCTTTCATTTTTGGGGCTGGTAATTCTGAAAATGAAAAATGGTTGCACGTGACACTGCAAATATAGGGGTAGTCTGAAATAAGTAGAGGCTCTCTTAAGAATTTTGCCATTCTGCTTTTTCAGTTTTTAAATATGTATTTAGTTGCAGGTTGAGAAATCCCATGCATCTATTCTTTCAGTAACTGGGCTATAGAACCAAACATAATCAAAAACAAAACAAGAAACCAAAAATAAAGAGAATATTCTGTGCTCCTATTTAGAGATTAAAGGAGTAATGAAGCACACGTATTTTGATAAATATATTGAAAAAAAGTGCAGAAAATAGTTTGTTTTAGCTACCTGAAGGCAGGATCTCATCAACATCTCATGGCCTAGAATACCAAACTAGGATTTAGAATCATTTAATAATAAGTAAAACAAAAGAAAAGGAAATGAATCTCCGGAAAGTTAAGCTTAGGCTTTTAACACAATCCTATAGAGACCCAAAGAACCATGTGGGTACTTATTTTATATGGACATCTTAACCAAGGGCTAAAGAGATTTTCAGCTGATTAAGAAGAAATTGTGAACAACATAAGTTTACAGGAATGTAACCTGATTGGTATGAACATGTATTTCTAAGATAACGTGACAGCTAGGTTTCGCAAATTCCTGTTAACAGAAAAGAGCTGTTACTCTCACTGATTTTAATGAGGATCGTTCCTGCACATGCTTAGAGGGCTGGATTCCCTTTTGGCATATTTGTTTGCCAAAGTTTCTATTTATTTAAAGAATTAATGTGCTCACTAATCTTTTGAGAAAAGCGCATGGCTTACAGCATTTTTTTAGAATCTGATAATAGCTTGTCCTTCTGATTCTTTAATATGACTACTTCATAACATACTGTCCGAAAGTTCCTACCAAAAAAACTGTGTGCGATGGGCACTACATGTAAGGACAGGAAAGCATTTCTACAGCATTAACCATTTCTTTAAGTAAAATGACGTAGTCAATCTCATTAAGTATTGGTTCAAAACTGGCATGAAGAAGGGTTAAAAAAGCGGGGGAGGAAGTTATCAACATTACAACAAGTAAACCATAAAACAGTAAGGCAGATCTTCACTTAGTATAGATGAAGGCAGCTCTACGCTGGCTGTCGGGAGAACTAATCTCATACGCACTTCGAAAAGACACTTCTATTTAAATGGGATTGGGCAAATGCTTCCAGAAAATAGCTTTCTGGGTTATAGCCTTTCAGAAAAAAAAAAAAAAAAAATGAAGGAATGGAAATTTCCACTGACTTCATCAAACATGTGATATTTGAACAACTGTTTTACTAAAACCCCCAACTGTTCTTTCCATGGCAAAAATACAGAGGGTGAAGGGAACTAATTCTTTACTCTGAAGAAGTCAGCATCTAAATATAGTCAAACTGTTTAATAGCCTCTAATCAGGTTTTACAACCCTTCAGCATTTTTGTTTTGTAACACTTGGACAGGCAGGTTGTAATAGCAACTGAGGAAAGGCAGGAAATCCAGAGATAAGGCTGTCAGTCCATCTTTCACAGAGCACACTCCAACACTACCTCCCTCCCAGTGGAGTGAACCAAGGGCAGAGTCACCCGTAATGCTCAATTTCCTGTCCCTTTTCTCAGTTAATATCAGCCATATGTTTTAATTACGTAGAGCTTTTATTTGGTGGTGGCAAGTAAATGGCTTTAATATCTGTAGCGATGATAACATCATTCGCAGCTGTTATGGAAGAGTAATTGACATTTTCCCCTGCTTCTGCCTTTGATTCTTGCACTAGGCTTGAAATGTGATGGGTTAAAGACTTCATTTGAAATGCTAATTAAAAAAGTACTTAAAAGCCTTTGCATTGTATTTCTAGTCCTCCTGAGACCAAAGGTATGAAAATGAATCAAACTTTTAATACGTGATTAGTATATAAAGCCCAGTGTGTCCTTTTTTTCTCCTGTCAAATGACATGCACTGCTGCTAAGGTAGGAATAAGACTTAAAATCCTGCACGTCCCCATGATATTTGAATTAGGGACGGCAATAAGACCCCTGGCACCTCTTCAAGAGAATGGGTAAACATGCAAAGCAGCACGCACTGCTTAAGACCTACCTTCTCCTTGCAAGTTTTGCACACAAACTGACAGCTGCAGGGCAGAAATAACAGTTCTGCTGTCTGCGGCCTTCATGCCACGCTCACATGTAATCAGGCAAATAATTTCAGAGAGCCAATCCTTTCGCCGGAGCTAAATGAACTCCATGCGACTAACCATCTGGTGAAGCTAAGCACAAGCCTAAATAATCTGCTGTGATGTCCAGATTTCTTAGGAATACGCTAGCTGGGAACAAAATTCCTAATTTGCAAAAGCTGACTCAAAGATCCCTGCTCTAATTATGCTACACATGAAAAAGCAGCAATTCTTAAGCTTGAATTAAACAAAAACAACCTTCAGGCATTGTTAGTAAAGAACGTATTTTCAAAGTGTTCTAATAACAGTTGAAGATATTACTTGTTATAGCTCTGCTGATAGTAGGTATATCAGTCACTGCTTCTCTATATAGAAACTGTTGCACATCAGCGTTGCCACCTCTGCACTACACCCAAAGTTATGAGTGACTTTATCTGCACCAACACCATAATATGTTATGGGATAAGATTTTGTGTTGGACAGATCCGTTGTAGTTAAAGACCACTGAAATTTTAGAAGCCTCGTTCTGAAAATGAACAGAAGCGAACACTTTCCTGGGAAAGGGAACCCTTCACATGTCCACGTTGGAGACGGCTGTAACTGTCAAGGCCCAGAAATGTTTTTGATGCTCTATTTCCACTGCAAACATATACAGGAAGTATTACAAACTTCTCTATAAATACAATTTTAAGCTGAAGTGCACTATATCTTATTTTATGCTCTAGCTATAATTTGGGTATTTCCACCAAAGGCTTCCTCATGTTGACACCATTCATAGAGCAACCTTATATGCAAAGACCTAGTGCTGTAGAAATATCTCATTACCTAATTGCTGCTGATAGCAGCAAAGAATATGCATTGGTAGGCAGCAGGCATAAGGGAGAACTGATTCATCACAGAGCCATGGCTGAAATTCCACCCAACATAAACATTTGGATGAAGTAGGCTGCTATGAATTGTCATTTGTAGGCAGAAACTTCAACTTGTTGTACAAAATGCTGCCACCCTGGAAGAAAGTGAGGTTTGAGACACTGATATGGCAAGGCAGCATTTATCATTTTGGTCCAAGTTTTCTGAAAAACTTGCAATCGGCTTGGGTCAAGGCCACTTAGCAAAACCAACTATGGAAAAGGTATCATCCCTCCTTGGGGGATATTCATCTCAATTCTAGCTCTTCTCTCCGAGGGTTTCTTGTATGCAGAGTTACTCCATATCCAGCCAAGGGATCAGACAACAAGAGGGGGCCCCATCTTAGCCAGCTGAAGATCTTTCTACTAATTTCAACAGGTATTTTAAACAAACTGAAAGACAAAAATGTGTGCAGTGCTGAGTCTGCTCCAGAAGAATTTAACTGGGATGAACCTTCAGCACAGATCCTTAGAAACCTGGCAGAATAGGGAGGCACTGCATGACTCACAGCACTCTCTACGTTTCTACCTGCGTGGAAATGAGAGCGAGAACGCTATATTTTATTTAACTGTCCATTTGGCATGCTATTTTAGACTGCTATTTTCTTTCTCGGCACTCTGATAGGCGCCGCACACTCTGCTCATTTATATTCCATTAAAGTCTCGGTCTATCCTCAAAATTAAAGTAACTAGAAGAAATGTATTTGGAAAGCAAAAGCAGGTTAACACTAATAAGCCTTTTCAAAATAAGCTCCTTGGCGAGATGTTTATTTTACATATTACAAATCCGTGGTGTGTTGGTAAACATCAGGCTACTGGAAAGCAGTTGCCAAGAGGCACTGTTAGTTACATTGCACAAGCAGTGCGGGTGGCAGCTGGGATGCTGCTGCCTCCAGGAGGTGCAGGAGGTGCTCCCTAGGCACTGCCCCGTCATTTAAATCTTTTATGGGCTGTCTTATTTTTCCCCCCATGGTAGGGAAACTTTTTCCTTTGCTGATGGTTATTTTCAAATGTGGCATCAATACTTACAGAGCAAAACCATGCTCCAGGAACAGCTTAGCAGAGCACTTTCAAACATTAAAGCACCTTGAGGGCTCCTCTGGGGCTGTGTGTTTCAGGGCAACAGTTTATAGCTATCCTCTCTGTATAAAAAAGTAAAATATATTTTTCTTCATTTTTTTTTCTTTACTGCAAGGAAAAACTCAGCACAGTGTTACAGCACAGACTCCTATTATTTTGCTGGTCTTGGCTTTGCCAGCTATTGCGCTTTGACATGGGACAAGCCATCCCTTGCCTCCTTCTACTAGCTGCTGGTTTCTTACCTACTTAAATCAAACTCCTCCTGGAGTAAAAATACATCTCTGTCTGTATTTGTACGGTTCCTAGAATAATGGGGTCTTCTACTGCAAGTAACTGGCATAACTTTTGGAAAAATTACCTTGTCCAACTGATTTTCCATGCTTACCTTTTCTCTGAAAATGTCATAATTCATTAACACTTTGAAGTCATTCAGGATGTGCAGAGAGAAGGAACTAAAGAAGGGTGAAGTATTTATTGCCAGCATTATTAACTGCATTCTGATAACTAAAAAACTTGTCTTTAAACCTCTACAACAGCAACTATTTATCATGCTTCTTGTGCCAATCTTCACATGATAGGGTCTAAATCATAACAATCAGCAATGAAATTATTCTTGCAGTTCATCTGTGAGCTTGGCAAATACCACCAAGAGTACTTCACTTAAATTTATTTGCTGCAGACAGCTAAGACAAGCATTATACAGTAAGGGGTCAGCTGCAGTGCAACCCTGACTTGCTCACTTGCCAGAGAAATCACCAGCATAGGTTTTATTTATTTATTTATTTAC
Organism: Crypturellus tataupa; assembly: GCA_034781795.1. Taxonomy (NCBI): domain Eukaryota; kingdom Metazoa; phylum Chordata; class Aves; order Tinamiformes; family Tinamidae; genus Crypturellus; species Crypturellus tataupa. The sequence goes on along the minus strand of JAWLRI010000847.1, from coordinate 183,808 downwards.
TTGAGGACATCTGCTTTGTTAATAAAACCAGACTTGCTAAATAAGCTCTTTTGAACAACTAGTAAATGAGAAGCAACATGAAAGAACTCTAAATCTAATATCCTAATGCCTTAATCAGAATCTAATGTGCCATACCTAATTCTTGTATATTTTTGGCATTCCTGTTTCCGTGCAACTTTCATGCTCCTCTTTGCTTACTATTAGCTCAAAAAGACAATTACCTGTGTGGTTTCAGCAAGGGACTGCAAAACAAGGGAGCCCTACACACAGGCTGAAGTGTCCTACAGCGCATTGCTTACATTTTAGAGAGTAATATAAAAGAAAATTGAGCAATTACGGATTTGATAATGTTTTAAATGATGCTCAGGAGAAAGGAGAACCTGAGCATTTACATCTGGCAATGTTTTGCAGCTACCTGCACGGCTCCATAAAAGGGCCCCAAGCACAAATATTCGTTATGATGCTCTGCATTATACCTTAATGGTCTTACCTCTCACTCCCTTAATTCGCAGAGCTTTAGGGGTCTGTATGGACCATGCACAAGCTAGCAGTATTCATGCCCACTCCGTGGGGCACTGTGCACATTTGCTAGTTCATGTCCCTGAAGCAGCGTAGCTCCAACTGGATGGGCAGATAAAACTCTCCCCCTTACAGCTATTGTGGGTATAGGGCTCTGACAGGATAGGTATCCCAGCAGTTCTGGTACTGGAGAGTGCCTATGACAGTTTTATTTATGCCCAGTTCACTGCTGCTTCCAGTTTCAGAATTCCCACTAATGAAGCCAGCAGATATATGCCAGAACCCAGAGTACAAATATGTCCAAGTCACATCTACCCCTACATTAACCTTCACAGATTCATCGACCTCCACAGATTCATCCGAGTGCAAGGAAAAAAGTTCCTCATCGCTTCTTGCAGCTGAACATTTAACACAGGTACCTCTGGCTTCAGCTCTGTCTCCAGCCACAGTCTCACAGTCTGGTTTATCAAATCACTTCAAGGGTTGCAAGGCACTGACCTCAATTCATGGGTACCAGCCACATCTCTGTGTCCCAGCAGTCATTCTGCTCCTCCCGCAGAGATGGGAAGGCACCGTTACCGTTTTAGGTAAAGCCCATATATAAAACACAGCTGATGGCGAGATCTCTTGCCTGTATTCTTCCCTCTCCTTAACATCCATCTCACACTGCATTCCTCCCTTCATTTCCTCTACCAGAAGCCCTTTCTGTCCTCCTCTGACTTGTGGTTGGGACAATTAAAAGGTTAGTTTTGAAGGTGGAAGGAATGGTAGACACTACAGGGCTCAACACAGATTAACTAGCCCACTGCTCCTTGAGCGGAGCTTTATTTTGTCAGCGGCGGCACTATCTCACTTTACAGCGCTCACTTTACCGTACAGCGGTGCCTAGTGTGTTGACATACTCTAAGCTGCATTTCACAAGAACAGAGGGGTTTTCCTGAGGAAGGGAGAAAGGCCTGTCTGTAGAGTCACAACACCTGACCACAGCATCCAGTTTAGCAGGGATTATTAGAATTGACAAGACCTAGCCAAACTAAGTAGAAGAAACGGGTAGAGAATTAATTATTCATATTCTTACAACAAAGCAATGGCTTGGGCTTTGACAGACTGTAACCTGAGCTATGAGAGAACTGCTTTTCACCTCATCTTAACTCAATTAGCTGCCTCTTGGTTACCATTGACTTTCAGACATTTTAAGACATAAACCCTGCTTACTGTCTCCTTGCCATCAACACACAAACAAAATGCAAATTTGCCAACATGTAGCACTCTGGGAATCCAAACAGCCAGAAAACCTTCTCCAGCTCAGATGTACAAAAGCTGGATCATCTTAAAGCGACTCTTCTACTCCCACTAATATATCAGCAGAATGGGTGAATTCTCACACCACATAACTCTAAACCTTATCAGTAAATGTCATTACCATCCATTTATTTTACAGAAGAATCGTCTTTATCTATACTGATTAAATAGCATCCACTATTAGATGAAAATATTACCTACACAGCAGTATAAATTCAGACGCAGGCAAGAAAATGGAGAGAAGATGCTTCAGAACAGGCTGACAGCAGAACATAATTCAACTATTTCAACTATTCCTCAAATACCTTGCTTATTAGTTGACAACTAGAGTCCAATTACTCCAAGCATTCAAAGATCCAGACAATCAAAGGATCCAGAAAAGGCAGCTCCTGATTTCTGACCTCAGGTTGCAAGCACTCAATGCCATCTCCCTGTCAACATCATATAATGTTCTGAACATTTCTAATATTAGCATTTTCCACTAAAAATGCTTTTCTAAAGCTCAGGAGACAGAAAATTTTAACCAACTAGTCTCAGCATTCTGAAAAAGATCCAGAAAGACTTGTTAGTTTCAGTCTGTGGACGCATTTCACATGTAGTGGGGCCTTCGAGTTAGGTGCACAGTGGCCCAGTGTGTGGGTGACTATCATGTCATTCCCAAAGGGAGAAGGAAGTTCACAATTATATATAGCTCGCTTAAAACAAAGCAAACCTTAAAGATAGAAATCTTGAAAGACAGGAGATTTATTATGAGAATCATTTCAACAAAGCAAACCTTTTGTGTGGCTTTTATTGTCCTTTATTATTTGTTACTTGTCTTACCATGTTTGATTTCATCTGAGGTTTTTGGCCTGAACTCAGTGTTTACAATGTTATCACTTATAATATCACCTGAGGCTGAAGAAAATTGACAATATTTTCTCTTTATCAATAATGCATATACTTTTCCTGGAATAATATTTGTTAGAGTATTTTTGGATGAGCTTCTTGGCATTCTGGCTGGTTGCTATTAAGCAAGAATGGAAAATCAAAATCAAGTATTCTTACCAGAAAGGGATGAAGAGCAAAATTTTCTCACAAAATTGTCCTCAAGGGTCCTACTTCACAGCACCAATCTCTTGCATAATTAATATTTACTTTATATTCAGAAACTTCTATGCAGAATATGGACTGAAAATCTGCATTGTGATATCAGTATAGGAATGCCACAGAGTGATTTGATATGGTAAATGCTATTGACATCTTCATTTCAAAGATCAGTTTTGTTTTTTAATAATTAAAATGGTCAAAATCTACTTAAGTTCCTTTTCTGATATGCATGCTGCTCTCCACTCTTATGGGCAGTGTTTTTCATTTCAGGAGATTTAGCGTAAAACTGGACTGCTTAATTTAAAACTGCATGACATCCTTAGGAGCAGGTAACTGGGGGTAAGTAATACCTTGCATAATTAATACATTAATAATGTATTAGTAGTATAGTGCATTAATAGTATTCAAATTTACAGACAAACAGTGGAGCTTCTCAGAGATTAAATAACTTATCCCGTGTATCACGGCACACAGCAGAAGCAATGAAAAAATCTCCAAAGTCCAGGTGTGAGGTTCTATCGCTAGCACAACCCTCTTATTATATTTTGTCATGTAAATATTTTAGCTGTCATCCATAGTGCAAATAATGAAACTAGCCTTCAACATCTCCTTAAATGTGTGGCAAAAACAGATAGTTATCTTTATGATTGGCTTTCACAGTAACAGACATTATGTTCTCTTTGGTATTTTACATTTAAAATTCATATGCAGTTACTTATGGAAGCCTTTTCACAAAGACAGACCAACTACCATTTGTTTTTAGCAGCCTCTTTTATGTTAATGGAACAGGGCTGTGCATTAAAAAATATCTCAATGCATTAAAAAAGCTCTCAGATGAAAAAAATACAAAAGAATGTTCAAATGTATGCACTAAAATATAAGACTAGCCCTCCAATTATAATTTAAAAATGAAGAATCCAAACAAGACAGACAACTTGTAAATTAAAGTTAGTGTTTGGGTCTGTATGAGTTTTAAGACTGTCAAGTTCACTGCTATTATATTTCCAGTATTTTCAGCACTGAAAATATATAGCATTTAATATATTCATATTCAATATAATCAATAATAATAATAATATGAATAATATTATGAACAATCATATTCATATTCAATATAATTCAATATAATATATAGAAATATAATATATTACTATAATCATATATTTTCTATATATGATTATACAGTAACTATATATTATAGTAACTAGAGTATATATAGTATTATCATAACCTTTTTCATTTAATTGCAACAACAGTGTGTTGTTCACCACAGGACTTACCTAGTTCCCATAACTACTTGCTGCATATTTCTCAGATAAAATAAGTCTTAACCCTTCTGTGTCCAGCTTCTACTAATTATTATTGCTCACATGGTATGAACATTTTAGAAAGGAAAAAAAATAGATTTTTTTGGTGTTTGAGGGTTCTAATCATAAATAGCAGAGACAATGTGATAAACTCCTGTGCCACGTAGGAATAAGAAGAGATTAATTTTACTCCCAAACCAGTGTTACACCATAACTATCTAGAGAATTACCTTTTTTTGATATTTAAAGATGAGAGATAACCATGCTTGTCTGATAAGTTAACGTTGTTACATTATTTTGCGTGTCTCCCAAGCCTTTTAATAGAAAAATTGGCTTCATATACACAGATGTTCCTTTATTGTCAAAATTTCTTATTTTTCAAAACCAAATTGCTTTGAACATTAAAAGATGACAAAGAATTGCAAGATGACACATTCCCACTGGAAATGTGGATTTAGCAAAAAGCTCAGCAGAGAGCTTACACAAGGTGCTCATCCCTAAGATCTTTAGGTAAAACATCCAGTAAAGAGGATTGGGTTCAGCTACATCAAATCCTTTGCACAAACACAAAAGACAGCTTCTGAAGGAAAACCTTTTGAAGTGGCCAGCTATACTGACTGCAGGAAAATCAAAGTTTGGCTACAACTAATAAAGAAACAGGTTAGAAGAAGAATTGTGTGATAACCTAATTTAACACTTGACATATCAAGTGTATTACTGACTTTGCTACATACTCTGACTGACTAAATTCAGTGGAACATGCATCTAAAAGCTTTGCTGAACAGTACCTGGAATGTCTAACAAAGTGAATGACGTTTCTGGAAAATGTACGTATTTATACAGGTGCTTCATTGTTTCTCATTTAAGTCTGAATTTATATTTTGCAAATTTCCCATGGCAATGCAATTTTGCAAATAGTCTTATTTCAGAAATTACATTTCCCTTTCCAGATACAAGATGCTCTGACTACCTCTGCAGTTTCTGTCTGAATGTGAAATATTTCTTGCAGTTACAAGTCGTCATTGAAAATGGTCAAGTAACACTGCTGAAAGTAGCCTGCTCATGTGAACACCACATCCGAGCTCCAAGCAGTTGTAAAATACACTTTGATACCTCAGACACTATACAGCAGACTCCTACCAGACCACTGCGCAGGATTCAGCTGGGTGACCGTGTAGGGAGCAGTAACTGGGTCATTTGCCACCATCTGTTCCTAGGTTCAGTCTGTCCGCTCTGAGTTAGGAGCTGAGAAGTAATTCCTCTTCACCTGCTGCTGGCTGAGGACACCTCAAACCAACAGACCAATGAGTAGCTTGTGGACTCATGCAGACTGTGTTTCTCTCAGATTTTAATACCAGTAAGGGTAAGAAGTGCCTTCTGAAAGAAGACTCCACTTTAAGGCTTCTGACTTGCTTGGTGTTCAGCATCCCTCTAAAAGAATAAATTATACTAATCTGCTCCTTCAGGCAGGCAACAGAGGCACATAAAGAATCATTCCCAAATCCTCAAAAAAAAAAAAAAGCTTTATTGCTCATTTTGATATTAGGAAAAAGGTCTTTGAGACACGGCCATAAAAGTCCTACCTGAAGTCTCGCGGGAACCTGTGACAAAGCAGGGAAGTGGGTTGAGATTTCCCAAGTGCTTATCTAGCTTATCGTGTTGCTTCCCTTACCACATAGCTTCGGGGTGAGCAGCTTCGTACTGAAACTTCATCTTAAACTACAAGAGGATTAATACACAGCTCCAAACTAAAATGATTGCATTTCATTTGTTCTGGAGACTAAAACAAAGCAAAATTTGTATCATCACCTACTCTTTAATCCTACTAGCTCTAACCAATGGCATAAATTATACTGAACTGATTATCAAAGCTTGAAATGAGAGTAGGTGAAATGCTCCTGTTCTGGGATTGTTTTTCAAGCATATATCTATTATTTTTTTACACGTGAAAACAAAAATCTTGCACATTCAACTCGATTATATTTTCAAAAAATGTTCCTGATTTTAAAAACAAAAAGTCTTTAGCATCATCATTTCGGTGTTACAGAGGAATAACAGATATAAATGAATAGTGAAAGAAAACAGATACAGGGCCAGGAAAACTACTCAGTGAAGAAAAAACGACCAGCAGTTATGATGAAATTTAGGAACTGCTGTTTGTGGTTCTGCAGCATAGTAAGCTCAGGCAAGAACTGCAATTTCTAAAGGGTGAACAATGCATGGCATTCAAGAGTAGTCCATGCTAAAGAACAAGTAAGGTCAAAATAACAGTCCCCAGTGACATCAGATTATGTATTTTCACTCTGATGAATTTATAAGATCTTGAACACCAGCTAGCCAAGTGGGACTGCCCCTAAACTGGAGCAAGGAGACTTGTTCCCTATATTTCCCTTCTGCAGTATTGTCACAGTGACTAGAAATGATTGTGAGCTCAACCGTGCTCAGCTGAAGCCAATGAGTGAGATATATATAATCCTATCAATGAGGATTAGACATAATTCTGAGGGATACGTTCTAATTCTATAATCCCACTTTTTGAGGCATATGACAACTATATGATATGGCAGAAGTAAAGGAACCAGAAAAGCACATCATTAGAGATTGTTTTTTGGTTTGTTTTTTTGATTAGAGGGTAGCAGTTGGTGTACAGCATTCTCAAGCTCGCAGTCAATTCTCCAAGAGCTCAGCCGTGCATCTTCATGCAAGTTATTGCGGCATCAGGGTCTAATGATCACCATTGCATGCAAATAAGGAATGAAAATGCACTATCTCCAAATAGGTTTCAAAAACAGGGTCAAAATTCAGATCAAACTGCCTCAATTTTGCAAAAAGCAGAGATCATCTCTGAGTGTTGGTTAAAAACACTTCTTTGGTACGTAATTTTTTGTGCTTAGTTGAGCACACATTAACAAAAATGGTGATGAGGATTTCTGTGATACGAAATTGCATTTGTGAAGCAGAAGAAGCAATAAATTACCATTGGAATGCTGACTTTGATCTACACTTGCATCTATGCTCTATAATATAGTCCCTAAGCACTGGGGTTTATTTCTTTTCTCCCAGCCACAAGCCACACGAGGTAACTCAAACACTGGAGCTCATCTCTTCTAAGCACAGACTAAAACACGTGTGGGAGGACAATGGCAGCATATAGACAATATGGGCAACACTTACGTGGGTTGGCTTTGCCTGACTTCTAAAGGTACACGTTAGGCTTTACCCTGCTACAGCTAAGGGCACTACTGTCAGCTTTGCAGTCGGTCTGTCCCAGTTCTGCAAGAGAACAGGGCCCCAGGAGGCAAAGCGAGACTCAACATTTTGCTAAAGTTGGCCCATCAGCCTCGCACCCTCTCCGTTTCTCAACCTGCAACTTGGGTTTTAATCTTTTTGTGCTTATGCTCACATGTATAAGTAAAAACGAGTTGTATCACTGCAACTGTGAAAGCCTCATACAGTATATCAGCAAATCAAGGGAAGCTTTTTATTTGGGAGAAAGAACATTATGTGAAGAATAGCAAAATTGCCTATATAATGCTGCCTCAGGGATACCTCTCAAATAAATTATTTTATCAGCAAAAAGGAAGCAAATTCTGCTGTTAACAACCGAAGATCATGTTCTAATTTTAACAGTTGTAGTTAACTCATTCCCAATGGGGTTGCACTTACCGTGAGAAGGTTTCTAACTGCTTCAGCACTGAAAGGAAACAAGCATCGAGTCATTCAACAGTAGTTCTACATGCAAATATGCTTTCTGGCCCGTGAAGGGAAAGCATATGGAATCTGCTGCTATAACCCATTCAGCCAAACATTTTCACATGTTTCTTATAATGCAAATGCTGAAGCAAATGTAATTTTCCACACAATGTCTAGATGCCCCTAAACAAAAACAATCATTAACATGCACAGATTTGCTTTTATGGACAGAGCACATATATAGGAATTGTATGCCCATAGCATACCTAGAATTGGGAAGTAAATTTTTAAGCAGTAGACACATTTTCCAGGATAGACGAAAATTGTATTATTAATTTTCTTCACAGATTATAATTATGGTCCATATAATTCAACAGATATTAAGCGGATATATTATATTTTTATTAAATGACTGAATATTTTAATCGGAACTGTCCTATTTATACCATTAGAAAAGTCCCAGAACAGTAATACGGTATGAAGAATCTAATATCACCTAATGCAGTCATTCCAGCATAACCTCCAACTGGGTCTACAACAGAATAAGCATTAAAGCTATTCAACAAAAGAGGAATAAAGCCCAAGGAGTGCTGTTGTAGCAAAGGTGTTTTAGTATAATGTCCCTGAACAAAATCCTTTTAGAGTTTTGAGACGTTTCGTTGATCATACATACCATACGCATAGCGCTAGAAAAATCCTAGCAGCTCGTAAATATATAAAAAGAAAAAAAAAAAAAAAAACGAGACTCCCTTGGCAAGTAGTAATAAATGTAAGGCTCTTTAAAGAGTGATTTTGCAATGAATTACGTAAACAGATTTTGCCCTTTGGAATAAAATCCTGAGCAAGCTATTTCACAGTAAGGATTCGAATTTCACTCAAAAAGGGGTGAGGAAAGAGAACTACACAAAAATGTTAAACGCAGCAGAGTTTAACGCCAGATTATGATGTAACATCAACCCAGGCGTCACCACGAGCCCAAGGGAGCAGGACTTGCGCGGCTGACGCTTCCCTGAGCCTGGCGAGGGGCAATCGCCCCTCGCCAGGCTCAGGGAAGCGCCAGCCGCATGAGGAATGACCCATGTCCAGATCCACACACAGGCAGGCACAGAGCGGCTCTGCCCATTGCCGAGCTGGCCAGGGCCACCAGGCGCTCAGCTCTGTGCTGACTTGGAACCTGCTTACAGATGAAGCAGCTTTAACTGTGTGAGGATGCACATTACGACCCAGCAAAGTGTGCTCCAGGGAAAATAATAATTTTTTGAAATCTCTTCTAAAATAGGGCAATGGGTATAAATACATGTAGTCATCTTAGCTACTGATAGGTAACAAAATTTAGACTCGGAAGAGGAAAAGAGATAGGCTGGCTAGCATGAAACAGCCTAGCAGTGCCTGTAGTTTGGCAGCCATCTCTCATTATTTT